>BDMV01000002.1:43447802-43487784 GCA_008326285.1 Oryza officinalis | reverse complement strand
GAAGGAATAAGGGTTGGACTGGGAAGAAATAGTAGAGAACGGGAGCAATGGTTAATTGCTCCAAGGAGTAAGATGGTGTAGGTTGGTAATTTAGATTGTCAGGATGTTTCTAATTGATGAACCTCTTTTCATTTTGCCTTTCGGTGATGTAGATAAAGGGTCTGGTATTGGGGAGGTATACCATGGAATCTTGGGAAATTTTGATTTGTGGTGGCAATGTAATTCCATGGATCCAAACTCTTGTTTTTATTCACCAGTTATTAATTGCTGGTGTTCTGCTGTCACCTTGCGGCGAATTGCAAACACTTTATTCATGCCCTTATTTTTCCGAATTGCAAGTATTATCCAGTTCATTCATGCCCTTATTTTTCTAGATCATATATGTTGATATAATCTTTCGTGTGCCTAATTACACAGAAGACGTGTACGCCGTACGCACACCTACATGAGTACACACACCTTTAACATATGCTCATCAGAAGGAAACCCCTAACCTCACAAAATCAATATTAACTAAATTCATATTGAAAGTGAATTGACTAAATTTATATTGAAAATGAATAAGCGATATTGATAGGACTTTACCGTCATGCCATGATTTACACATGACTTACAATGTAACTACATTAGTTTTGTAGTGTAATTACATCTGAAAGTTTTTAGAGACCTTTTCTATCGAAAGTTGTATTTCCAAACGGATTTGCTATACTACTAGCGATAGATATTTAGGGGAGAAATTTTTGATTTTTCGACCGTGGGATACACTTTAAGATTCGTGCACAGGATATATAGAAAAAAATTAAACACTCCGTGCAGGGTACTAAAGTTACATAGATAGTTCCTTTATAAAATCTCTTTCATGAATCCACTATCGCGAATGATTTCTTGAATTTTGAGAGATCGATTACTTGATCATTAACACAGGATGCCAGATGCGTCAAGAAAAAATAAACTTTATATCGTCAACATCAATAAAATGCAGGTCACTGACTCACTCTCAAATAAAAACAGATCAAATTCATATAAAAAACGATCGTCAACATCAATAAAAACTGAATGCAGGTCACTGACTCACTCTCAAATAAAAACAGATCAAATTCATATAAAAAACGAAAGCCTTATGATCCTGTGACAATTATTTTACTCCCAAAAAAAACTAACACAGATTTAAACCGCGTAACGCAAAATTAGAGTTCGTCTCTGTCACTATGCTCGCCGGCCGGCCGGCCGGCCGGCCATCTACTGCTGCAGTGCAGCAACCTGACTACCTGAGGTATCTCCTCCCTGGCCGCAATCCCGGATATCCCGGATAATGCGGATACGGCACGTCTGGGTTGTCGGGAAAGGTCGGGAGGTCGCTGGTCACGCCGCACCGCGGCGAGAACTCTCCGCTGCCCACGCGAGGCTTGCACTCGATCACCGTCTGCCTGCACCCCATGCAGTACCTCGCCGGCGTCGTCAGGGTCACGTCCACCGCCGCGTCCCCGCGGCGTAGCTCCTCGGCGAGGCGCTCCCGCGCGAACTCGGGAACGGCCTTCGCGTGGCCCCACGCCATCACGGACCTCGCCTCCGTGGTGTCCTCGTTCTTCCCGCAGAGCTCCGGCACGGGCCCGCTCGCCAGCTGGACGCCGTGGTAGGACACGGCCGCCGTCGTGCCGCGCTCGACGCACGCCACGCTGTACTTGCGCGGCTCCTTGATGCGGACGGTCAGGTCGAACGTGGGGTCCAGCGTGGGCCGCCCGAGGTCGCGCTCCGGGTCGAGCCCGTTGACGCCGGCGACGGCGACGCTGAACTCCGGGACCTTGCCGTCGTCGAAGGACCACTTGTAGGGATAGTAGAGTAACGCCGACATGACCACCAGCGCCGTGAGCGCGCCGAGGATCCCCGGGAGGATGCTCCAACAGAACCCCTTCATCATCTCGCCGCAGTTTTCGCCGCCGCCGCCACCGCCGCGGCCGTCGTAAGAATCAACGAGCCGCTCGCCTAAGTACTCCCGCGAGCGCACCATGCGACGATTTCGTAGGTTTCTCCCCGTACGATCTAAGCAACAGTAGAAGAAAGGCGTTATGACTTAGTGTGCGCCGTATCAGGCCTCAGTTATATACAGGTCGCAGTTGGAAGATTAATCCAAGGAGTAATCAGATTGGGAGTTTGATTCACAGATAAGTTCGGCAATGATACGGGCCGGAGATAATTCTATTTCGATTCGAATGTTTCACGTTGATGCGTTGTAGAATTCTGCGTTTGCCGCGGCCGATTACAATTGCAAAGTCCATGGATGTCCACGAGTGCTGGTAACAATCGACACGTCGTCACGTCAAGCGAAGCCCAAATCTGGAGAGGTGGCCATGGGTGCGTTCCCCGAGCAAGAACAGCCGCCTCTCCGCCGTCTCCGCGACTCCTTTCGACCGGAGGAAGAAGAAGACGATGAGTACACGGATGCCTTCGGTGTATGCCTTCGGTGTATGCCTTCGCGATCATGCTGGTCGTTCTCTGCGTCCGCCGGCCCGACGCGGAGGGGATGGCGGCGAGCCCGCCCGACTACTTCGTCGCGATCAACGCCGTCTCGGGACTCGACCCGTCGACGGACCTGGGCCGGCCGGCGCTCGACCCGGCGTTCAGCCTGACCGTCCGCGTCGCCTCGCGGAGCTCAACCCGCGGGGCGTGCGTCAGGGCCGGCACAGCGGTCCTGGTGTCCTACCGCGGGGTCCCACTGGCCGGCGGGCGCGCACCGGACCCGAAGCTCTGCGCGGGGCCGATGGGCGCGGCGGAGGACGGCTCCGTCGTCGCGCGCGGGAGCGGGGTGCGCGTGCCGGGGCCACAGCTGGACGCCCTCGCGGAGGACATGCGGCGCGGCGAGGCGCTGTTCGAGGTGACGCTCGCCATGCCGTACTACGGGCAGCGGAAGGTGGCGTCGTGCTGGGACAGGGTCGGCGACGCGGCGGCGCTGCGGGTGCCGTGCGACGTATCCCTGGTGGACCCGCGCCGCCTTGGCGGAATCAGTGGCTTCAGCGATCTACCTAGGGTGAGTTTTCACACAACTTTCCTAACTCACACCCCTCTTTTTTTCACGCGCACGTTTTGCAAATTGCTAAACGGTGTGTTTTTTTTAAAAATTTTCTATACGAAAATTGCTTTAAAAAATCATATTAATTTATTTTTCAAAAAAAATGGTAAATAATTAATTAATCATGTGCTAATGAGTCGCTTCTTTTTCGTGCATAGGAAAATTTTTCTCAACACACCAAAAAGAACACACCCCTAGTGCCGTGTAAAACGACATAGCATGTTAGAAAAGTGTTTTCATCTAGAATGTCTTTTCGTAAATGTCATTTTTTAAAAAAATTGATAAGATAGATTAATATGAAATATATCACTACACAAACATGCAAATATGCAAGTTCAAAATCAATTTTTACAAACTGTAACAAAAAAAATAACAAATATAACTGTGAATGTACGTTAACTATTTTTATTTTAATTTGTTCTTTTTGTTGTAACTTATAAAAATTTAATTTAGACTTGCATGTTTGTGGAATGATATATTTCATATTAATCTATGTTATCAATTGTTTTTAATTTTTTTGATAACTATTTAGTTGACATGCAAGCAATGAAAGGATGTCCCCTCGAGGGATGAAAATTCATCTCTTAGCATGTGTTTGGTTAAGAGATGGAGTGGATTGGGTTGGGTCGAACCCACTTTTCGGGGTGTTTGATTTGAGAATAGGTGGTATGAGATGATTCGTGAAAAGAAATATTTTTTTTAAATCCGGGTTGAACTAGTCCTCAAAAACCGGCGGATCAATCCATCTCATTTTTCTTTCTCACTAACATGTGGGTTATCCCCTAAAAATTAGGACCATTTCATCCTTCATGCTAAACGGACAGCGCAGATGATCTCATCATGAGTCTAATCCATTTTTTTTTATTGTCAAACCAAACACATGTTTAATATGTTCAATTGTAACTTTTCATATTCGCTGGAGTAGTGATCATTCGTTTTCATCAGGATGTATCTGATTTGATGCTTTTTGGTTTTCTTTAAAATCCTTATGTTTAGGGACTGCTCTTCTCTCCGATTAAAGTGAGCCGATGACTTTCGATGCTACGAAATCAATGTCATGATATTTCAATGCTATATAACAAAATTTACCATCTCTTTTACTTTATCTAACGTTCGCATAGGGATTTTGGTTTTAAGGACACATTCTTCATCATAGACCAAAGACCAAACAATACTCTATCCATCCTAAAATATACTTATCACCTAATAGCATTCAAAATCCATACCAAAATATAATAACCTCTACACCATTTTTCCATACCACACAATTGCAACATCTCTCATTTAATTTCTCCATCTACTTTATCATTTAAACTGTTCTTGTTTAATTTTTATACATATTTTCTCATATAAATCCAATCACAATCATCACTTATTTAATTTTACATCTTTTCTTAACTTTTATAAAAGAATACTTAGAAATGTTTATATTTTGAAACGAAGAAGTACAATTTTTTTTCAAAATATTTTTTTCATCGGTAATTTATAGAAAGCTTTTAAAATCAACCTACCACCAACTTTGTCCTAATCAATTTGTGTTCTTGAATAATTATCAGTTTCAGTTTCATCAATCATCCATTATCGTACAGAACTCATCTACGATAGTTAGAGCACTAGCACAACGATTAATCGTTGTACGGTCAGGGGTATAACAAATTAATTGTTTGATACGTAATGTCAGTTGGGATTGGCCTTGAACCGAGGACTCGGATCTCTTCCGGGCACCCGAAGAACTCCAAGTCCGATCAACTTACGGCGTGTTGCGATCCTCGGAAATATAGACCAGCCTGCCGGGCAGCTACGTCCGTCCCACCCAAAAAAAAAACCATCTCATCTCTCAAATCTCAATCTCGAGCACCAACCATGGGCACGTTCATCGAGGAAGAACAGCCCTTTTTGCCCCTCCGCAGCGGCGGCGGCGGCGGCGCCGCCTTTGGTCCGAGAGCAGCAAGCAAGGAGCGCGGACGCTCACGGACCCCGTGCCTGGAATGCTGCGGCACCCTCGTGCTTGCCGTCGTTGCGGTCGTCTTCGGTGCCTCTATGCATAGTACATGACGACAATGCATAAAAGCGTTGATGCAAGCATTTAATGAGAAAAATGCTCTTTGCAGCACTCTCTTGATAGGATCATTAACCGATTGAAATGTATGCATGTCATAGTAAGTATTACTATTCCTCTAGACAATGCTGGCTAACAGATGAGACAAATTATCATAGGATGCTTCAAATGTGTCATACCTCATCTCTATAATATTTTGTTTGTCTCTCCAGGCCTTGGCATAACTTATGGTGTACTTGAATTTATCTTCAATGTGACTAATAATTAATCTTGGTTCAAAGCCATTGTTGAAGACAACACTGCTATACATCTCACTAGTAACAAAAGCTGTAGTGATATTGCGGTGATACTTCTCCACCCCTGGTAAGTGGCACTAGTGCTCGGTCACTATGCTAATTTTTCAATAATCAAATCATTTACCCTTATATACATGAACATGTCATGGACAATCTTCCCTCACGCACCTTACTTCGTACATATAGTTGGTTGACTTGACCACTTTAAACTCTCTCTGCAATGAGACCGCCCAATGCTTCACTGCCTTCTTCATATTTTCCTTATGAGCATAACTAGCACCCTGAATTACCTCGTTCTTCTTGTATTCTCAGGATATATGATGTCCCTTTGAGATAACAAGTCCTGAGAAGTCCTCTTTTGTCCAATCAGTGGACATTACATCATCTTTCTCATCGGATGATACGTCGCCCTCTGCTCGCTCGTTATCCGAATCTTTCCTCTTCATTCCATTGACGATTGTACCGACTATCTTCCTCTCATCCGTCACGCCCATGGCCTGCACGACCCTTGTTTGATTTTCCTCATTGTTTGATGGTTCAACACAATCGCCCACATGGTTAGGATCCTCAACATCTTTGGTTTCTATCCCAAGATTTCTATCCTTTTCATGCACCAAAACAAAAATAACAAGGGGCCATGACCGTTCAAAAGCCATCTCCACATACCGTCTCTAAGCATCAGTGCTATCCATGGGCATTAGTTCCCAAAAATAACCTTCTGTTGCACGACTCACTACAACAGATACTGACATTGTGTTCACGTCTGGGTCTACTCTAAATTCTCGCAGCAACCAACTATAAATTGACTGAAATGTTCTCTCGTCAGGCCTATCGATGCCCTTCGATGTCATTCTAAAATCTGACAGATCAACACCATCTGGACCAAATCTAAGGTTGCCTTGACTGTGTACTAACTGAAACATGACTTTACTTGACATTCTGCCTAATGAAACAAAAAAATAGATTAACTAAGTTTGAAACATAATCACCGAATCTAATGTCGAATTCATCAATATGTACTACGCCATAAGTTAAAGTTTCTAGAAATGTATTATCTGTCTTAGGTCTCAAATTCTACAAATCGGATGCGTGCTCCAGATGTATCATATAATTCAAATATATTGTACAATTTGTACTATGTTCTAAGTCTCAATTTCTATAAATATGTCGTATGCCTTTGTTCTTAAATTATACAAATATATAGTGTGCTCCAAATCTACTAAAATATATGGCAATAAAACTAAAATGCAACAAAAATTTCAAAAACAATACAATGTAATGTATTTACCTGCTATGGAGTCAGAAAATGGACAGAGCTTCGCCGCTTTCCTTCAGCTCTCCCTCACCTCTCTCTCCTTTTTCTTTTTTTCTGGATTTTGAGTGAATATAATGAAAATTTGGAGAGGGGAAGGGGCTTTATATACGGGGGGCAAAAAATCGCCCTCCCAGAGGGCAGCAAGGGGGCCGCCTACAAAAATGCCAGGCCGGCCTCGATTTTGCAGGCGGCCTCAGGGGGAAAAATCGTCCTTCCAGAGGGCGGCAAGGGGGCTGCCTGCAAAAAAGCCAGGCCTCCCTCGCCGTCCTGTGCAGGCGCCCCCAACAGTGATAAATCGCCCTCTGGGAGGGCGGCAAGGGGACCGCCTGCAAATTTTGCTTTCCCCGTTGGACGGCCATTGCCCGAGAGTCAACGCCTGTCTACCACGTCACATAAATCGCCCTCTGAGAGGGCGATTTTTAGAAAAACGTCCTCCCAGGGGCGATGGGCATAAATTTTCAAAAAAGAAAATTATTTTTGTAAATGTTTTAATAAATAAAATTAAAAATAAAAAAAATTCGTTGAATGGCAATAATCGTGTGCTCTCGCGGTAGCCGATGGGATACTGGGATTGAAGTCCAGGTGAGCCGGTCAATCAAGTTGGGCCTTAGTTCTGTCTTCGTTGGAGGATGGCTACACTAAAGATCTGGTGACGTGCAGGCAATCCGACGGCTCAAAATAAGCAATAGCATGGCGCAACGGATAGAAAGCTTCATAGTCATTAGTGCTTCAGTGGATACCAACTATATTAAAAAAATGAATCAACACATATCCAAAGTACGAATTACCTCTCTGAACTATCATGGTTGACCGAATTACCCCCTGAACCACAAAACCGGACATTTTAAACCCTGAATTGTCTATACTATGACAAATAACCTCCCTCGACCCAATCCGGAGCGGTTTTATCCTACGTGACGTATGCGTGGCAATGCAGTCAGTATTTTCTTTTTGAAAAAATGGTGGGGCCTACTTGTCATACTTTCTCACCTCTCTCTTTCTCCTCTTCCTCCCTCTCTCTTGGGCGCTGTCAGGAGTGGCGACCCGGTGGCTGGCGGTGGGCATGGCAGGGGCGCGATGGGCAGCGGGCGTGGCGGAGAGGTTGGTGGCGACCGGTCTCCAAGTCATCCCTCTTCCTCAACCCAACCTTTCCCCAGCCCTTGCCCTCTCTCACGTGCGCTTGGGAGGCCAGCGACAACGGCGAGCGGAGCTTGCCCGGGAAGGTCCAGCGACCGCAGCCGTGCCAGCTTCCCAACGGTGTTCTCGGGGACGGCGCCTTCAAGCCCCATCTCGGCGGCAGAGAACTCCACTACCCGCCCCTCGCTGTCGCACACCGGTGGAGCCCACAAGAAGGAAGAAGAAGGAGAGGAGCGAGAGGACTTCTGCCGTCAGTCGCCCGGGCAAGCTCCGCCTGACTTCGCCGCCGGCTCGCCTCTGCCTAAGCTTCTCACAGGCAGCCAAAGGGAAGAAGACGACGACGACGACTAGATTTGAGGGAAGCGGCTCGCTTTGCCTCCGCCTCCACCTCCATCGCCGGCTACCCGAGCTCCTTTCCCCCCTCTCTCATCCTTCTCACCTCGTGGTGGAGAGGCCCTCCTGTCGTCGGTAGTAGTGTGTTGTAGCAGCACGACAAGCTCAAGCGCAACCCTCCGCTTTTCACGCCGCGCCGCACCTTCCTCGGTGCACCCCTCCGCCTGCCGCGTCGCACCCTCCCAGCAATGCCGCCACCTTCAGCGCCCGCCTTAGTAGGCCATCGGATCGCCGCTCCTGACGGCACCCGAGAGAGAGAGAGAGAGGAGAAGAGGGGAAGAGGAGAAAGAGAGAGGTGAGAGAGTATGACAGGTGGGCCTCATTATTTTTTAAAAAAAGAAATGCTGGCTGGATTGCCACGCGTATGCCACGTAAGACCAAACCGTTCCGGATTGGGTCAAGGGAGGTTATTCGTTCGGTATAGACAGTTCAGGGTTTAAAATATCCGGTTTTGTGGTTAGGGGGGTAATTCGGTCAACCGCTATAGTTCAGGGGAGAATCCGTACCTCCTGGCGAGGGGTACGTCGTCTACCACTGAAAGGGGGTAATTCGGTCAATCGCTATAGTTCAGGGGAGTAATCCGTACCTCCTGACGAGGGGTACGTCGTCTACCACTGAAAAAATAATTAGCCGTAAATACGAGCACCCGTGTTAAATCTAGAATTTAAACCTGGGTGATCTGGTTTACCACAAGAAACCTAACCAGTTGAGCTACGTTCACTTCACATTTCTAATAGCATATATGGTTCCAAACAAATATCATCTCACGTTAACGTTGCATGCCGTGGCTGCCCGCCTTGGGTTACCTGAGAGTGATGACTGAAATAACAGATTAATTTCGTTCAGTGACATATTTAAGCCTGACCAAATTTCTAACCAAAAATTTTAGTCTCAATTGTTTCGGTTTATTAGATCTCGTTATTTTTCCTCAGCCCTAATCATGGTCTCCACTCCTCGCACCAAACAAGCTGACAGTCCACATGGACAGTCCATATTTTATTTTTCGATTACACGGTAAACGCACATCACTACACAGTTCTCGAATACCGGATAGTCAACAATTTTGTTGGTGTGCTAGGGGTCAAATGGGAACTGTGTTGAAACAAGGATACAGAGATCAAGTTCGGTGAAAAATAGGTTGGAGTTGTTTCTCATAAAACTCAAAATAAGGATAGCTTTACCTCTAACTTCGCCTTCACATGTCACATCCAAAACTTTAGTTGATTTTTAGACTATTTTGTATGTTAAATTTTTGTCGCTAGTGTACATAAAAGTGACAAATTAATATACAGATCCAAATAGAAATAAGGCGTAATGACTTACGAAATAGACACTTAGTTCTCATAAAAAGAAAACAACAGCAAAAAGACCATCCTAGTATGGCTTTAGCTTCACTTCATAGGCATGCTTAATGTCACGCCCAGAAATTTGCTAACCCGAATTTCAAGCAGAATATGTATTAAAATCCCCGTTCAGGACCGGCCAGGGTACACAAACGACAAAGTTGACATACAGATCCACGTCTTACAAACATTATAAAAATCCCTTACATAAACGCAGCGGAAAAAGGAAACAAGCTATTCTAATAAACTAGACGCTCGCAGCGTGGCAACTCCATTCCACGGGCACCCTTGACGGCAAGCACAAACCTACTCCTCCGAGTAGCCTCCATCTGACACGTACTCCAACTCTGGTATGGGGAAAATTGAGCAAGACTGAGTACTACCCACTGTACTCAACAAGTCATACCGAAAAGATAGTAATGATGCAAGTAATAACAAGGAAGGCTGAAGGGGTTATTTGCATAAAATACGCATTTATAAACAGTAGTTGAATGCGGTAAAAATAGTTGAGTTAATTAATCAAAATTGAACCATCGCTGCCCAACGTTACACCACGTTGCGACAGGCCCAAACCATCACCTGAATTACACCAGTTCCATTAGGTCAAATTATTAGAAGTGTAACTAATCACGGTGAATCTGGTTGATCGCCCATGACCGAGGGCACGACTATTCTAATAGTTCTACTCTGATCAGAGGTGTACAACTGTACCCACAAGACACAGTCCCATAACACGTTACCATGCACCGACATACCACCACGGTACACTGGAAAAGAACTGCGACAGGACCCTTCGCACAACCCTTCCTAACCAAGCGCACCACACCTCAGGTTTCGCCCCCACCTTTACACCAAGGCAGGCAGCCTCCTCTCGTGCCTAGGTGAATCCGGCAGCCGATCAACGGGTAAACCCCCGCCGACCCAACTCCATCACGCCCACCCTCGCCTGGGTACGTCGGCTAGGAAAAAGCCATACTACAAGTCCAGCCATTACCCATGCTGGCTTGTGGAAAGTACGATAATTTTTCCAGGGTTTCCCGCGAACCGGTCCTTAATTGTCATGAGCACGACCATCAAAACCATGTGCTCACAACCCACCATCATCCAGGTTTTAGTTGGACTAATTATCTAATCATTCACGATTAACCATCATGAGCTGACATTAAATGACCATCGTTAAATAATAATGAGGCATTAGTGATCCCTTTAATGTGCTAATGTTACTAAGCAGGTCTAAGCATGTTCTATCCTTGCGACTACTCAAATTACTTCCCAAGCTTTCAAAGGAAATAAGATAATTGAAATATAAAGCTGAGTACAATTGGTAAATAAGCCCATAAATGACATTATAAAACAATGTGGTATTTAGAGAAAAAATAAGACATTCGCAATTTATGTACAATATGTTCAAATGAATAAGTATGACTTGCCTTGCTCTTGCGCTGGATCGACCTCGGCTACGACCTCGAAGTAAATCGGATAGTCGGAATTACCGAAATCTAAACGACAAACAAAACAAACAAGCAAACAAGCTATAAGTCTACTGAAACAGAGAATAAAACCATTTTTAATAGATTCTAGACATTTTTATGAATTTTCTGCAACTTGAATGGACTCAAACGGAGTCCAGATGAATTAGTTATGAATTTTAGAAGTTTAACTGTGTTTTTACTATAAACAGAAAAATCCTTATTCAATTATTGCGCAATAAACCCTAGGGTTGACGTCACTGACGCCAGGGCTGACGTCAGGCTGACGCCGGTGGCGGCGGCAACGCCGACAGGTGGGCCCCACCTGTCGGTGGCACGGGGATCCCGGTCCACGGTGGACCGAGTCCACCGGCCGGCGGCGGCGGCGCACCATGTGGTACACATGTGGCGCCGACGCGGCGGCCACGCGGCGCAAGCGTGGCGTCCACGCGGCGGCCCCGTGGCGGGGCCGCACGGCGACGCGGTGGCCACGCGGCGCTAACGGCGACCATGGCGCAGCCATGGCGCGGGCAGCGGCGCGGGAGCGGCCGGATGCGGCGGGCGAGTGCGCGGGAGCGGCAGCCGAACGAGCGGCCGAGCGGGGGCCCGCGCGAGCGGCGGCCGAGAGGAGAGAGAGAGAGGGAGAGGCGCGGCGCTCACCGGAGGAGAGGAAGACGACGGCGGCGGCGGCGCTAGGGTTCTCGGGAGGCGGCGGCGTTTGGGTAAAAAGGGAGAGGGAAGCGCGGGGGGAGAAGATTTATAGGGGAACCGGGGCTAGGACGTGGCCGAGCGCTCCGGATTCCTCGCCGGAGTTCGGTGCGGGAGGGGAGATAGGGTGCGAGATTCGGCCGTGAATCTCGGCCTCTACGACGCGGGGGAGAGGGTGCGGATTGGGGGAAACGGGCACGCGTGGCGCGGGCGACGCGGGGAGGTGGCCCGGGTGGCGGTTGCGGGGGCGTGGGCGCGCGGCGTGGGCGGCGGCGGGAGGGACGGCCCGGGCGGCGGCCCTACCTGTCAGCGGCCCGAGAGGCGGAGGGAGGCGGCGCGGACTTCGGGCGACCTTGGGCCATGGCCTTGGGCCGGCCCGAGAGGGAGAGGAGGGGGCGGTGGGCGGCTGCGGGGGGCCTTGGGTCGGCCCGGGAGAGGGAGGGTGGTGGGCCGACGGCCAAAAAAGAGGAAAAAGGAAAAGAAAAAGGAAAAAGAATTTCGAGGGATTTATTTATTGCGCTTGAGGTTTTTAATTAATTAAAATTATTTCTAGGGCTCTGAAAATTTTACTAAAAATCCTGTTAATGTATTTTAACATGGGGAACTCAAGAAAAATCCCACCATGCTAATTTCACTTGGTTTAATATATTTTTAAATTGGAATTTTGCTCTAGGTTAAAAAGGAAAATTTATTTTACACGATTTATTTCACGAATTTTACCTAGAAAGCAAACTTCGGGATGTGACACTTAGCTCGGTTGTAGTACTTACTTCTGAAAAATGAAATATAACAAAACTGAGTATCACTCATCGTACTCAGTAAGCCACACCAATCTTGCAGTCGTGCTTGAGGAGACAAAGGGAAGTTTATGAATCTTTTGCATAAATGTAGTTGTAAACTTGCAGTTTAAGATAGTTAAACAATTGTTATTTAAGTAAATATTATTTCCCACCGAACAATGCTACATCGCTTTGAACATGCCCAACCAACTATATGAACTATACCAGTTTATTATATCAAGTTAATTAAAAGGTAGGACTAATCACGATGAATTTGGTCTATCGCTCATAACCACGGGTCTGTCTATTTGTATATTTTTACTCTAGCAAGAGTGTACAACTATACCCACAAGATATAGCCCCCCACACATGTCTCCATACGCTGGTGTGTCGCCATCCACACCACACTGAGGTTTTACCCCACCCAGAACTAGGGTGCACAACCCAGTTTTGCGCCTCGATGAATCCGGAAGCTGTCAACACCGTTACCTGAGCCAACCCAACTCCATCACGCTTATCCTTGCCTCAGTGTCTAGGAGAGGAACGAGTTATATTACAAACCCAGTAGTTGCCCACACTGACTTGTGGTAAGTACGATAAGTTTTCTGAGGGTTTTTCGCGAAACGATTCTTAATTATCATAGGTACGATCATCAAAACCATGCACCAATAATTCATCATTAAGTCATATTTTAATTGAATCAATTAATACCAGCAAACCATGGTCCAATATATTAAGTTCGTGGCTCACTGAGATACTAGGTATAAATAAAGTGTTTATCCCATTAGACGAGCTATTAGTATTTAAGCATGACTAAGCAAGTTTCATATTTAGCTAAGGCACAAGTATGACCTAGGCTAATCATGTTATCATCCTAAGTTATGAAAGAATGGTTACAAGTAAATGGGGTCATAAGCAAGTAGATAGGTATTCCTAATTCTCATATAATTGGTAAAATATGCATTTTATTTATAAATGGTAAAACAGTTTACAAGATAGGTTCAATATACTCAAGGAGGACCATGTGACTTGCCTTGCTTCTTTGCTTAACCTTCTGAATACTCTTCCTTGTGGTCACGATCCTCTTAGACATCAGGTTCTACACATCGACACGTAAAACGTTAAAAACTCTAATAAAAAACAAGTAAACAATACATAAAGAGTAAACATACATGTAGAGATCAATTTTGGATGAATTTTATAAGTTGAATAGCTCAATTTAAATTTGATGAATTTGTCATGAATTTTAAATGTTTTTAGCCATTTTAACCATTTACAGAAACAATAAACGGTTTATGACCCAATTATGATTTATTCTTCTGAAGACAAAAGAGATAATTGCAACAACAGTTGGTCGTCGGCGTCGGCTAGCGAACTCCACCCATCAACAACTCAAGGGGATGATCCATGGCGGACCGAGTCCATGCGTACCTAGGTACTGACACACCACGTGTCCGTCACATGGCGACCATGGCAACCCAATGTGCCGAGGTGGTGTTGCCACACCAATGGCCCAGATTCACCAAGAGGCGAATGAAACGGCCACGGGCGAAGGGGAGCCGGCTCGCCGATGGAAAAGATGGCGGCGCGTGGAGCTCGACGGGGGACGGCACTCCGGTGGCCTTTGGCGTCGAGTAGCGGCTGTTCGATCTGGGTTAATTTGTACGTATTGCAACTTGCAACTGGCTAGATAGATATATATAGTCCGTAATATATATTTCGTTCAAAGGACTGTTTTTCAAACGATTGCTTAGGTTGCATTTAACCCAAATCGACATACTTAATTCGCATCGCACCCAAGACCCAAATAACCCACCTCGTGTACCACCCAGGCAATCAACGATGGCCTCGTACCCCAAAGAAGAAAAACGGATCGACTTACGGCTATGGGTGTGCATCTCCTGCGCCGCACTCGGCGTCGCCGTCATCTTGGTCGCCACCACCGCGTTGATCTGGTACGTGGATGATATCACTACGAAACTGCAGTACTCCGTCGAGATCAGCGCCGTGACCGGCCTCGACCCGGACAAGGACCTGCAGGGCGGCAACTCGGCGGCGCTCCGCCCGGCGTTCAACCTGACCGTCACACTGGCCTCGCGCAGCTCGCTGCGCGGGGCGTGCGTCAAGCCCGGCGCCTCCGTCAGCATGTCGATCCTACGCCTACCAGGACCCCCCTCTGGCCACCGGGCTGGTGCCGGACTTCTGCGTCGGGCCGCGGGAATCGCGGGGCGAGCTCGCCGTCGCACGGGGTTTCAATGTGAGCGTGCCGGGGTACTTGCTGCCAAGCCTCGCCGACGGCATGAGGAGCGGGCAGGCGATGTTTGAGGTCAATCTGCAGACGCGGAACAGGTGGGACGAGTGCACGGCGAGAGTGGGCGAGAAGGCTTCGTGCCATTTAGATTTAGTCGAATAGTTATTAGGAGATATTATAATTCCTGTTGTTAATTTGTGATACATATATTATAAGAAAATATTATATACTATTTTTGTTTTTTAAAAGATGATGCCGTTAATTTTGACACATGTTTGACCATTTGTCTTGTTCAAAAATTATATACGAATACATAAGATATAAATCACGCTTAAAGTATTTTTATGATAAAACAACTCATAACAAAATAAATGATAATTACATAAATTTTATAAATAAGATGAATGGTCAAATGTGTATCTAATTAACGACGTCATCTATTAAAAAATAGAATTAATATATATTTTAGCTAACACTAATTCTTTTCTCTCATTAAATCACATCATTCTAGTAATTTCTAACATTTGGATAATTCACCTATGATGCATATCATCTTAATTTTTTTTTAAAGAGTAGCTATATTTATGATGTTATATTTTGTACCAAAAGACAATCAAATTATTTTTACACTGTAAATTATCTATATTTATATTATAATAAATTTTCAAAACTTATACTGTAATTATATTTTCAATGTGTAGTCTAAGGGTGAGTTCTTCGCCCTACTTTCCCAACTCACATATCTCTTTTTTGACGCGCACGTTTTTCAAACTACTAAACGGTATGTTTTTTTGCAAAAAGTTTCTATATGAAAGTTGCTTTAAAAAATCATATTAATCTATTTTTTTAAAAAATTAGTCAAATACTTAATTAATCATGTGCTAATGAGTCGCTCCGTTTTTCGTGCGGAGGGAATTTCTTCCCAACACTCACAAAAGAACATACCCTAACTGGTGCAAACGTGACAATGCACTCATCAAATCATATTAAAAAGATAAAAATCTGGTTGACAACCATGTTAGTCCCTAGCTTTTCTTCTTCCTCTGAATTCCTTCTCCTTGTCTCTCTCTCCCTTTCACTCAATCGAGTACCCAGGCTGATGGCATGGCTGCACTGATCGGTAGAGGGATGAGGGTACGTGACGCTGTCGAGGTAACAATGGACGACAACGTGATCAGCACAGAGCATAACAAGCTTGGCTTCGTCGTGCGCGAGGTGGATGTGACGTCCTAGTGAGGGAAGGCCACTGGCCGCATGAGGGAGAGAAAACAACATGGATCTGGCCTTCCCTCTCGAAGCTCACCCGAATCTAGGTTGGAGGACGTTGCAGTTGCATTGGTTGGTGGAAAGCTTGGGCAGTTCATGAAAGAAGAGAGAGGTGGGAAGGGAGAAGAAAGAAAGAAGAGAGGAGGACGAGGATGAGCGTGGGCCTAGCAAGCGGATTGGGATGTCACGTATTATTACATGGACGCTTGTATGTCGTGTAGGATTAAAATCATTTAGATTTGGATGTGAGGTAATTAGTATAATTTTAAAAATTTAGGTTGTAAAATGTTCGGTAGGAGAGTTTAGGCAGATATATAGTAGTTTTGTAATAATTGAGGGGTAAATCAGACTTAATCAGGTATTGCAATTTTTGTTTGAAATTTCCAAAATTTCAACAATTTAGCCCCATCCTGGCAAGCAAATATCTCACTTGAAATTTTCTATTCATTTTTTTATTGAATTTGATCAAAATTTATCTTAAATCGGTCAAAATTTTGTTATTTTTTAAAATAATTTCGTGCAAAAAAGTTCCAAATTCCAGAAAATTTTGGAAATTTCGGTGGAAATTAAAAGTGAAAACACTGGACTTAACCCGTATGATGCATATTTTCGGTTATCGGGGTTTAAACTCTCCAGTTCATATCCACGGTGGACAAAACAAACCAATCGATTCATGCGCATAAATACATACCAGAAGCTCGTTTTGTCTGCCAGGATAAGATTAACCGCAAACTAGATTCCAAAGCACAACGTGTGCGGAGAAAACGATGGCCGCCGTGATCGCGCCGCCGGCAGAGCATGAGCTGCCTGTCCATTGGGCCGTCGCTGAGCCGGACAACACTCAACGCCGAGGTGTACTAGGAGTAAGATTGCATATAGACGCCGTATACCTCGTCATGGTTTGCATGATCCTCATAGCAGTAGCCTTCTTGGTTATGATGATTGTTGCCATCGTCAAAGACTGGACGCAGCCGGCCTCCTACTCCGTCGCGATCGATTCTGTCGCCGGCCTCGACCCGGAGATGGATCTACCCCTCGACACGCTCAACCCGGAGTTCAACCTCACGCTCCGCCTCGCGTCGCAACGTACCGACAAGGGGGTCTACTTCCAGGCCGGCACCACCGTGGCGGTGTACTACGAAGGCGTCCAGCTCGCCGGCGCGGCCGTGCCGACGCTCTGCGCGGGGCCGCGGCCGTCGGCGGAGGAGGAGAGCGTCGTCGCGTATGGGAGAGGGGTGCCCGTGCCACGCCTGGTGCGGGACGTCCTCGCCGGGAACCTGTCGGGCGGCGGCGCGGCGGAGTTCGACGTCGCGCTCACGGTCCAAAGGTACATCTACGCCGAATCGTGGGATGTCGTGTTGTGCAGCGCTAAGGTCGGGGATGCCGCCGCGTTGATGACTCCGTGCCGTCTGTACGACGAAAATGTGGAGAAGCCGGCGCTGCAACCGGGTTACGGCGACTATTCTTCCCAGCTGGAGGCACCACCTGAGGCCGCCGGCGATGACGGTACGGGGTAACCTTAAGTGGAAGGTTTGCTTTGTAATCTGTCAGCCGTCTGTTTTTTTTTCACAATGTCAGTTGTTTATTTTACACTACAAAAAAATATCCATGTGTTATATCGGGATAAACTATTCATTAGGATTATAACACCATCCATTTGTAGGGATAAACTATGAGAGTTGCTAGAGAATGGGATACTATCCGAACGGGATACTTTATAGAGGCCGACGTCATCTCACGTATCTGCTTCCTCCCTATAAGTCTAGCATCATCCGACCTCACTCCACGCGCTCGCATCCCCTGTGCCTTGAGCCAGCGCCACGTGATGGTGTAGGCAATGATGTTGGTTGCAACAGCAGTAGCAAGGAATGAGGGCTGAGCCGAGGGGAAAGGAGAAGAGGGAAGGCGCTGGCGCTTGATACTTGATACTTCGCATGTACCAACCCTAATACCTAGGATACCAATTCTGATACTCATGGGTATCAGTAATGACACCATAGGTACCAACCTAGATACCTACGAGTACTGGGTCTGATACCTAAGTATTAGCCGTGACACCACAAGTATCAGGCATGGTATATGCGGGTCCAGGTCTGATACTCGAGTATCAGTCGTGATACCACAAGTACCATGCATGGTACCTTCGGTACCGGCTGCAGTTGATACATCGCACGACTTACCTGCACATACTCCGGCAAGGAGCATGATGGCTCACCATCACGTTGCTGCCAATGAAAGCTCCAGATCCAGAAACTTAATTGGTCGCATCCCTCCATCACCGATGACAACGCGCCTTGAAGGAGGAGGGCCAAGGAACCCACGTCGGTCAGCGTCCTTCCCGATGGTCTCTCTTCTTCCTGGTTGCCCCCTTTCGTCATGGGAGCTAGATTCATTGGGTGTCGCCATGCCTCAAAAGCATGAGACGAAGTAGCAGGAGTCCATGAGACTGGTGCTGCCCATCGTCCTTATTGCCGACGTGCACTCAAGTTGGATCCAACAACGAGAAGAGTATAGGCCTCTAGATATCCTTTTTTGGGGGCCTGCTCCACCGTTGTCATGCCTACACGGAGAAGCTCTCTGTTTAAAAGACGAGAGAAGGGGAGGGGAAAAAGAGGGGCGAAGGAGGAGAGGTGGAAGAGGAGGACGAAGATTTGGGTAGAGAAAGAGACATGAAGGGAACCGACAAGACTGAATCATTATCTACTTATTCCGTCTCCACGGGAAACTGTAGAGTAGTTTCTCTGATAAACTATTCATTAGAATTGTAACACCATGCACTTGTAGGGATAAAGTATTCATTAGGATTGTAACACCATGCACTTATAGTATTTGAGCGTAATGGATCATGACATTATCTCGCGTGCTAGCTATCACGTTGCACTCACATGATCCAAACATGAAAATTGCTTCGCTTTAAATAACAAAAGAAAATCATAACTAAAACCATGGTAAAAAACATTAAACGTGATGTAAATAACGGAAACTCATCTTTTCTCCTTGACTTGATAGGCACAACATAATGTATAATATTTGTCCTCACCCACCCGCATACACTACCCTTGTTCGATTAAGATGATTTAACGATTTTTCTCAATTATTTATTAGAGAAAACATTCAATTAGTACATAGTTAATAAAATATTAAACATTACTTTGTTTGAATTTTTAGAAAGAGGTTTTTTATCATCCTTAAAGATATACCAAAAGATATCAGGTATTAAGAGATATCATTTAAATCTAAAAAGGGTAGGATTGGAATGGGTAATTACCGGTCCCTACATGCAACACCATCGTCTCTATCATTCTCTCCACGCTGCCGCCGCACGCCCATTCTCCGGCACCGCGCCGCATGCGCCGGGAGGCTGTGATCCTGTGCCGCCATGCCACAACCTCCTACGCCGTCCGCCAATGGAGCTGTCTGGTATATTTTCTTCGACGTTGGTGTTGTGCCGACCAACCATGACAAATGTGAGATATCTGGGCAGAAGCTATGGAAGCTGAGACTGCGTAGCTGCTGCCAATAGCGACAGGACTTGTATTGTCATCATGGGAGAATCGAGGATGAGATTGTGGCTTGCCACTTGCCAGAGGTTGAAGAGATTCTGTAGCATGAAAATTCGCCAACACAGAAATTTGCCACCCATTTTAAAGTATAGAACTTCCCTGTTCTGTAAATCTCAAAACAGAACATACAAAATCCACATAGGACAAACAACATTCATATCAACTGAAATCCAAAGCAAAACCAGCATCCACATGCGTCAGAAATGTTCAACCAATTCCAGTTCATTGCAGAAACAAATGCACGGATTCTCCATTGCTATAACAGGTCATGTATGTTTCAAGTGAAAAAAAAACACAAATTGCCACACATCCCCGAGCTACAAATTTTACAGAGGAAGAACAAAGGGTATTATAGCAGCTTGAGCGGTGAAAATCGAGTCCTAGCCCAATCGACGGACAGGTCCACTCACACTTTGTCCTCGCTTCGTATAAAAGGGTTAACCCGGGGATGTTATGGTTGAAGAAAAGAGACCTTATAAGTTGGTTCTATCCTTGCTAAACTAGCAAGGTGGTACTAAACATGCGCATACAGCTCTCATAGGCTACACAGACCAAATCCAAATTGAGCCAAGATGTCACATACCACCCACCAACAAAGGACCCGACGTCCCCGTTGGTCCACCTCACCCACATAGCCACAAAGGCATATAGACAAATTGTCACGCCCTAAACTAGCCCCGAGCGGAGGCCAGTATAAGGCGATCCAAATTAACCTGTATGCCTGTACTAGTCCCAGGAAATAGCGCTGGTACAACAGGAAGACAGAATATCACAACAACAGCGGTCTCTTTATTAAGAGTAGGATTACAACCAAAGTTGGAACTGCGGACAGAACCCGAGTTCACAACAGCATTACAAAACGGCGGAAGCGGAAAGCGGAGACTAGCTCTAAGCCACAAGCAAAGCCTTGGGGGAAGG
Source organism: Oryza officinalis (assembly GCA_008326285.1). Taxonomy (NCBI): domain Eukaryota; kingdom Viridiplantae; phylum Streptophyta; class Magnoliopsida; order Poales; family Poaceae; genus Oryza; species Oryza officinalis. The sequence continues at coordinate 43,467,220 of BDMV01000002.1, read as the reverse complement.
CCGAAACCCTACTACTGCTCGAAGTCTGCTTGCTCCTGGAAGAACTCTTCATCAGCAGGGTCCACCTCTTCGTCTTCGAGAACTAGGGGAGGGGGTTTAATTATATAGAGCAAGGGTGAGTACGGGAGTACTCAGCAAATCAGGGGAATTAATTGTTTAATGCAAGCTTCAAGGGAAAGCCAGTTGTTTTTCACAATTGATTTTAGTTTAAGACTTTCAGAAACATCTAAGTGAGTGCTTCTCAACGGCACGGACGAGAAAGTGCGTCTCATCCGGCCGGAGCAGTGAAAATATATCGATTGATTCTTGTCGGCACGAGAGGCTCCCTGCCGATAGTCACCGACTCCAACTGCTTCAACAGCCACAAGTCCACCCATCGGTACGAGAGGCTCCCTGCCAATCGTCACCGACTCCGGCTGCTCCAACAGCCTTAAACCAAGCACAGAAGGGAAAACCTCACACCAACAGCAGTTCACAAAGTAACCATTAAAACTACGCTAAGGAATCACCTCACATCCGCCCATGACCGTGGGCACGGCTGTTCGAACAGTTATTAACCTCTGCAGAGGGGGTACACTTTACCCACACGACGTTACTAACCCCGAATCACCCATCCCGCGACTCTTAGTCACGTCTGGCGACCTTGAGGCTTTCACGACAAGGCATTTCGAAAGCCGACTCAAGGTCATCTTATGCCAACGGGAGGGGTCCCACGGACCAACATCAGGTTAGGTCCCAGACCATACTATGCCAGGAAGCCCAGGGGTCCTCCCCGACACCACCCCGGTGAATCCACTTGTCCCTTGGCATCAAGATTTCCCTGGCCTAGCTAATTACTCAGCCAGGGGCGTCCCATATCACCCATGTGGTCGTACTTGACATATGCTCAGATGTAATTTCCAAGGAATCGGTCCTTAGAGCGAGAACGGGCAGACCGTACCTCCAGTACGTCTCCCGTACCGCGAGTTTTAGAAACTCACTTTAGTTTTCAAGGCACCGACCCAAGTGTCGGGTTTTCCAAGCATTTTGTAAACTCAAGTTTTACCCAGGTGATCATTTTAAAGTTTGAGGGGAGTCTCGATATTCGTACGCGAGGTGCGAATAACGAGATTTCACCTGAGGGGTGACAAGAGTGTTAGGGTATTCAATAATCAAGGAAGGTGAATGCAGCAAATGGGTAGGGCTTGGCGGTTATCTTGCAAACTGAGGCCAAGTGTCAAGTGTAACCTAATTAATGCATAGTTTGCGAAATCAAAATACTTAATTTAAATTATAGGTTCAATTGATCAAAGGTGACTTGCCTTGCTCGAGATCTTGAGCTTCTTCCTCGAAATCCGCGCACTGCGGGTCTTCGGGCTCCGGAACTACACGCGAAACGAGATGACTCAACAACGCGATAAAAAGAAGCCCTATTAATGACCACTAAGCGTGCCATTGGATAGATCTCGATTTTTGAGGAATTTTGGAAGTTGAACGGAGTTAATCGGACGAATGGTTGAGAAGATATGAATTTCCGAAGATTTAAAGATTTTCTGTCTAAAGGAAAAGGAATTATTAATTCCCTGGAAAAAGAAAAAGAAAAGGAGAACTGGAAATGGACTTTATTTCGAGGGGATCGGCCTAGGCCGAGCAAGGGAGGCCGATGGGCCTAGCGGCCGATGGGCCGGAGAGAAAGGGAGGTCGATGGCCGAGCGGCCGAGTGGCCTGGTCCGGTCTCCCGAGTGACTCGGGGCCGACTGGGCTCCCGAGTGACTCGGGGCCGACTGGCCGAACCGAGTGACTCGGGCCGACTGGCCGGAGGCCGAGTGGGCCAAGGAGGGGCGAGAGACCGAGTGGCCGAGGGGGCCGATGGCCGACTGGGCCGAGTGAGAGGCCGATCGGACCCAGTCCGATCGGGGCGCATCGGCTGGCGCTCACGTGGCGCTTACGTGGCAGCCACGGAGGCCGGCGGGTGGAAGGGGACACGCCGGCTAGCTCTCGCGTGGCGCCTACGTGGCGGCCACGGAGGCCGGCGGGTGGAAGGGGACGCGCCGGCTGGCGCTCGCGTGGCGCCTACGTGGCGGCCATGGAGGCCGACGGGCGGAAAAAGGGAAGGGGACGCCGGGATCAACGGCGTGCGGCAGCGGCGGAGCCATCGGGCGGCGCGGCGCGAGACCGGCGAAGGGGAACAGCGCCGGGGCGAGAAGGGAGAGAGGGAAATCGAGCCACCGGCTCGGATTGGGCCGCGGGGGTGCGACGGCGGCCGACAACGGTGCGCGGCGGCGGCAGCAACGGCGGCTCGGGGAGAGGGCGGGGGAGAGGGCGACGGCCACGGCGGCGCCCGGGAGAGGGTTCTACGGCCTAACTAGCTCCTAGACCGGGGAGGAAAAAGAAGGAGGCGGAAGAGGGGCAAGGAATTACCGCGGCGGGAGGAGCTCGCCGAGAAGGAGGTTGACGGCGCGGGACGGCGGTGTGGCGCGGTCCCGGGCCGGGGAAGAAGAAGAGGGCGCCGGGTTCCTCTTCTCGCGGCGGCGGGCAGCAAGAGGGGTGGTGGCACGGCGCGGCGGGTTGGAAGAGGATGGAGCTCGGCGGCGGGCGGCAATGGCGGCCGAGAGGGGAGGGGGATTTAAAGGGAAGCGGCTAAGTCGGTTTGGGGAGGGCGCGTAGGTCGGTTGGCGAAGGCGGTGGAGCGCCCGGAGGGGACCGTGTTGGCGCTCTCCGCGCTAGCGGCCAAGCGCGGCAGCGGTGACGCCGGCCGATCGGGAAAAAGGGGAAAAAAGGGGAGGAAAAGGGAGCTCGCTCCTTGCCGCTTCGGGCAAGGGCGCGCGGAAGAGAGAGAAGGAGAGGGGCGCGCGCTCGGCCCCTTGGCGGCACGCGCGCAGGCGGCGGGGCTGGGAGGGGAACGGCGCCGGTCGGATGGAACGGCCGGAGGGAGAGAGAACGGAGAACGGCGGGGGGGGGGGGGAAGAGAGAAGAGAGCGGGGCTCTCTCTCTTGGTTCGGCGCGGCAGGCCGCGCAGACCGGGCCGGGCGGCGCGCGGCCCAGCAAGGAGAGGAGGCCGAGCGAGCGGCCTGAGAAGGGGGGAAGGGGAATTGGGCCGGGCGGCCCGAGAAGGAAGGAAGGGAGAGGGCAGGCCGAGAAAGATTCGGCCCGAGGAAGGAGGGAGGTAAAGTGGACTTTACCAGAGAAAAAAAAAAGAAAGAGGGAGTTTGAGGGCTCGGATTCGAAATCCGATTTCGGGGTTTTCTCCGGGATTGAACTGAGAGGGGAAACATGAGACCTTGGCATACGACAAGACTCAACCGAAGAGCAAACTTTCGCAATTAAGGTTTTTAGCAAATAGGTTTTCCCGCTAACGCCGTGACAAAACGGGCGTTACACAAATGTTCAGGAACATAGCCCTCTTAGCGCACGTCCGTACGTCTAATGCCGACGCCATATGCCATGCCATGTGCCTCACACAGAGCCCACATGCGTCATACGTCATATGCCAGCACACTGACCCATACGCGTAACCGTGAGGGTTGACTCTGATATCATTTGTAACAGGAAGAGAATAGGTGCTGGCGGTGGGGGACTAGAGTATCGGTAGCAGTTTCATGGGACTATCACGAGAAGAAGGGCTCCTAACAGCCATCACGAGCGGAGCAGCGAGAAGGGAGAGGAAGGGGCGAAGCCGTCGAGAGGAGACCAAAGAGGGCGGTCAGGAGGTTCCCCCAAAGTCTGCGCCTCTTATCACCCGATAGGTCTTCATCGTCGCTCGCTCCCATGGGCATCCGTTGTACTAGCGCTGGGGAGGGGCGAGGAGGAGGAGATCAGGAAGTAATCAAGCCCAAGTCCCTGCGCAATTCCTAATCCGCGCAGACGCGCTGGCGAGTGAAGTCGCGTGCGGTTTCGGTCTACTACCGCGATTCTTATTTTTTGGCGTAGCTTCGCTGCCGGGCGCATGCGCATGTGTGGGAAGTCAGAAACAGGATCATGATTAGTTATCGGTCATTACGGTCTTAATTAAGGTAAGATTTTCTTTTTTTTCTCGGTAGGAGTTTGTTTCCTTTTTTACTAAACATTTAAAAATCTATACATACAATTTGAATCTTTCAAATAAAATTTAAAACTTTCTATGAAAAAAATAAAAGTCACACCTAATATTTAAAACATTCAAATCGGAATTTGAAAACTTTCAACTCAAAATTTCAAATTCTCAACTCAAATTTCGAAAACATCCAACTTAAAATTAAAAATTTCATCTCAAAATTAAAAACTTTCATATCAAAATTCAAAATTTTCAACTCTAATTTTAAGAACTTTTAACTGAAAATTCAAAATTTTTATCTCAAAATTCAAAACTTTCAACTCGAAATTAAAATACTTTCAACTTAGATTTGAAAACTTTTAAGTCAATATTTGAAAACTTTCAAATCGATTTTTTTTATTTTATGGGGAAATTACTGTAGCATTATGATTAACTTAATCGTCGTGATTAACATTAATCGCTACGATTAGCGATGGGAGTGCGGCAGGGTTCGCTTTCGCTCTGCAACCTATCACGTGGCAGTGCGAGTGAGTTACTGTAGCGATACGTATGCGTAGTAGCACCCATCCACCGCCGCCCAAGGTCACTGCCACCCCCAAGGCCTCGGACTTGCGGCCGTCCGAGAGGCCGCCGCATCCATCGCACCCTATGCATGCGAAATTACAATTCTACCCTTCCACCGTTAGAAGTCATCTGGTACCAGCTCTCAAGGAGAAGCGGCACCGAGGCATCCTGGCCGTTAGATCGCTCGTAATGGATGGGTGGGATAGGTACCACCTATCCTTAAGGATTGTAAAATGACTCTTTTAAAAAGACTTTTATATATGTAGTTGTTTTAAAAAATTATATCATTTAGCTGTTTAAAAATCGTTCATATGATAATTAGTAGCCAGAAGTTAAAAATAATGGTGTTTAAGGTGTGACAAGAGCTAAAGAGTATTTTTTAAATAATGTATAGACCATCGCAAATGATACCTTAACAGCTTGGAAATCCCTATACTCTCCTTGAAATCGGTAATACAAATCAATCAATTCACAAAGTTCTTCTACCTCCTCACGGACCTCACCGCATGTGCTAACAAGATACAGACATATATACAGTAGTCTAAGATAATCTAAAACATATATAGGGTATCAATAACCAAGAGAAAATGGAAAAGAAAATGTTATCCCTACACCGTCCAAGTTTAAGGTAAACTAAATACGGAGTAGGACATTCATCTCCCGAATTGTTAGCTCTATAATAATTAAAAACCAAAAACAGTACAACGCTTCACTTACCTCAACAAAAAAAAATTGATCCTGCGTCTGTGAGGGAGTAAGGTGGTGTTTGGATCCAGTGACTAAATTTTAGTCTCTGTCACATCGGAAGTTTGAGTGCTAATTAAGAGTATTAAACATAGACCAATAATAAAACTAATTGCATAAATGAGAGCTAATTCGCAACATAAATTTTTTAAGCCTAATTAATTCATAATTAACACATGTTTACTGTAGCATCACATAAGTTAATCATGAATTAATTAGGCTCAATAGATTCGTCTCATGAATTAGTTCAGGATTATAAAATGAGTTTTGTCCATAGTCTACGTTTAATACTTCTAATTAGTGTACAAACATTCGATGTGACATGAGCTAAAATATTTTAGCCCCATCCAAACAAGCCCTAAATTACAACATAAGGCATGATCTTTGCAACTGCCCTGCGGATATGCTCTAGCCCTAGCCCCATCAGGAGGCGAGCCTTTGTGCTCATGCACAACGTACTGGAGTCTAGAGCAATCTCGATTGGCTGCAGAGTCCCGATAGGATCAACGCTCGGAGTGGCTTATTGCGTGCTGGGAGCGATCAAGGCGTGTGGTGCGAGAGTGCGAGACGGATTTACGCGCGCGGAGGTGGTAGACGGATTTGCACATGCGGTGTGCTTGGGGTGACGGATGAAAAAAAATGAATATGAAATCATCTTTAATTTTTATAATATAAAAGATGGCCCATGCGTTCCCTACCACAGAAATGCTCATTGGTGCCGGTATCAAAGGCCTTATAGGTACCGGTTTTGGTCTCGGAACCAATTGGTCGGCACCTATGCCCGGGAGGCATAGGTGCCGGATCTGGAACCGACACCTATTGTTTTGAATGAATCAAAAAAAAGAAAAAAGAATCCCGGCCACCTATCGTCGGCCGGCCGTCACCTCGCCCGATTCATCGCCACCAGGTCTGCCTTTGCGTCGGCGCAGAGCCTCCTTCGTTGCCGCCGCCGCCACCGCTGCTGGACTACCTAGATCTGGAGAGAGACGACCAGGAGAGAGAGGGGGCCGACGAGCCTTCTCCTCCTTTGCTGCCACCGCCACCAAGTCCGCCTCAACGCCTCAATGAGCGACGGAGACGGCAGCGCCATGCCGTGCCGTGCTCCTCCTCGCCGTCCAGGGCCGTCGGCAAAGAGGGGGGGGCCAGCTCCGTCTCCTCCACACCACCGCCACCTTGCCCGGCCTCCACACCCAGACGGGTCAGCCGCCATCGCTCCTCCGTCAGCCGCCATCGCTCCTCCGTCAGCCGCCGACGCTCCACCAGAGAGGAAGGCAAAGGGAGAGAAGGGGCGAGAGAGAGAGATGTGGCGAGAGGGATGGATGTCGGCTCGGTTTTTTAATAGGTGTCATTTTTTAATAGAACCGACACCTATACTTAATATAGTATAGGTGTCTTTTTTAACAAAACCGACACCTATAATATAAGTATAGGTGTCGGTTCTATTAAAAAACCGACACCTATAGTATTGGTACCGGTTTTTCTTTATAACCGATACCTATATTGCTTAAAGGTATCGGTTTTATTTTTTTTTTTACCGTGTGGAGGTGAGAAAAGGCTCTTAGGTGCCGGTTTTAAATGAATCGGCACCTATAATGCTGATCCCTATGAGGGTTTTTATACTAGTGGTTGTAACGGAGAAAAATTAAAATTTTATTAAATATTAGTTGATTAGGGTTTAATTTTTGTGATAACATGTTCTTCGCATAAAGTTTATTGTCTAGCATCTTCAACTTTAAAAATTGGTGAACAATGAGATAAAACATTACTAAAAGATACATATGAAAGGGGTAAGTTGGTATCAGAGCCGACCTTGACCGTAGGACAAGCCAACTGGAAACCCTAAGAGCCCTCTGAAACTCTTTCATGTGCATTTGCCCTTAACTTGGAATTGTTTTGGGAAAATTCAGGATCTTTGTTCTTTGGGATTTATGGGAAAAAGTTGGGTCGTTTGTTCGATGGGGACTTTCTTAACTAAAGTTAGTCTGGAGTTTTAAAAAAATTTTGGGTTAGTAAATTTCGGAGTTCGCTTGGATTTGATTTGAAAATTTGTCAGGAAATTGGATTAGGCCCTAGCTAAGTCATATGAGATGCAAAACCTATTACTTTGGTTCTTAATATTAATACTGTTTTAATAATGTTGCTATTATATTATTCTCCCATCATTTTAGTGTTAGTGCTTATTTGACTCTTATAAAATGTTTCATGCATCAAAAATTTCTTTTGTTACTCGTTTATTTACCTGAGTCCTTTAAATTGTTTTCTTTAATTTGGATTTGAGCATGCATTGATTCCCACCCTTTGTCCTTTGTAGATGGCAGGATTCCCCCCTACGCACCGTGATGAGGATATGGACGGTTGTGTGGCAGAGCTTGCCCGCATGACCTTAGTTGTGGGTTACCCTGAAGCGCCGGAGTACACTACGATCTAGCCTCTCAGTGGTGAGTTCCTGTACAGAGTTCGCTTGGAGGTCCATGGCTTTGTGGGCACCAGTCTTCCCAACATGGTGGCCGAGGCTTCTAGAGGGAGTGTTGTGCATGCTTGTCAGGAGGCCGCTTACAAGATGATGACCAGGATCAGCGACAGGCACTCCTACGTCTTTTGCACCTCTGCGTACCGCTACCACCCTCGTCGTTCTGCCAACAGCGACGTCAGCACCTTCCGCCCGACGATAGCAGAGAACAACACCACCTTTGGACGGATGTGCACGATGATGAAGGGATTAGACCAGATGCACGCCGACCTCCATAAGGCAACCAAGGCTCTCAACGACCAGAAGCTGATCAAGATAGCTCGCTTGGATGATGAGGTCGCTCGGCTCAAGGCCGAGAATGCTAGGTTGCAGGGACATCCAGCGCCAGGTGGCCTCAGGATTCGCACTACGTCAAGGAAGAGGATCACAGCTTCAGTGTGTATCCAGCTTGCACCGAGGAACTCACCACCCGCTCCAGTACCAGCTCCAGCACCAGCTTCACCGCCCTCACCAGCGTTCGCCATCACCTTCGCCCAAGCATCTGTGTACCAAGGTCCAGCCAGTGGCAGCGGAGGTTGGTTGCATGCCACACCCAGCGACAGCAATGATAGTGATTCTAGTTCAGAGCTAATCAGTGGTGACACTGCCATGGCCGATTCCAGGAGCTGTTCAGAGGAGCCAGGGGATGAGCAAGAGCCTAGCTACGGCTCCACCGACCGCAGGAGTCGTTCCGAGCATTAGGCTCGCTACCCTTAGTTTTACCTTTTTTCTTAGTTTGCTTTCTTAGTTTTTCTCTGTGTTAGGTTCGTTGCTTGGGGGTTAGCTGATGCTCGATATCATGTGCCTATGGTATGGCTATCTTAATAAGGATTTTACTTGCTGTTTTAAAGTGTTTTAAATTAGACCAGAACAATTGCAGTTTAATTATAATATATTAAAGCTTAGTTTTTGAGCAGTCTATTTTTTTCTTTTTCATCTCTTTCTGCCGGTTCTTCTCCTCCAGATGGTCAACACAAGAACGAGTGGTAACACCAGCGGCCATGAGGATCCATCGGCGGGAGCACAAGCCAACGGAGCAAACAACAACGTTCCCCCTCCCCCACCACCTGAGAATCCCACCATCGCTCAGGTGTTGGCCAGCCAAACTCAGATGATGACGGCCATGATGCAACAGATGCAATAGCAGACGATGCAGCAGATACAGCAACAAGCGCAGCAACAGCAGCAGAACCAACAGTTCGGTCCTCCACCCCAATCGAAGCTGCCGGAGTTCCTTCGCGTCCGACTACCAATTTTCTCAAGCACCACTAACCCCATGGAGGCGAATGACTGGCTTCATGCCATTGAGAAGAAACTTAACTTACTACAATGCAACGACCAAGAGAAGGTCGCCTTCACCACCCACCAGTTGCAGGGTCCCGCTTCAGCTTGGTGGGATAATTATTTGGTCACCCGTCCACCCGGAACAGAAGTCACCTAGGCGGAATTTTGCCGTAGTTTCAGGAAGGCCCAAATTCTCGATGACATCGTGGCCCAGAAGAAGAGGGAATTCAGAGCACTTCACCAGGGTAACCGGACTGTGACGGAGTATCTCCATGAGTTCAACCGTCTCGCGTGTTACGCCCCGGAGGACGTGTGACGCAGAAAGGCAGGAAAGGTTTCTCTCCGGCCTGGGATGATGAGTTGACCAACCAACTAATCTCGGGAGGTTATGCTGACTTCGAGAAGCTGGTTGACAAGGCGATCTGTCAGGAGGACCAACGCAATAAGATGGACCGAAAGAGGAAGGCAGCTCAATTCAGGGCGCACGAGGGGAGTCAACAGAAGCCCCGGTTCATCGCCAGACAGCAGGGTGGACCTTCCACCATGATTGTTCGCCAACACCGACCCTACTACCCCGGCAACTTCAACACCAACAACACTGGCAACCGCAACAACAACGGGGGGCAGCTCAACCACAACCCAGCTCCGCGCCCACCAATGGTCGCAGCTCAGCCAACTCCATCAGCTTAACCAAGAAGGAGCCTGGCGGAAAACCATTGGTCTGCTTCAACTGCAACGAGCCCAGTCACTTCGCTAACAAGTGTCCGAAGCCAAGGTGCGCGGGACCCAAGTTTGTTCATGCCCGCGTCAACCATGCGTCAGCAGAGAAGGCACAGACTGCACCGGAAGTGGTACTGGGTACGTTTCCTGTCAACTCAATTTCAGCCATCACACTTTTTGATTCTAGTGCTACGCATTCCTTTTTATCAAAGCGTTTTGCTGGGACGCATGGGTTGTCAATAGTGGAACTTAGAACGCCTATGTGGGTTCACACTCCTAGGAATGAGATGACCACAGTTCACCACTGTCCCTTTGTGGTAATAGAAATCCAGGGTTCTAAATTGTAACACCCTTTCAAAATTCCTAAATAAAAATACACCGATCAAAAATCATTTCTGATTTATTTTTAAATTTTTGCATCATGCCGACAATTTCTTTATTTGTTTTATGCCAGTGCCAAACTTTTATTGAAAATTTCCAATTTTTCTACTCCTCTGATCTTTTGGTTTTTGTCCCAAGATTTTCACTCTGACCGAAATTAGTTTTGCTACAAAAAGTCCGCTTAAACTCTCTCTACCTGGGCCTTCTTGTTGCAAGCCTTTTTCCTAGAGAAGTCCATGTTGCCTCCCCAAGCCATTCATTCCTGTTGGGTTGGCAATAAAAATATAAAGTCTAATCCTCGTCCCCGGTACTGTTTTCGGCGACGACGTCGCCGCGCGCCGCGCCACTACGACCAAGCCGCTGCGACATCGCCAGCTGCAGCGCTTCTTTCCCATCGCGTCAGCGACCTCGCCGTGCGCTTCCGCGCCTTTGCCTGACCTCACCGGTGAAGCAAGCATGCATGTCGCTAGCTAGCTGTACGTGAGTGCAATGCATATGCATGCATGCAGCAAGCTAGCAGAAGCTTGCATGCAGCTAGCTTAGCACTAGCCAAGCATGCAGCACGCATGCAGGCAACCACCCAGGCCGCCAATACGCAGCCGTCACCGCTCCCACCTACACACACGCGTTTTCTGGGATGGAATGAATGTGGGCAGCAGCAAATGTCCCTTCCCCAGACTCTATTTAAGCGCCGTCGTGGGTGAGCACGCAACCTGTCCCTCTCCATTCTCTCTTCTCCTCCTCCTCGTTTTGCTTCCCCTCAGTCACTTCCTCCCGCGCACACGCTGCCGTCTCTCCACTTGCTCCACCGCGGCCGGCTCCGGCTGGGCCTCAGTTGAGCAAGAGGACGGATAGGCCGCCACGCCATCATCTGAACCCCGAGAACGACTAACTTATTGAACGGCTAACCTCTAACATCTAACATTTGACCCATTGACTCACTAACCCGTTGACACTCCAACTTACTGACTCACTGACCTCTAACTCACTAACCCCTAACCCCTAACTTACACTAACCCGCTAACATTTACTCCTTAACGCTGTGTGTTCGTTTGTTACCACCGATCGAACACGTGGTGTGTGAGGACGATCCGCGGGTCGACCGTCCCCAGGCTGTACATCGACGACCGTAGTTTCGTGCGAGGACCGCCGCTCGGTGTGCCGTTATCCGGCTGCCGCAAGGTAAGCTCCTCTCCTGCTCTCTCGCTTGCTTTTGTTTCCTTACCGCATTTCTCGTCTACCGCTGTTGCCGCGGCGCGATGACGTCGTGAGGTGCAACACCATACCCGTTCCTTGCGCGGACGCCCTCCGCAACAATCGCCGCTTCGCCGCCGGCCATGTATGCGCCATGCACCATCTGTACTCTTTTTTTCCTTCCGTTATTTATATACGTACATGCTTGGGATCGCTCATACTGAAAAAGGTGTATAGAGACCATATCAGATTCGGACGGTGTCAAGTAATTTGAATGGACGTCCATGACGAATGAAAAATTTTACTGAAGCCTTACATATTTTTTAAGTAGGTATATAGATATAGATATAAATATACTAATAAATATACCCGTGCATTGCAACGGGATTTAGTAAGAGAGGGCGGGCGCTCTCCTTCTCTCTCCCTCGCCGTTCTCTCCCTCTCTCTCTCCGTTCCGTCCCGTCGGCGCCGTCTCCTACCGGCCCCGCCGCCTCCGCCTGCGCGCGTGCCGCCAAGGAAGAGCGCGCGCGCTCCCCTCTCTCTCTCCCCCGCGCGCGCCCCTGCCCGAAGCGACAAGGAGGCCACCCTCCTTTCATCTCCCCCTTTTCCCCTTTTCCCCGACCGGCCGACGTCACCGGCAGCGCCGCTCGGCCGCTAGCGCGGAGAGCGCCAGCGCGGTCCCCTCCTCGCGCTCCACCGCCTCCGCGAACCGCCTCTTCGCCCCCCTCCCCGAACCGACCTCGCTCCCCCTTTTAATTCCCCCTCCGCCGGCCGCCATTGCCGCCCCCTCCCGAGCGCCTTTCCCCCACTGCCGTCACCGCCGCAGCTGAGGACGCCGAGGAGCACCCCGGCGCCCTCCTTCCCCTCTCCCTCGGCACGAAGGTCGTGCCGCACCGCCGCCCCCGCGCCGTCGTCTTCCTCCCCGGCAGTCGCCTCCCCGCCACGGTAATCCCCCTCCCTTCCGTCTTCCTCTCCCTCTCACGACCTAGGGCGCTAGCTAGCCCCGTAGGACTCCCTCTCCGGGCGCCGCCGTGACCGCCGCCCCTCTCCACCGCTCCCTCCCCGCGTCGCCGTTGCCGTCGCCGCCTCGCGCCGTTGCCGGCCGCCGTCGCGCCTCCCCACGCAAATCCGAGCCGTCGGCTCGCTTCCCCTCTCTCCCCTCTCCGCTTCGGCGTTTTCCCCTCCTCCGGGCTCGCGCCGCGCCGCCCGAGTTCCGTCGCCGCCGCACGCCGTCGATCTCGGCCTTCCCCCCCTCTTCGCCCTCCTCCCGTCGGCCTTCGTGGCAGCCATGTAGGCGCCACGCGAGCGCCGACGGCCTCGCTTCCTCCGTGTGCTGGGTTCACGCGCACCGGGTCGCTGACGGGCGGGCCTCGCCCTAGCGCCGCGCGGTGGACCTCGGTCCGCCGGTCCGGTCGCTAGCATGGGCCGCGCCTCACCTCGGCCCACTCGGCCTCCCTCCTCACCTCGGCCCACTCGGCCTCCCTCGATCGGCCTCGGCCTTCTGCCGCTCGGCCCATTGGCCTCCCTCGTTCGGCCGTGGGCCGATTCCTTCGCGAGCCGGCCCATCCATTCGGCCGCGCCCGCACCAAATCCCTTGGGCCGCATCAAGCCGCCCAAAATTAAAAAGTCCAATTCAAGTCCCTCTTTTTCTTTTCTTTTTTTCAAAGGAATTAATAATTCCTTTTCCTTTAGACAGAAAATCATTAAATCTTCGGAAATTCATATCTTCTCAACCGTTCGTCCGATTGACTCTGTTCAACTTCCAAAATTCCTCTAAAATCGAGATATATCCAATGGCACACTTAGTGGTCATTAATAGGGTTTCTTTTTATCGTTGTGTTGAGTCGCCTCGTTTCGCGTGTAGTTTCGGAGCCAGAAGACCCGCAGTGCGCGGATTTCGAGGAAGAAGCTCAAGATCTCGAGCAAGGCAAGTCACCTTTGATCAATTGAACATATAATTTAAAATTAAGTATTTTGATTCCACAAACTATGCATCTTTAGGTTACACTTGACACTTGGCCTCGGTTTGCAATACAACCGACAAGCCCTACCTACTTGCTGCATTACCCTCCTTGGTTATTGAATATCCTACCACCCCCTTGTCACCCCTCTGGTGAGATCTCGGAATTCGCACCTCGTGTACGAATATCGAGACTCCCCTCCAAATTTAAAATGATCACTTGGGTAAAACTTGAGTTTACAAAATGCTTGGAAAAACCGACACTTGGGTCGGTGCCTTGCAAATAAAGTGAGTTTCTGAAATTCGTGGTGCGGGAGACGTACTGGAGGTACGGTCTGCCCGTTCTCGCTCTAAGGACTGATTCCTTGGGAATTACATCCGAGCATATGTCAAGTACGATCACATGGGTGATATGGGACACCCTTGGCTGAGTAACTAGCTAGGTCAGGGAAATCTTGATGCCAAGGGACAAGTGGATTCGCCTGGGTGATGTCGGGGAGGACCCCTGGGCTTCCTGGCACAGTATGGTCTGAGACCTGACCTGGTGTTGGTCCGTGGGACCCCTCCCGTTGGCATAAGATGACCCTGAGTCAGCTTTCGAAATGCCTTGTCGTAAAAGCCTCAAGGTCGCCAGACGTGGCTATGAGTCGCGGGCTGGGTGGCTCGGGTTTAGTAACATCGTGTGGGTAAAGTATACCCCCTCTGCAGATGTTAATAACTGTTCGAACTGCCGTGCCCACGGTCATGGGCGGATGTGAGGTGATTCCTTAGCGTAGTTTTGTTAACTACTCTGTGAACTGCTGTTGGTGTGAGATTTTTTTTCCCTTCCGTGCTTGGTTTGAGGCTGTTGAAGCAGCCGGTGTCGGAGAACGATTGGCAGGGAGCCTCTCATTTCGACGTACTTGACTTGTGGTTGTCGGTGCAGCCGGTGTCGGTGAACGATTGGCAGGGAGCCTTTCGTGCCGACAAGAATCAATCGATACAACTTCACTGCTCCGGCCGGATGAGACGCACTTTCTCGTCTGTGCCGTTGAGAAGCACTCACTTAGATGTTTCAGAACTTCTTAAACTAAAATCGACTGTGAAAAATAACTGGCTCTCCTTTGAAGCTTGCATTCAAACACTTAATTCTCTTGACTTGCTGAGTACTCTCGTACTCACCCTTGCTCTATATAATTAAACCCCCTCAGTTCTCGAAGACGAAGAGTTGGACCCTGCAGAAGAAGAGTTCTTCCAGGATCAAGCAGGCTACGAGCAGTAGTAGGGTTTTGGCCTTTCCCCAAGGCTTTGCTTGTGGCTTAGGGCCAGTCTCCGCCTTTTTCCGCTTCCGCCTTTTTGTAATGCTGTTGTGAACTCAGGTTCTGTCCGCAGTTCCAATCTCGGTTGTAATTCTACTCTTAATAAAGAGACCGCTGTTGTTGTGATATTTTATCTTCCTGTTGTACCAGCACTGTTTCCTGGGACTAATACAGGAATACAGGTTAATTTGGATCGCCTTATCCTGGTCTCCGTACGGGACTAGTTTAGGACGTGACAATATAAGTCATATACGTTTTACCACTAATCTTCGTGGTTAACTTTTTCGATGTTCGTGTAGTGCGCTGCTGCCCTGGTGCCATGAGTCAACAACTATAGTTTATGTGCGTTGTGTCATCACAAGAGCAACTATGGTTTGTCGCCTTACCTGTATTTTTAAACCTGTGCCCACCACTATGCGCGGGACAGCCTCGCTGAAAACATGAGGAACGAGGCGGCAATGTTCGACGTCATGCTCATGTACGGGCACCTGGTGGTGAGCATGGGCAGGCGGGTCAGGGACGCGGACGCCTTGTGGGCTCCATGCATCTTGACCCACGTGAACACAGGTGTGACGGTGCCGCACACGGGGACATAAGGAGGCTCGCCGTAAGAATCAACCCACGTCGTCTGTATATCTGTACTCGGTCGGCTGTGATGGTGATCGTCTTAGTGCAGGTGTTCTAGTATTTGGAATGGATGCGATTCTTTGATCATTTCATAATGATACATATTCTAATACTATGAATCTGGATAATCGATATTAGGATATGTTATATTTGATTCTATATTCTTATATTTTGAGACGTAGGTAGTAATTAAGATTAATTGATTCGACACTCGATTGCATTCATGTTATTTTCTTTTTCTTTAATAATGTAAAGTCTCAAATCAAAATGTCTATGCAACATCTCTTACTTGCATAAAACTCAAATAGTTAGGAAAAAAATAAAAAAAAATACTAACCTAGCGCAGGATGATTTAAGTCTATTGAATTTAGACTTGTATATTTATATAATTTAGACTTGCATAAATCTCCCAACTTTTCTAACCTATCTCCCTCGTTTTTTACGCACACGCTTTTTAAACTGCTAAACGGTGTGTTTTTTGCAAAAAATTTATATACGAAAATTGTTTTAAAAAATTATATTAATTTATTTATCAAAAAAGCCAATACTTAATTAATCATGCAATAATACGTGTTTCGTTTTACGTGTCAAGGAGGAGGGGTTCTCAACCCCTTCTCGTGAACACACCCTTAGGTTGTGTTTGGCTATATGTGTTTTCAACTTCACTCCCTCGTGTTTCGCGTGCATGTATTTCAAACTGCTAAACGGTACGTTTTTTAAAAAAATTCTATACTAAAGTTGTTTTAAAAAATCATATTAATTTATTTTTAAAAAAAATTAGTAAATACTTAAGTAATCATATAGTAATGAGTCGCTCTGTTTTTCATGCAGAAGGAATGAGTTTCCAATTCATCCAAACAAATACACCCTTAGTATATATATATACTTATAGTTATATTTATTTTTTTAAGTACCACAGTGATGGCTTCGCCACAAGCCCACAATGGTGGCGATAGACTAATGGAGCCATCGAGGTGCCACTAAAGCCGCTTGGCATCGTTGTTTCAGTTGCTAAGGTATAGTGGCGCGCATCGACACAATCAACAACGAGTTCAACGCCATTCTAGAATTTCGTGAGTTCTACAAGTCCGTCCCAAAAGCAAAGGAAGTAGCAACAGCAGGTCCCCTCCACCGGTCATGGTGGCGTCGTCGAGGTTGAGGAAGCTAATGAAGAGAGAGATATGAGGGAGGCATGACATGTTCCATGGCAACAAGGATGTGTTCGCCTTCGCCAAGGAGCTTAGCACCATCTGGGTCCGCTTGGCATGCACCAGTTCAATGGGCGGCCCGCGCTACAAAGTGCCACATTACATTTGTATGAAATTAAGTTAGGATATGAATAATGGCGTGATGTTAGCGTCCTAGAAAAGATCGTCGTCTGTTGATTAATAGGCAAGCTTATAAACAGTTTACTAACATCTATACAATTGTACATGCTGTTTATAAAATCAAATTACCAATTATACGGATATGTTCAAGGTAATAAAACATAATGTGTTATCTATATAAGTAATTTTATCATTATTAAAATGATATCAGAAGGTTAAATTTGATACATCTAAATACTAGGTAATTTGATGTATCAAAAAAAATTTAATATAAAATCTCGATACCTTTAAGTATAACTGTAAAAAAATTTTATCTATATGCTATCTACATATAATGTGGAAATATTACGTAGGCAACAGTTCTTCAACTACCCCATCCATCATCCATGTATGATGTATGACCCCTTGACAGTCCATTTAATTCCCGCACTAATCTCGTCTTAGGAAACGTGATGTCGGTCCGAAACGTGATGTCGTCCCGAGAACAGTTACCTTCGTGTCTTAAGTGAAAAAATACATTAACCTATCGTGTAATCTAATTAGTGCATGTTTTAGTCTTAACGAGCGAGCGTCTGATGTTGTCTGTATATGTGCTAGTATATAATACTAATTCATCAAGCAAGTCAAAAATATATTTCTACCACCTAAATTTCAAATAAAATTTTCTCTTAAATTACTCATCTGATCTACAATTTGATTACACCGTTGTGTTCGTAGCAATTAAATCTTTATAACAAGATCGCACATAATTATATCTTGATGAAAGATTACAAATTATTTTTATAATATATTTAAATTAATTTTAGATTTTATTAAATTACTTCTTAGACAAACAAAAGTAAATTCAATAAAGTCTAAAAGTAATTTATATATATTGTAAAAGTAACTTAAAACAAAAAAAAGAAAGTTGTCACGGCATTAAAAGTAAATCTATTCTGGAGGTAAAACATAAGTTTATCTAAAAATTAAATTTAATCAACATATTATAGAACTAACCATTAAACCAATAAAGTAAACTATTCACAACATTATGAATGTTCTAAAAAGTAATTTAATCAAATCTAAAAGTAACTTCCATATATGATAAAGATAAAAATAATTTACACATATAATAAAAGTAATTTACTATATATATATTTTTTATTTTATTAGAATACAATCATGTAATATTTTGTTATAAAGATTAAATTGTAACAAATACAATGTTTGATTGTAGATTCGATAAATAATATAAGAGAAAATTTTATTTAAATATTAGGTGTTAGGAATTTTTTTCTTACCACTTAAATGTATATACATATTCCCTCCTAAAAAATAGATATCTGTTAACTCTATCATTTTGTTAGGATGGTAGCTAGTTAGCACTAACTAGTGCACATAGGTTATGTAATCTCCACCTTAACCTATGCAATTTCGAAATATTGCCTTAATTGAAAAAAAATACATTAGGGGCATGTATAAAGGTAGAGTCTAATACGAGCTCTCTATATTAATTTATGTCAATAAAGACTATTCTCCAATAGTAGAGACGATAAAATCTTTTAATTATTATTACATTAAATATTTTTTATTATCCTTCTTTTCTTTTCTCCATCCTCATGCAGCAAACTTTTCGTTAATAAATGCTAAAAATTAGCTCTGAACCATTGTCATACGTAGCAACAATGTTTATAATTTTTTTCCTCTTTCATCCACGTCATCAAATTTATTTGCATGACAACGAAAAGAGTCTGTTATTAAATACTATTGTATATGCTCTCACAAGCTTAGTCGGAATACAATCTTGTGGACAAGCTTAGTCGGAATACAATCTTGTGATGTCCAGATTAAGCAGTTTGTTTTTTCTTATAACTCAAGGTTAACGAGATTAGGATCCGGCTTCTCCAAATAAAACTGAACAATCATCTTCGCTCTTGCTGATCGATCTACGAAAATCCTAGGACTCCATAGACCATAGCCCCCTGGTCTTCCAGCCAAACCTGCGACGCGTAGTGGTCATCAATGAACTCGCCTGAAGAACGAGACATGTCAGCGGCAGCGGCGATGGAGGTGGAAGCGCACGCGGCAGACCACCCTCCTCGCCGTCGCCTGTTGGGTCGCCACCATGGCGATACCTGTCTGATGGTTTGGTTGCTAGTCTTGGCCCTGCTCATCGTCGGCGGGGTAGCTTTCATCGTAATCGATTCCAACACGAGAGCGCGCTACTCCGTCGCGATCGATGCCGTCTCCGGCCTCGACCCGGCCGCGACGGATGATGATGGCCGGGATCCCACGCTGGACCCGGTGTTCGACCTCACCGTCAGCATCTCGCCGCGGAGCCGGATAAGAGGCAGGGACTGCTACCAGCCCGGCACCACCGTGGAGGTGAACTACCACGACGTCCTCCTCGCCAGCGGGCCCGTCGAGCAGCTGTGCGCCCGGGCGATGAAGACGAGGAAGGGGCGCGCCGTCGCGTGGGGCACCGGCGTGCGCTTGCCGGGGTTCGTCCTGGACGCGCTCGTGGCGGACGTGCGGCGCGGTGGGGTGGAGGCGACAGAGTTCGACGTCACGGTGAAGATCCCGTCCACCAGCGATGGCTACCAGTACAACCCGGGGACGCTCGTGTCGTGCAGGGCGAGGCGGGCCGGGGACGACGCCGCCGCTGTGTTGAGGACTCCGTGCGACGCGTTGAGCGCGAGCATCGTCGTGCCATTGCCGAACACGGGGAGGAGGCAGACGAACGGTGTCAGTTAACGTTGTGTGAATAACAGTGACGTCGTCGTGGCACGCTGCACGATGCCATCCCCCAGATTTACCT
>BDMV01000002.1:43392070-43447795 GCA_008326285.1 Oryza officinalis | reverse complement strand
TAGTCAGGTTACAACTTACAGGTCGCGACCAGTTAATTCCTTGGAAAGTCTCTGTACCTTACCGTCCGGCACTAACAGTCTTTCACTGTATACTATTTATATGTTTTTTTTTTGCTTCACTTTTGTTGAAGCTATTGATCATAGTGTTCATTGCAGGATAACATTTGTAATTTTTAAAACAGAATTACTAAAACAAGGCCGGATGAGTATACCTTTTTCTACGGGAACATACATCTATGTGGGCATGTTCTTTACTTCTTTTGTTGCTGGATAGTTAAATATGAATTGTAATAATCATTTGAGAGCATAAACGAATTTAATTAAATAAAGTTAAAAAGGATTTAAAACAGCATTGTAAGAAATTCATATGTAGAAGATTTTTGCCAAAATCACTCGTTTCAAAGCTCGGGAAACATGCACAATTATCCAACATTCTACTTCATAGAGAGAGATTACTTCAGGTACTTGAGTTATCAAAATTTATAGTGTTTGGTACTTACCATAAAATTTCTCGCTTTTTTAAAATTATGTTTTCTTTTGATATTATATGTTAAAGTATACTTAGAATTTTAACTGGTAAACTTTTAAAGGCTTATTCGGTTAATAGGTTTTCAAAATTGAAGGAATAGGGAAAGTAAAAGATTAGCAAGTCATACGTCTCTCGGGAAATTTTCCAAGAGTTCTCACCTCATGATAAGAATCGTATGAAATAAGGTTATAAGACTATAATCCTTAGGAATTTGATAGGATCCATTCTATATATGAAACGAATGAAACATATGTAGAAAAAAATCCTAAGATTTTAATTCCTACAACAATTCTATGAAAATCCTTTAAATTAAATGAGTGTGGATCTTTTGGTGGTAGATAACCAATTTTGCTGGCTGATCCCGGCTCAGCTCGTAGCCATGTCTCATGCCAGTGTTTCATGCTGACAGAGTTTATAATCTCAATGGGATATTTTATCATCCATGAGAAGATATCGGGAGATATCATATTTTATAATGTAAAACGTAGTATCAAAATTTTTAATGTAAAATTTTGATACCTATAGATACTTCTCATAAACTCTAGAATTCCTAATCTCAGTTGGCCGATGAATTTCGAGCCACGACGAGGTGTCGATTTTTCGTTAATTTTAACTCTTTTGATAAATTGCTAGCTAGTGAAATTCAACAAAGTTTTGAACAAACAATGTAAATTTTGAGCCGGCTCGATATGCTGGAAATTCATCAATTGTGAACCCGGGCACCGATTTGCTCCAGTTGGAAGAAGGAAGAGAGGAGAAGAAAGAGGAGGGAAGTAGGGAACGGAGAAAAAGATATTCGGATCCGACTTGTACTGGGTGACCTAGGTAGCTTCGGAGTCTTCAGTTCGTTTCCGAACAAGTGTCGACGGAAGTCCAAATAAAACTAGCCCGCCTTGCTGATCATGAACAACAAAATCACTTGACATCGCCCCTGGTATTCAAGCCAATTGAAGTTATGGACGAACTCGGCTCTAGAAGGAAGCGAGGCAGCTGGAGGCCTGGAGCTAGTGATGCTGATGGAAGCGTCGTCGAGAGATGAATTTTTTTAGAAATAATATTCTTTTAATGAAAAATCACAAAAATAGTTGGCATGTGGATGAAATTGCAAAAATGTGGACCTGTCGAACGGCCGGGAAACGATATGCGGGCCTGTCGAACAACCGCTTGCCGACAGGCCCTGCCGAACTGCGGCCAAACGACAGGCAGGCCTGTCGAACAGCGAGCGTTCGACAGGGCCCGCCGCCTGCCACGTCACCGCCCTGTCGACCAACGGGAGCGCGACAGCCACCCCTATCGACCCGCCGCGTGCCGACAGGCCCCCCCACCGCCCCTGTCGACCAGCCACGTGCCGACAAGCCCCCTCACCGCCCCTGTCGGCCTACGGGCGTTTGACAGGCTGCCTTATAACCTCCCACCCGGTTTCAAATCTGGACCATTTTGTCTCGCTTCTTTGCCTCGCTCGCTTCGCCTCGCATGCCGCCGCAAGCTCCAGGCCACCGTCGCGCCAGCCCACCATCGCCATTGCCGTGGCTGCCGGTGCACCATGTCGTCGTGGAGATAGCACCACGAGAAGAGAAGGCAAGTAGCTGCAGTGGTTAAGGTAAAAAATTGCAATCCCTAAGTTAGGTTGTGAAATTTTAATTTGTAAATATAAGGTTTGCTATTTCGATGTTATTATTTGTGAATCGTTAGTCATTATTGTTAGTACATATAATCTGTTTAATCTGTTAACCATTAGTCATTGTGTGATGTCAGTATATATAGTTATTTAGTTGTATGTTGCAAATAATTCGAAGTTAGTATATGTTTGCTGAGGTGATTAGCAATTTCGTAATGGTGAAATAGTTATTATCAGGGAGAAATCAATGTTGAGCGTTAGTACAAATCGAAAGGAAATTATATTTAATTAGTCAAATTTACGATGCAGAGCTGTGTCATTTGGGAAGAGGGAATAACTACGTGGTTGGGAAGGAGACGTCCGCAACTGTGTAGGAAAGAGCAACGACAGCGAAGGTATAAATTTGTAATCCCTTAGGACGACGACAATTTTTTTTATTAATCATTATTGGTTGTTAGTACGGGTATTATACGTTTATTATTAGTTAAAATGGAATGTAGGTATTATACGTTTATTATTAGTTAAAATCGAATGAAACTTATATTTAAGTAATGAAATATAGTTTGAATATGTTACAGCAATTATGTAAGCATAGAGCATATGACACCTTACTGGGTAGTGACGTATTAATAGCAATTGGCATGCTATTTCAGGATGTCAGGTGTTGTGCCCGTTCGAGTGTATTATGGTGACGCTCCAATATAACTTTGTGATAGCGGGGTAGATTTGACCGTATATGCATTCGTTGATACTACCCTAAATACACCAAACCAGTTGGTTTTGAACGACGTGCTAAGGTGGTTGCATAATATGTTCGGGATAGATCCTTTGATGGAGAAATTCATCATAAAAGCCGTGTGGCCAGTAAGGAGTGAATACGGATGGTAGTGGAGAGTAGTAGAGCTTGCATCTACTGGGAGTTGGAGAAAATTTGTGGCTAAAGTAAAAGAGAAAGGTTATAGCCTGGCAATATTGGTGCAAAAGAAAATAGATATTGTTGGGACCGGTGAGACCAGCCGCACGGAGGTGGAACAAACTCATATCGTGGAAGAGATTAATATTTGTAGGAGTGGGGAAGAGGAAGCAGTAGAGGAGGAGGCTACTGCAGATGTAGTTGTGCGCGGTGGCAATTGTCAGGCTAACGAATTGGATGACGATGAGCCGGACTCACCTTTGGCTGTTGATGCAGCGGAGGAGAATGATGCGGTAGTGGAAGAGATGGAACTGGAGAACGAGAAATATATTTCGTTCGTGGTGGAAGGACAAGATACAACACAATGGGACGAGGAAACCAACGTACCTGAAGATTGGATGACCATATCCATGAGCCATCTGGGGGTTAACGATGGTTTAGATGCCCATTGGCGATATGATTGTGAAAAGGTGCAAGTTGAACAGATGTTTCACGACAAAGGGCACCTACAAGACGCGGTGAAGAGGTGGGCTTTTCTGCAGAAGCGGGAGTTCAGGGTGAAGGTTTCAAATCGGACAACGTATGATGTGAAGTGCACAAAGCCCGGATGCTCTTAGAGAGTGCATGGTTACAAGCCACAACATGACAACTTATGGGTAGCTTCAAGGGTTGAGGAGCATACCTGTTTGTTGGACAATACCCCTTTGGTACACAGGAACATGACGGCTGCATTCGTGGCACAAATGGTGTATTCGAAGGTTGTTAAAAAAGCCTCTTTGTCGTCGTTCACAATAATGCATGACGTGAAGAAAGAGTATGGGTATGACATATCGTACGACAAGGCTTGGAGGGGTAAGCAGAAAGCACTGGAGATGAGCTTTGGAAGTAACGAAGATTCATACCACAACTTTCCCCCACTTTTGGAGGTGTTGCAGGCCAGAAACCCGGGCACACATATGGCTATTCTCGATGAGGTTAATGACAATGGGAAAAACGTCCTTCGTCGTGCATTTTGGTCATTTGGGTGCATGATAGAGGCCTTCCAAAATTGCATTCCGTTGTTATGTGTTGATGGTACATTTATGATAGGCAAGTATAGGGGAACTATTTTAACCGCAATCGGAGTCGACGCTGATAGCCATGTCATCCCCGTTGCCTTCGCTTTTGTTGAAAGCGAGAACACATCGAGCTGGCTATGGTTCCTACGTCACATTAAAAGGTGTGTTGTTTAAAACAGACCAAATGTGTGTGTTTTGCATGACCGACATGCCAGCATTCTATCAGCGGTGCAGCAGCTAAAGGAAGATGTAACAGAGGAGGTTTCCTGGCCAGATTTGCATAGCAGATGGTGTATGCAACATCTCGGTGCAAATTTTTACAGACAATTCAGGAGTAAGAGGTTAATGGACCTGTTCAAAAAGTTGTGCAAGCAGAATCAGCAAAGAAAGTTCGACGCCATATGGGAACAGCTGGATCGGCTGACCACTACTCACATGCAAAAGGTTCGGAAAAAATCCGTTCTTGCCCGACAAGAGGAGCCGGAAGGCCTGGAACCCGTTCCAAATGAATCACCATCTGTTACTTGATGTAGGAAGCGGGGAAGGGCTACGAAGTGCTTTACTGACTAGATAGAACATGAGCCAAGGGAAAAGTGGTCGTTGTTGTACGATAATGGTTCACGGTATGGTGTGATGACATCAAATCTTGCTGAAGTGTACAACTGGGTGATGAAAAATACACGTCCTTTACCACTTGTTGCTATCCTGGAGGGCATCACAAGGGGTACACAGAACTATCTTTGTAAAAGATACGCCATGGCTAGTCTTAACCTTGCCAATCCTAATGTAAGGTATAGCCCAGCTTTCACACAATACATGGAGGAGAAAAGCAAAAAGGGTGGAATACACAGGGTCTGGCCTGCTGGGAATAGGGAGTTGCTGTTTGAGGTATGTCTGCGTGACAAGAGTGGTGTCGGTATTGGGAGTACGGACATCACATTGGAGTGCGCGTTGTGGCCAAACTATCATGCTTGCAAATGCAACTGCAACAAGCCTTTCCTTCGACATCTGCCATGCTCTCATGTTCTTGCCGCTTCCGCAAAAGGTGGTGTCGATGCGAACATATTCGTCTCGCCTTACTTTACTAAGGAAGCACGGGAGGCAACCTGGTGCAGTGAATTGCATGGTTGGCGTGCGGTATGTGATTTCACTCGCCCACCCCTAGGGGAAGCCAACTGGGTGCCTGACTCAAATTTGCTAGTTGGCACGAAGGGGCGTCACAAGACCCGTCGAATCAATAACTACATGGATGAAGCTGAAACGAACACCCGTTCGCGGCGTCCGAAAGCTTGCATTGTATGCGGCGGAGACCATAGCCGTAAAGATTGCAGCATGTACAATGTAGGCAAAGATGCAGATGGTGGCGATATTCGTCGTGTTCCAGGGCGGAGGTCGACGAGTCAAAATAATCCTTAGTTTTTCGTCTTGTAATACTTATATTTACCAGCCGTAGAGTGTATTCAGTTTAACTTATTAGTATTTTACCTGTACTACTATACTATCGCGTTGCCTAACTTTGTCACGCTCATTTTTTCATATTTCTGGCTTGTAATATTTATATTTACCAGCACCGCAGTGTGTTCACTTCATTTTATCAGTATTTGACTTCTGCTATTAAAATTTCGCTTTGCATAATTTTTCATGCTCATTTTGTCATTTTTTAATTCATTTCTGATGCTCACGACACTGATAATCATACATTTTGTAGATATGGCTGCCAGGGATGATGTATCGCTGATCGACGAGGTGATCGATAAACATCACCGATCGAGACGACTTAGTCAGGAGATGTTCTGCAACGTGCTGAAAATGCGGGGACCGGATCAGTATTGGCGTATCGATCCTCGTTGGGTTCCAAGGTATGTGAAAAACCATTTGTCACCTCGTGCTGTCATTTAAATTTTTTCGCATTGCTAATTATTTCTTTTTGACATGTAATAGGTTGCGAGCCGCTGGGTTGTTGACCTTCGCACGTTTGGTTGAGCCTTCACGTGGAAGGTCAGCCCGTATCAACATTGATACGGCCTTGCTGAGTGCTTTGGTGGATAGATGGAAGCCCAAGACACACAACTTTCACCTGACAGTTAGAGAGATGGTACCCACTCTGGAGGATGTGTCTTTTTTGTTGGGTCTACCGATAGCGGGTGCAGCAGTTGGCCCGACACAGGTCCATGCTAGATGGGCGGATGATCTGTTGGCCAGTTTTTGTGGAGTGGTGGCTGCTCCACTAGAGGATCTCACAGATGGTCATGGGTCCACGAGGAGTTGGTTGCACCAGTTCCACCAGGAGGTGTTCCCAGAGGACCAGGAGGACTGGGTAGTGTGCCGACACTTAGTCGCATATCTACTGTGGTTGTTTGGGTGGGTGATGTTCACGGGGACTCACGCTAACTCCGTGAATAAGCACTTCATCCACTACGCAGAGCAAATCGCCGAGCTACCTGTTGAGGAGATTCCGCAGTACAGTTGGGGGTCGGCTGTTCTTGCGGCGACGTACGCTGGTCTCTGCGATGCTTGCACGAGGAACAACAAGGCAATTTCTTTGACAGGATGCCCTCTGCTTCTAATGTTATGGGCGCATGAGCGCTTTGACATTGGGAGGCCACAGCTAGAGTCGTACGCAAGCTACGGCATCGATGAGATGTACAAGTCTGGACTTGAAGACATCGACGATCGTCCCACCATGGGATCGCTATGGACACACCGCGAGGTAAATTGTACATTGCAAGGCATTTTTCATAGCACCCTCTTATTCTGCGCATTATCTCGATTTACGGGCACTAATCATATATTTCTTGCTTTTGCAGCCAAGGTGGGGGAGTGGAACGACACGTCGCGTGTACACACAGTTCGTGGCGGACTTCGATCAGCTTACGCCCGACCGTGTTCGCTGGACCCCGTACACGCATCACGATGTCGTCGAGCGGGCACCGCACGGTCTTGCACAGCTCTGCACGCGCAACGTAGAGCTCTGGAGGACCATTTGTCACCTCGTGCTGGACGTGTACGTCGAGCCGTACCATGTGCAGAGGGTATTTAAACAGCTCGGCATGTACCAAGACTACCCTCCGAGAGGTGGACGCTCTCTAGCTGTTAGCCTCCACAAGTAAGTACTTGTTCGACAATGTTATAGGCAAGTAGTGTGTTTTACACCATTGTATACGTTTCTTACGTGCTCATTACGTCCTATGCAGGTACACCCGGAAGGGACTCGGTCTGTCCCACGAGGGGACCATGCGGCGGAGCACTTGGTTCTCCAAACACCTCTAGACGACGGAGCTTCGTACGGATAGTACCTTCATTGGTACCGTAGTGTTACGCGCCGGAGGTGTTTCCCGCCACAAGGGGATACGTCTCTCCCTCACCAGGCGTCGATTACGGACACGTTTGCCCCAGAACCTCGAGCTGCGTACAACTCAATGGTACGTCGTTGCTTTCGTTGATTATCATTAAATGTGGAACACGTTCAATTGTTCTAACGTCCTTCCCTATTCGTTCAATAGGCTGAGTTTGTGGAACAGGTTCACGTTGAGTCCAACACATTGCTAAAGAGACTGGAGACGAGGCCTCAGCACGTCAGGCAGGACGACGTGGCATCCATCCTTCGCAGTTTCCGTTCGCAGGCTGCGGCGCTACTTCGTCGTGTCTCCTGTCGGAGCGCGGCTGATGTGGTGCAGCCTTCCAGGCGGGCAGGATCGCCACCACTACCACGACGCTCTAGTGTGGACCAGTTCCGCTCCTCTACTTCACGTCGCCACTACGATGACGCCGGTCCATCGCACGCTCGGCCTTTGCTTCAGGAGACGCCTCCTCCTGTCCGCCCAGGGAGATCGTCTGACTTTGGGGTTCCGGCATCGAGTATGCCACCACCACGACCTCAGGTACAGCATGTTTGCCTTGCTTAACATCCGGTTCATATCGTACTCAACCTTCATTTTATACTATATCGTAACCTATGCAATGTGAACAGCCACAGCAGGTGTATGATACTCGGGGAGCTTATGCGGAGCCAGACTTTCCCTACCTGCCGACAGGGGACAACCTGGCGTCCACACCGGGTTGGGGACTCTACGTTACTCCGCGCGCACCGGTGTCAGGGTACACACAGCACACAAGTAAGTATTGTTTACAACGTAGTTACCATCATCGTTCGCTTAATTTTTATGCATAATTACTAACTATTATAATGTGGCATCGCCTCTATTTATGCATAGTTACTACGGGTTTTCCCAGGGGTATTCTGCAGTTCCTGCTGTCTCTCCTCGAACATAGTTCGTGGACGATTTCTTTGTAACGGATGCACTCGATGCGTAAGCTGGCATAGACTACTGGTACGGTGCTCCTCCGGTCACGCAGCCTACGTAGCAGGGGGAGTCCGTGCAGCCAGAGGATGCCACTCCACAACAGCCAGCATGACATAGGCACCCACCTGATAATTTGACCTATCCCACAGAGCAAATCAGACAACGTAAGAAGGGAGGGCTTAGCAAGCGTGCGAGAGGGAGGCATTCTTGACTTGTACTGTTATTTATGTGCTGGATTATTTTTTTGTGCATTTACTACTTATTTCATATTATATGTAAGAACTACGTCATGACATACACTTATTTGATAAA
Source organism: Oryza officinalis (assembly GCA_008326285.1). NCBI lineage: Eukaryota > Viridiplantae > Streptophyta > Magnoliopsida > Poales > Poaceae > Oryza > Oryza officinalis. The sequence goes on along the minus strand of BDMV01000002.1, from coordinate 43,439,061 downwards.
CTGTCTTTCTATGTCTTTTCTACTTGTGCTAAAGTATGACTTCTTTTATATTTTTTTGTACAAGATTTAGAAAAAATTCACTATCGACATCATTGTGCTCGCGCGTGGTTACAAACTACTTTCGGCGTCTATGTCATTTCGTTGTCGGAAAATCAGACACACCAAGAATACAATGCGAGATCGACTTTGCATTCATACGCTTTGCTGTTACTTTTTACAAAAGCACGATCCCTTTTGGCGCATGCACGAGTACTTTCGGTTGCACCGATGCAACCTCCTTTATTCGCGTGCGATACGACTGCGGAATGTCTTCTCACGCCCTTACATGTCACAACTACTTATGCATACGACAACAAACTTTCGGCGCTTGGGTGTCCGGTCCATTACATCGCACAGTATACCACAGTGCATGGACACACTGTCAGTTTGACTTGTCTGGATTAGTATTCGGCGCTGCTTTGTAAGATAAAGTAATTCCAACTCACGCGTGCTCGCAATGTCACATACAGTGAAGAAAATTGGCTCTCATTAAGTCATACGTCCAATCTAACTTTTGGCACTATCCAGCACTCTAAAAGGGCGAACGGCCTTATTCCGCATACGTCCACTCTTACTTTCGGCGGTAATCAGGCGGACCCATCGTGCCCCATGATGTAGACATGTAAAGGTTATCACTACGATTTTGGTGCCTACATAAGTCCCCAAACGAGCGATGCAGCACATAATTTCTTTATCTGTGTAGGCAACAAGCGCTACCACAACCCTTCATCGCACCAGCTTTCGGCAATGTCTAAACGCCGAGGCCTTGAGGATCCCAACTGGCGTAGCGATCCACTTGTATGGCTATTCCCACCTTGGTGCAAGCGGCCTCTCTGCCTTTGCGGTGACCGATATCAACGAATGGCTTCGAGGAATCAAGACACTCCAGGAAGGCGTTTCTTTAGGTGCCCTAACTATGACTGTGAGGTATTTCATTCTCTGCATATGCTTATTCAGTTTGCATGAGCGATTGTTTATTCTTCATTAAAATCTATTCATCAGGCCCGCGCTACGGGTTGTGGATACATCGAGTGGGTCGATATAGAAAATCTCGTTCTCGATCTAACCACTTATTTACAAGAAGGACGCTGGTATTTCACATCAGAAAGTACTGAGAAATATTTGGCGTTCAAAGCAGCTTACGAACAACAATGTCGTGAACAACAGTGCGACTGGCGGGTGCTAACGATGGCACTCCCTGCATGGGAAGCCCGTCCAAAATGCAGATGCGGTGATCGTTGTCAGGTTTTCCGTTCCACCAAGCCAAGAACTTTGGGTTAGAGGTTCTTTGTTTGCCCAAATATTCTAGACGACGATTTCATGGTGAAAATATTTTCATTGTCATGAATCCTTATTTTGTCACAACATTCAGTAATTTTGTTCGCTTCACGTCTATTCGTTTCTCGCAGGAACCGCCAAGAAGATGTCAATACAAAGAATGGATAGACACCGAAAAGGTTTTAAGTGATCCAACTTCCCGTGTGGTGCAGCTTGAATTGCCAGAGCAATACAGGTTTACTAAAGCGCAGTTTGAGAGGGCAGAGGGATCCTCACATAGGGGTTAGCTACTATCAGACAACTTACGCCAGTCAAATATGTAATGTCATGTTTCATTGTCCCATTACTATATCGTCGTCGTGTTCAACTCTTGCACTACCATCCTTCTAGTTCCAATCTAATCTTATCTATGTAACCGCAATGAAATCAGATGTATCATGTTTCAATTGTACTACAACTTCTCCTTGTTTCGGTTCAGTCATGGATGTGCTCAACATCAATTCTAAAAAAATGTTTTTTCTCGGTTTCTAAAAACATGTTCTGTGAATTGAAAATTTTTTGAGTTGTCCGAAAACGATTTTCGGAATTTCTGAAAATAGACAGAACCAATTTTCGCTTCTGCAAATTTTCAGCCCTATCCGAAAGTGATTTTCCGAATTTCTCAAAATAACCGATAAGCAAAATAAGGTTCTGTAAATTAATAAATTACAAATGGATATATCTAAAATTATTAAATTATAACTCCGATATGTTTCTTCAAATATTCAATTACAAATGTGTATTAATCAATTATAATAAATTATAATTATAAAACCAACTTAAAAACGTAATTATAATAACAACCTAAAAATTATAATTAATCAATTATAAACAATTCTGTCATTAATTAATTACTAACAACTTAAAACAATTCTTACCAAATTAAAAAAAAGTTCTGTAAATTAATAAATTAAAAATGGATATATCTAAAATTAATAAATTATAAATCCGATATGTTTCTCCAAACATTCAATTAAAAATGGGTATTAATCAATTATAACAAAATTATATTTGAAAAAACTACTTAAAAACTTAATTATGAAAACAACTTACAAATTATAATTAATCAATTATAATTTATCTGTCATTAATTAATTATTAACAACTTAAAAACAATTCTTAACAAACTAATATTAATTAATAACTAAAAAACAATACTTAACAAATTAAAAAAAAAGGCCGGCCGGCCAGGCCTGTTGAACGGCCGTGGTTCGACTGGGCCGGCGGCCCGGCCTGTCGAACAGCCGGCGTTCAACTGGGCCTTGTCGAACTGCCGCTGTTCGACTGGGCCCAGTCGAAACGCGGCCGTTCGATCGGTCCGGCCTGTCGTCGCTCCGCCGCTCGATTGGGCCTTGTTGAACCGCCGTGGTTCGACAGCCCATATATTTGCGATTTTCTGCAAAAACTCACATTTTTTGCGATTTTTCATTAAAAGAATATTATTTCTGAAAAAAATTCCCGGGAGATCGTCGCCGGTGCTGTCCCGATTGTGAGACGATCCTCCGTTGCGTGTGCGTGTGCTTAGGCATCCTCGCCATCGTGTCGTTCGTTGGCATGTTCTACTTTGCAATCGACGACAAGGATGTGCTGTACTCCGCCGCTATCGACGCCGTCTCTGGCCTCGACCCCGTTTCGGAGCTTGGCCGGGATCCCGCGCTGGACCCGACGTTCGACCTCACCGTCCGCATCAAGTCGTGGAGCTGGTCGCACGGGAGCGACTGCTTCGAGCCTGGCACTGCCGTGGAGGTGACCTACCGCGGCGTCCTGCTCGCCAGCGAGCCCGTCGAAAAGTTCTGCTCGGGAGCGAAGAAGACGAAGGAGCAGCACGTCGTGGCGTCGGGCAATGGGGTGCGCTTGCCGGGGTTCGCTCTGGACGCGCTGGTGGCGGACGCGCGGCGCGGGGCGGAGGAGTTCGACGTCGCGGTGAAGATGCCGTCCAAACACAGTGGTTACGTCCCGGTCGACGGAACGCTGATATCGTGCAAGGTGAGACGGGTCGGGGACGCCGCCGCGCTGGGGACGCCGTGCGATGTGGACATCCCCGTGCCATCCCCGACCACGGGGAGGACGCAGACTGGCGGTGCCAATTAGCACGTGTGTGAGTAACGTCGCTCTGGGCTTGTGGCAGTAATATACATCCGTCTGCTGTGTGGAATTTAGAGATCAGTTTCATGTTGGAGTTTAGAGTTGACTCTTTTTTCTTTGTTTGTTTCTTTTGGAAGAGATTGGCATTACCTTTTTTTTTTGTCTTGAGCTAGTTGATCAATTGATGGCCCTCAATGTGTTTTTCCGATTAGATAGAAGATGCATTCGTACCCGCACCACTATACACATAAACATATCACTTATATAACTACAAATACGTCCTTTACGACACGTTACAGGGACAAAGACTAGCAGAAAATTCTTATTCTTAATAAAATCCTACTCCCCCGTTCCATTTTTTTTTTCCTAACTAACTCACTTCAAGTTTTACCAAATTTATAAAAAGTAATACTCTCTTTGTTTTTTTATACATGTCACAATTGACTTTTTAATATAAGTTTGATCATTTATTTTATTTAAAAAATTTATGTAATTATTATTTATGTTGTTGTAGCTTGATTTATCAATTAAGATTCTTTAAGCACAACTTATATTTTTATGTTTGTAAAAATAATTTACAAACATCTTCAACCCAAAATTGTACTAACAAAATGTAGTTAATTGTGGATTTAATAAAACTATTTTAATATAGATGTTTGTTAAGTATTAAATATGCACACGCGTGTGTGTATTATTTGTAGACATCGAAATTTTGATAGAGTCATGTACTTGTTACTTCAAGAAGATCTGATTCCAAGAAAAAAAAAAAGAAGACCCAATTATAACAATAAGAAAAACAATCCCGTATGGGCCTGGGAATTGTTTCTTTTTTTTAAAAAAAAAAGAGACCAACTAAGATGTCTGTTGAAGCCTCTAAGAATTGCAGAAGTTCTATAACGTCGTAATCAATCAAAGACACTTTTAGAATTGTTTCTCTACAAATCCGAAAGATCATGCATACCCTTATTTGTTTTGTCATATTAATGGATGGTCCTTATTCGGAAAGTGATAGCCCTGGCTGACTAAATTTTATCATATATTCTCTCTAACCCAAAATATAATGAATTTTAATAAATGAGACACATCATAATATTATGAATCTAGATAGAAAGTTTTTTCAGATTCGTAGTACTAATATGGGTCACATCTAACCGAGGGAGTATATTTGCAATTACAAAAATAAATTCTAATCCCTCAAGAGTCATGTCCCTCGTTCTTGCATATCGTCTAAATGGAGAAACTGTGAGAAAACTTGGTAAGACAAATTAATATGTGATATATCATCACACAAACATGTAATTTCTGCCAAATGTTATTCCATTATCCAAAAAACATATAGTTCAAATTAGATCTACATAAGTTGTAACAAAAATAACAAATTTAACTCTAACTACTATATGTGGGTTCATAATCATTTTATTTTACAATTTGTAGAAGTTAATTTTACGTGCAGTGACTTATTACATATTAATTTATTTTATCAATTTCTTTTATCACTATTTATATACAGTATATGACATATGAGAAAAGGGGGAACGTAGCTATTAAAAGAGTTCCCGTGCGGTAATTAAGGAGATTCTGATCCGACTTGTACTAGCGTCGGATGCCTTTAGTTCGTTTCCGAGTAAGTGTTGACGAAACTCCAAATAAAACTGACAGCCTTGCCGATTTCGAACAACGAAACCTTGATCGCCCCTGGTCATCAAGGCAAACCCGCGAGACGCGATCGACAAACTCAGCTGGACATGGCAGCTGCGTCGCCGACAAACAGTCCCAATGGTACTAGTCCGATTATCTGTTGTGGGTTTATCTTCTTCGTCTGCGCCTTCGTCGGGCTCATTGGCTACGGGGTCTATACGACAGTAACCGACGGCGGCAAGGAAGTGGAGTACTCCGTCGCGATCAATGCCGTCCACGGCCTCGACCCCGAACTTAGCACGGAGCACACGCTGGACCCGGAGTTCGACCTCACCGTCCGCGTCTCGGCGTATATATAGCCGGCTGGCCCGAGCCGAATGCATCGATACCGGCACCACCGTGGAGGTGAGCTACCACGGCGTCTTGCTCGCCAGCTCGCCCGTCGATAAGTTCTGCGCGGGTGTGAAGGAGACGAAGGAGCAGCACGTCGTCGCGTGGGGCACGGGGGTTCACTTGCCACGGTTCGCTGTGGACGCGCTGCTGGAGGACGTGTGGCGTGGGGCGGAGGCGTTCGACGTCGCGGTGAAGACCCGGAAAGGCCGGGTCGTGGGGACGCTTATTACGTGTAAGGAGAGGCGGGTCGGGGACGCCGCCGCGTCGCTGAGGATCCCGGGCGATGTGTCCACGATGGCCATCCCCGTGCCATACCCGAACAAGGGGAAGACGCATGCAGACTGGCGGTGGCAATTAACACGAGTGAATTGCCAATGGGTCGGGAATAAATAATGTCGTCGTGGCAGTTAACGCGTTAGATTAGACGCAAAGCAGGTAGTAGCTGTTAGTATCATATTACAGCCAGAGTTGTCCCTTTTCTTTTTCGAGGAGATCGGCGTCCATTACCTCTTTAATTTGTCTATTTCAATGTTAAGAAGATCCAGTTCTCCATAAAAGGATGACCCAACTAATTCTCGAGGGAGATGCCCCATTTTATGTAATATTTGTATCTCTCAATATCGCTACAACAAAATCGGTATTTAATAGCGACACCATATTTTTTCGCCAACGGCCCTATGCGCACTCCGCCAGCGAAATTATAACGAGGGGTGGGAGGCTAAGGACCGCCAGCAAAAATGACTCTTCGCTGGCGGCTGGGTTACATAGACCGCCAGCGAAGATGTAGCTATTTTCGCTAACGGCCCACTTAAGCAACCGCCAGCAAAAATCAATTTTGGCTGGTGATAGCTAAAGAGCACCGCTTGCATAATTCCTATCACCTTACTATAAATGGACCATAGCCTACCACCCGCCATCCACCTGCCCCAGCCTCTCTCCCTCCTCCCTCTGGCTCCCTCCTCTCTCTGCCTCTCTTCGCCTCTCTCCCACCCTTCGTCCTCCTCCTTTTGGCCTCCCTTCTCTCTCCACCGTTGCAGCATCGGCCAACAGGGAGGCTGGGGCCTCGAGATCTGGTGACCTTGGCCTTCCCGCTGGTGGATTCGGCTGGCCAGAGCGGGCCGAGCCAGGTGACGATGACAAGGAGGAGGAGCTGGGCGACGAGGAGGCTGAAGCAGGACTCGAGCTGGGACCACCAGATCTAGTGGCAACAAAGGGATGCAATGGCTCGGCTCGGCGGCGGCGGCGCTTGGCAGCAGGGGAGCAGGGGAGAGCGCGGCGGCGTCGCTCAGTGGCAATGGCGCGGGGGAGAGGGTGGGGGAGCGGATTTAGCGCCGGTGAGCCTCAGGAGGGTGGATCCGCCATCATCGAGCCTCCAGAGTGGCGTGGGGAAGGGGGCGGCGCCGACGCAGGAGAGGGGCGGCGGGGACCGGATCCGGCATCGGCGAGCCTCAGGAGGGCGAATCCACCGTTGCCGAGCCTCGGGAACGGCGTGGGGAAGGGGGCGGCGGCGACACTCGGCGGCAATGGTGCAGGGGAGGAGGTGGCAGGGAGCGGATCTAGCGCCGGTGTTAACGGTAAAATTTGGCATATTCCGTTAAAGGTGGAGCGAAATTGGCAGCATGATTTTAGTAACTGGTAACGAAAAATTGCATCGGCCGAAGATGTATCGGCAAGCGTGTATCGGATGGAAGAGCTTAGGGAGTTGCCAATAGAAGACGATAGTTCGAGTTCTTGTTGGATTTATGTCACGCCCGAAAATATACACTATTTCCAAACGCTCAGTGCATTAATCCTCGTCCCAGGAGGCGAGGAACACATAGACATTGTTGATTATAACAAGCCACACTTGCGAACATGTAAAGGAAGTACTTTTATTACATGGGCGACTCTAGGCCCTTACACTCAAAGATAAACAAATAAAACAGCGGAAGACTATGGAACAGCAGCGGCAGCAACAACCACAGGCACTTGACAGCGGAGCGAAGAAGTCTAGGCCTCCATCTTCATCAAGTCCATCCTCTGGATTGGTTTTGTGAGCAAGAGTGAGTACCACCACCGTACTCAGCAAGTCATACCAGAAATGCAATAATAACGCATAGGGGAGACAAGGAAAGGCCTAATAGGGTTTATTTTGCATAAAGCCATAGTTTTAATATTTTAACGGGTTAAAGCCAATTTTAAAACACGATTCTATTCTAAGCCAATATTTTAATATAATCAAGGTCGCACGAGCCTGCGAACCTGCCTTAACCCAGGCTAATTTCCACATGACTACACCATCATGATTTCACCCTCCCAAGGTTTTATAAAACAAGACTAACTTTGGGTGCATTGCTCAGCTTGCCCATAACCGAGGGCGCGGCTATTCGAATAGTTTTTAACTCTGATCAGAGGTGTACGACTTTACCCACAAGACACAACCTCAACACGCGTTGCCACGCGCCGGGTACCACCACGGTACTCGGATAGAGGTCGTGTCAAGACTTTCCATTTAGCTCTACCCAAAACAAGAGAACCCGCTGAGGTTTCGCCGCCCGCCGGTCCCTAATGAGGTGAAAGTCATCGGATCCCCCGGGACGAGACAAGCCCCCCCTTGCGCCGAGCAAAAATCGGCCTTAATCCTGGCCCCACACCTTTCCAACCAATGCTCTCTATTTTGAGAAGATCTAAACTTCCAGTTAGGCCGACCGGTCCTTATATTAGCTGGGGTGCGACTACCAAAGTAACTAGCTTGCACCCCGTGCCCAGCCTGAAAACATATTTTATTTGCACAAAGCATTTTATCACCCATCTATTGACAAACCAGTCAATAGTCAATAACTAATCTAGTTTTAGTTGTTAACCATCATAATCTAGTTATCAAAAGTTCTAGGTTGGAACTAAGCATGACTAAGCATTTACCTAAAGTAACTAGTCAGTTCATCATGTAGGGTACTAGACTAGTCAAGTTATAATTTTACTAGGGTTCACAACGATGACGGATATCAAATCAATATCAAGGCCATAACAAAGAGCATAGGAATAATTAATAAACAATTATTTAATAATTAACGATATAATTTATAAAGCGATTTAGTATAGGTAAAACAATATAATTTTCACAAATTGAGAATCAACATGTTCAAGGTAGATATGACTTGCCTTGATCGCTCACAAAATCTTCGGCGTCAACGGCGATTAACAGCTGGTCTTCCGGAACAACGGGATCTACACGACCAACTTAAAGAAATACAAAAAGGCTAAGAAAAACCATATAAACAGAAGCAAAAAAGCACATAAATGGGTTCTACACATTTTTACAAGAAATTAGAAACTTGAACGGGTCAATTCCGAGTTCAAACGGTGGCCATTTAAAGTTTAGGTGCTGTTTAAATGGAAATTTACGATTTAGTCAATTAATTTTCTAAAGGAAATTCAAATTATTGCATCAGCGAGGAGAGAGAGAGAGCACGCGTGTGCGCGCACCGGGTCCACGGGGTGGGTCCCACCTGCCAGCCGCATGGTGCACCGTGAGCTGGGCGCACCGAAGCGGCTCACGATGCACCGGCGCACAAGCACAGCCGGGCAGGAGCGGCACCCGAAACGGGCGGCTTGCCGGCGACGGCCTATGGCGGCGGTGGTGGTGTGACGGCGTACGGGAAGAGAAAAAAACAGAGAAAGGAAGAGGCGACGGTTCTCACCGTGCGGTCGCGGCGACGAGAGGTCGACGTAGTTGGCCGACGGCGAAGAAGAACCGGTGAGAAGCTTCGGGTCGTCGGTGTCGTCGTCGTTCCCGTGGTCCTCATGCTCGACGGAGGGTTGGACGGGGGAGAGGAGGAGGTGGCGAAGCCAACGGTGGCGACGCCGGGCTCCGAGGAGCTCCCGACCGCCAGCGAGGGGCGACCGGAGCTGCGACGGCGATGACGCAAGAAGAGAGCGGCATTGCGGCTTGGGAGAGAGGGAGAGGAGGGCGGCGGTGTGTGGGAAGGAAGGAGGAGGCCGAGGGCTCCCTTCTATAGGCCGGAGGGAAGAGAGAGGGTCGCCGGGGAGGGAGATCGACGCTGGCCATGGTGGAACTTGCCATTGAAGAGGGACTTCAAAATCCACCACGGAATTAAACCGATTTGAGTGGGATTTGTTGGGGGAATTGATAAGGAGGAGAGGAACCGATTTTTGTATTCAATTTGGGGGAGAGCGATCGAGGAGGGAGATCGAGAGGAGTGGCGGCGCTTGAGTTTCTCCGGCCATGGAAAGGAGCGGTGGCTCGGCTGGAGGTAGGAGACGACCGGAGGCTGGGCCGGCTGGGCTGCCCGAAGGAGCCAAAACAGACTTTTTTCGAGGGTTGGGCCAGCCCAAGGAGAGGGACGAAAGGAAGAGATGGAGGGGAGGAAAAGATGACGACAAATAGACTTCACTCACAGGCTGAGAGAGAGGAGGACGACTTTGGGCCGAAAAAGGCCCAAAGAGAAGGAGAGATATTTATTTTAGTTTTTCTTTTTATAAAATTCCTTTAATAGTTTTTGTTGCTCTAAAATTATTTAGGATGCTATAAAAATTCAAGTAAAAATTTTTAAAATATTATGAAGCATGGGGAATTTATTAAAAATACCTATAAGCCAAATTGACATCAATTTTAGTGAGTTTTAATTGTTATAGGCTCTTTTTGGCTTTTAAAATTTCTAGAAAATGCATTAAAACACGATTTAAAATTAGGGTGATTTTCAGGGTGTTACAATTTGGTTGAGGAAACTGAAGGTATTATTAAAAGGGGATTAGATTCGAGGAAGAAGCGACGTGTATCTATTAATTAGGCAGAATTATTTATTTTCCTTTTATATAGTTTTAGAAAATATTGATTAGAGTCCGGTTTGGGCTTGTAATTTTTATTTTATTTTTAGGAAAGTTTGTGTCGTGTCCGATGTGGACTAGTTTTTGTTCACAGGTATAAATATGTACATCCAGGGTCTTGTAAATTAATAATAGTTCAATACACACTTTCGGCGCATCATCACCCTCTCACGAAGTTTATTTTCGACGAGTTCTTGTCTTCGAGTTGGGCTGCATCGGTTAGGTTTGATCTCCATTAAGAAGTAAGTTATGTCTATAGTTGCTTGTATCGGCGGGGTTAGGGCTTCTATCAGTTAAGTTCGACACTCTAAACCAGCCGATACAAGCGCTAATTTATCATATATATTGCTCAATCTAAGTTGATAGATATTGTTTACTTACATTGACCAATTTCATCTGGATTTGCCGATATCGGCTAAACAAATTCTTGTTGATTTAGATTGATTAATGTATCTACCACCCTGAAAAACAATCAAAGACTTGTTTAGACCTTATTATTTTGATTATAACTTAGTGCTTCATCAGTTAAGTTTGACCTACTAAGTTGTTGTCAAAGTTGTAAGAACTAACTTGCTCTTTGCTTGTCGATAAGGGTAGTATCGGGGTTTCAGCCGATCTTATCTGGCATAACCATTTCGTTTTAAGATTGCATGTCGTATTTAACTTAATGAGTTATATCTATCATCTTATATAAGTTTATCAACCCTTTAAATCTATTAAGCTTGTCATCAGTATCGTACTGTCTCGGTTAGGTCTGATTACTATAGCTTGTTTAATAGATTTAATCAAGGTTGATATTCTTATATAAGGCTGTATCGAAGCTACATCCGATACATTACCTTTTGCTACTCAAGTTATTTCATCGGCTATGATATAACTTCATATAATTATTACTCCATCTTATCTTTATTATTGGCAACTAATACTGTCTCGGTTAAATTCGATCTAACATAGTTGCTAGTACTTAAGAAAAAGATTGAATTAATAATTGCATGTTATTTGTCTCTACAGCCGATCGAGGTTGCCTTGGGTTTAATTTGAATTTATCTGCACATCGACTAGTATCTAGATCACATAATTGTATAATAATTAACCTTAATATTATCAATCTTATGCTGCATCGATTGGGTTCGATCTATAGGATTGATTTTGTTAAAGATAAGTTGTTTATGATTATGTTCAATTTCGATCTAGTCTATGGTCAACATCTTTTATAACTTATAGCCGATTCATTCGTGCATTGGTTGATACGATACAACATCGGTCTACTGGTCGATCGGCTATTGTTTTCTAACGTTTGCCTTTGTTTACTTTGTTGGTTGCAGGATCAAATCAACTAACACACCCTGAACCCGAAGCTTTGGACCTGCACTAAAGTAAAACAAATCTTCTAGGGCGTCATGTTTTGCATCAAAGCCGGTGAGCCTCGGAGAGCCGATCCGCCTTCGCTGGGCCTTGGGAGCGGCGGTTCCACCCTCGGCCAGCCACGCCCTCCCTCAGGAGCACGAATCCATCCTCACTCCCTCGTCTACCTCCCCGCGCCCTCCCCTCATGCTCTGTGATGTGATGTAGAACTTTTGTGCTCTATGATGTGGAATTTGTAGAATTTGTGCTATGTGATGTGAATTTGTGGATTTTTTATGCTTTATGATCATGATCAAACCATTTTTGTAGAATTTGTGCTCGTTGATGTGGATTTGGGAATGCTGGGCAGCTGCATGTGGGCATTTTCATTTGAAAATTCATCTTTGTTGATGGCTAGAGGGCAGCCACATGTGGGTATTTTTATTTTTTTTTGCCCCAAAATCAATCATCGTTGGCGGCCGGCTTAACATAGCCGCCAGCAGAAACGGATTATCACTGGCGACCCGCGTAACACAAACGCCAGCGAAAATCGATTGTCGCTGGTGGTTGAAGTCCCGCTTGTGAAGACCTTAGATTTTCTCTGACCTTTGGTCGTAGGCAGTTGGCCTAGCCACCAGGAAAGACTAATTTTAGCTGCCACGAAAAACATTTTTTATAGTGTATCTAAGGTATTAACATGTATAAAATTGTACATTAGAAGGTACATTATACTTCAGTACTTTAAAAGTAGTAAAATATTTCATCCAATTAAGGCTAAGAAAACATAAAGCTGTGTGAACGTTCTCCTATTTTGTTGCCAAACGTTTGGAGTTCCCATTTCCGTAATCTTCACTCTCCTCATTTGAAGGGGAGCGATAGCTCTTCTCACGCTCCCAATATTACGTGCGTACTGCCCTCCTCTCATTCCCGCGCGAGGGGTGAAAAGTTCCCGCTGCAACCTTGCCCACCGACGACTTCCCCACAAACTCATTCCCGCGCGAGGGGTGAAAAGTTCCCGCTGCAACCTTGCCCACCGGCGACTTCCCCATAAACGTGTAACAGCCCACCCTCCAGAACCGCGCAGCCCAGCCCAACCGACGGGCGGGCCCACTTACACATACCACTCCACTTACACTTTTGTCCTCGCTTCGTGTAAAAGGGTTAACCCGGGAGTGATATGGTTGGAGGGAAGAGGCCTTATAAGTTGGTTCCATTCTTGCTAAACTAGCAATATGGTACTAAACATGTGCACATAGCTCTCATGGGCCACACAGGCCAAATCCCAATTGGGCCAGGATGTCACATACACCCTCCCTCAAAAAGGACCCGACGTCCCCATCGGTCCAACTCACCCACATAGCCACACAGGCATATAGGCAAATACCTAGAAACACAACCCCACACAAGCCAAATCCCAATTGGGCCAGGATGTCACATACACCCTCCCTCAAAAAGGACCCGACGTCCCCGTCGGTCCAACTCACCCACATAGCCACACAGGCATATAGGCAAATGTCTAGAAATACAACCCCTCTTAGCGCACGTCCGTACGTCCAGTGTCGGCGCCATATGCCATGCCATGTGCCTCACACAGAGCCCATATGTGACATGCGCCATATGCCCGCACACTGACCCGTACGCGCAACCGCGAGGGTCGGCTCTGATACCATTTGTAACTGCCCACCCTCCAGAACCGCGTAGCCCAGCTCAACCGATGAGCGGACCCACTTACACATACCACTCCACTTACACTTTCGTTCTCGCTTCATGTAAAAGGTTAACCCGGGAGTGATATGGTTGGAGGGAAGAGGTCTTATAAGTTAGTTCCACTCTTGCTAAACTAGTAAGGTGGTACTAAACATGTGCACACAGTTCTCATGGGCCACACAGGCCAAATCCCAATTGAGCCAGGATGTCACAAAACGGCTAGGAATCAAGAGGCAGCCAAGGGAGGAGAGAGAGAAAGGTGGGTGCTGGGGGAGCTGACGGCGGTGGGGGAGATGGGAGGAGGAAGGAGGAGCTGATGGCGGTAGGGAGAGCTAGCAGGGGAGGAGGAGCTGGCAGGGTATGGTGGTGGGAGGAGATCACCATCTGTTGATGGAAGGGGAGGAGGAGATCGCCAGCTGTTGAGGAAATATGGGATCTGCTTTGGCCTCGAAGCTTCGACTGTGTGGGGAGATCGGTGTTGGGCTGGAGCACCCGTGATTGCGAGCGCAAAAGGAGGGAAACAGATTTCTGTTGGTAGATTAGGGGAGGACCCACTTTTTGGTTTTGAAGAATTAGTTTTAGGCTTTCTCTTGGAGAGATGGATATTTTTCTATATTCAGTTTAGAAAACCCACAAACCTAATTTTAGGGGTGAATTATTGCCAATCTATTGGTGATATTCTTACAAATTATTTGGATAAAAAGACCCATCAATATCTCTTCATTTTGTTTTTGATTATTTAGAATACTCGTTCACACCCCACTACACGTGAATATTGCATGTGCCCTCATATGCTTAATGCGGCCGGCAACAGCATGGTACAAATGGAGAGAGAAATGGTAACGGCGAGCTCTGGTAGTGAACACGACCGGATGAGTGCGTCAAAACACGTTCCCAGATGAGGGGGTTCGTTTTCCTTGAATGCGCAAGAAGAATGAAAGATGGAGAAAAAACGATTAACATTGTTCATCGTCTTCCCTAGCAGAAACAAGAAACAAAAGAGGAAGGAAGATGGGCGCCGGTTCTCCGGTGACCAAACAGTGGTAAGTAAGGTGGCCGGACGTGTCCCACGATGTGACTCATCCATAGATGGTGGCGGTTGGCAATGAAGAAAACCAGAATAGCGGGAACAACAACGACGTGGTCCCGATAGAGAGAGAAATGGCAACGACGAGCTCTGGTGGTGAACACGATCAGATGAGTGCATCAAACAACGTTCCCGAACAAGGGGGTTCTGTTTTCTTTGAACGCGCAAGAAGAACGAAAGATGGAGAAAAACGACTAACACTATTCATTGTCTTCCTTAGCCAAAACAAGAAATAGAAGAGGAGTGAAGATGGGCGCCTGTGCTCTGGTGACCAAACAGTGGTGACTAAGGTGGCCGGACATGTCCCACGATGTGACTCGTTCATAGATGGTGGTGGTTGGCAACGAAGAAAACCAGAATAGTGAGAACGCGGCTGGCAACGACGTTGTCCTGACAGAGAGAAACGGCAACAGCGAGCTCTGGTGGTGAACACGGCTGGGTGAGTACGTCAAAACGTGTTTCCGGATAAGGGGGTTCCGTTTTTGTTGAATGCGCAGGAGGGAGGGAGTGCATGGGAGAAGAGGGGTGCTAGGAGGAGGGGACGCTAGGGAGGAGAGGGGCCATAGGGGGAGGGGGAGCACGTGCAGCAGGGCCGAATCAGACGATTTTTTGGGATCGCGAGAGAAAGATGGGAGACACCAGAAGGAAAGGCGAAAGTGGAGACGCGCGGGAGGGAGGGAGGAGTGCGGCCATGCGGGATGGGGAGGACGGACGAAAATCTCGGTCCGAAAACCTTACGTATTTTTTAATTATTATATATATATTATATAGGTATAGATATAGATATAGATATAAATATAGATATAGATAGATATGTACCGATCTATTTCGTAAGTTTGTTTCGTGCAATATCTCAATGAGATTAACCAACCAACGCCACGTGACTACTTATTTGACCATGGACTCTATCTCCACTTGCATATGTACACGTAGTCATCACGCGCGGTTTGCAACGATTGACGGCTCGTAGACATGTCACTGGTTAACGCCAAATTATTCGCGCACACTAAAAAGATTTTTCATATTTTGATATTATATTTGTTTTGTAAATGTTATTATATATATTTTGTAAAAGTTTGACTTTTTTAAAAAATAAAACGTATTATAATAGAAACGGAGCACACTGACCAATCCGTATAAAATCACAGGCTGGCCGAACGCGAAGCTCCCTGCTGGTCCCAGCCTTGTCAAACGATATCCCAATGTGACTCAAACAAGAACCCCGAGTACGTATATGACATCTGAACAGAATCAACGGGCCGAGTACGTGGTAGTACTGATCATCGTGAGGGGCCGTCCCTCTCACGCGCCACGCCACGCCACGCCACGCCGCCGTGATCTCATCTCCAAGCCAATTTTGACATACTCCGAAGCCGAGCCGGGCCTCTTCAACTTCAATCTCGATTCTCGAAGCCGAGCCGGCCGGAGAAGCGTGCGTCGTCGACCATGATGACCATGAGCGCCGCGGAATTCGAGGAAGCGCAAGCGCAGCCTTCGATGTTGCTTCTGCTGCGTCATGAGCCGCGGTGAACGCTGCCTCTGTGGCTCCCTGGTACTTATAGCAGCGTTGGTCATAATGGCCGTGCTCCTATCGTGTCTACACGAGGCCGGGAAGGACCCGCGGTTCTCCGTCGCGATCGCCACCGTCTCCGGCCTCGACCCGGCGACGGACCTCCGGCGGCCAGCGGTGGACCCGCAGTTCAACCTCACCCTCCGTGTCACCTCGCGGAGCTTCTTCAGCCGCGCGTGCGTCGGGCAGGGAACGGCCGTGGTGTTGTCCTACCACGGCGTCCCGCTCGCCAGCGTGCCCGCGCCGCCGCGCGTCTGCGCCGGTCAGAGGAAGTCAGCGGACGCGGGGCCGTTCGTGGCGTGGGGCACCGAGGTGTGCCTGCCGGGGTTCGTGCTGGACAGCCTCGCCGGGGACATGAGGAACGGGGTGGCTTCGTTCGACGTCGCGCTCATGGACGGGACGCTCACGCGGTGCAGGGACAGGCGGGTGGGCGACGCCGACGCCTTGAGGACTCCCTGCGTCTTGACCAACGTGCACATAGCCTTACAGCCATGGTGATGCCGCAGCCAGCGACGTAAAGGAGGCTAACCATGCGAATCAACTCACGCCCGTCGGTAAGCCGGTGAAGGGGGTAGATCGTTAGATCGCCGCCTGCACTCGGTCGGTCATCGGTGATCGTCTTAGGGATCAATCGCTTTCTTCTTTCTTGGATTAGTTTCAAAGTTTTTTTTCAAGAATGTTAATTACTTTGTTTGTCGGTCCGTTTGATTAACCTTTGATGTAAGACTAAAATCTAATGGATGGAATACTAAATTGGAAGCGTACAACTTGCAGGAGACCAAATTCTTATTCAAAAATCAATGTTGTTGATAATTACACCATCTGTCCTGTTAAAACCAAATCCAACAAGCACAACAAGCATGACAAGGGCTCCTCCATCTAGTAGAGGGAGTCCAAGCTTAGCTCTATGTG
Organism: Oryza officinalis; assembly: GCA_008326285.1. Classification (NCBI taxonomy): domain Eukaryota; kingdom Viridiplantae; phylum Streptophyta; class Magnoliopsida; order Poales; family Poaceae; genus Oryza; species Oryza officinalis. The sequence continues at coordinate 43,422,142 of BDMV01000002.1, read as the reverse complement.
AAAGGAGATGAGAGGAGTTTAGGAGAGGATGAGAGTGTGGAGTCTGTTGAATGAATGGAATTGGAGAGCAAGAGCCTCAGTTTGGCTGCTCAGAATGGATGGAAAAATTCAGGAGAGATCCCCCCTGCCTTGCCCTTGAGGGTCCTATCTATTTATATACAACGGAAAATTATAGTATTACCTTTGATTGGTTACATCAGAGTGACATTGTCCTAGGTGCAATTTAGTCCATTATTACATTAGTTTATACAACACTCTAGGTATAGAGGTACTCTCCAACAGTACACCCTAGACATGGGGTAATTCCCCAACATGTCCTAACTCCTAAATAAGTTGATTTTTAGGGTTCAACCTTTCCTAAAATAAATTAATTTTTAGCATCTTATCTATCCTCTCGTCTGTAAATTGAAATAAGTTTATCCCTACAATATCCCTTATGTATCCACCCATAAATATCAATTTTCTATTAATGAAGGTTATTTTGATCTATTTCCTTAATAAAATTTTCTTGGGATTCTAAGAATAAAGAATTCATTTATTTAGGGGCATAGGGAATATCTATCTTGTCATACGACTGATTTATTTACATATATTATTTTCTTATGATGAAATAAAGAATGTTTTAGTCTACAACTAATATTATTTTCTTGTGTTGTTTCTTACTGAGGTGAATACAAAATTATGATTTACATAACCATGGAAATGTACCTAGACTTATGCAAAAAATACACATAGACTAATTAAGGAAATAAAAAATAAAAGTTGCAGTATACGGCCCTTTTTGATTTGTAGGAAAAATATATGAATTAAAGAGGATTTCAATTCTATAGGGAAATTTCGTATGAAGGCCTTTGAAATAAAGGATTGGATCCTATCTTATCTTTTGAAATTCGTATGGAATAGACAACCCTATAGAGATTTTGGAAAAAAAAAACTTAGCAAGAGCTCAACCTCTTGGAAAATTTGCTTCGAGTCTATTTCTCTCATTCGATTCCTTTGTTTTTCCTGCAGTCAACTCAAACGGTATTTCCTGTGTTTTTTCTACGTTTTACAATTCTTTGTTTTGCACTTGCATTTCTATCAAAATTCTGTATTTTTTCTATTTCTTTTTTTTTATTACTACAATTCAAAGGGGCCCTACATGTACTCCAAAAGTTTAGGACTTTTCAAAAGTCTAAGCTAAGTATTGCATACGCTTATATAACCGGTATATAAGAACAAATAAGACAGTTGATAAATATTTTTTTCAAAGAGGCAAGAAATCTGCCCCATATATATTGATAAAGAAGTTCCATGAAAACATTACATGGTTGGAAGTTTTGGTCGTTCCCATACCTCGGCATTGAGCGTTACTCTCTCAACGGATAAATCTCAATAAGGCTCTTTACCCCTACTATGACCCACAGCTTTGCTTCCTCTTTGATTCTAGCTAGGATAGTGTTTGCCAGGTGTTGAACACTCTCGAGTTTCTTTCCTTCCAGAGTTCTCAAGAGATGGTTGATAAATAGAAAACTAATTACTCGATAAGCAGTTATTTTCAATAACAGTAGTCATCAATCGAACTAAACATTACTAAGATGGAGAAGCTCCCTTATGCCAAAAACACTTGGACTTAGTAATATACTCAAAACACTTGCAGTGGCCGGTTGGTAAACTTCACCTCAAGAACCTCACATTGTTTTTTTACGAATGCAAATCTTCTGCAATACTGCTTATTAGGGGTGGGTAGAAGTAAACCAGCCATTGAACACCGAACCGCATTGAACCGAATGGAACTGTCAGTTTTCGTTGTTTTCAGTTGGTGCATCGGTTTTTATTTTGATGTAGATTGGTGCTAGGTGTGTAGATCGTTTTTGTCCGCTGTGAACCGACTTCACCGAAGAGACCAAAGTTCTCGTGCACAGGAGAGAGGCAAGCCACGGGTGTGGCGGCTTTTGCATTCATGCTCTTACTGTGTGGGCCTAATAGCTTTTGTTGGTTGGGCACCACGCATGCATGCATGAGCCCTAGAAGTAGGGGGTTTTATGGATGGAGGGAGTAGGGGAGGGAAATTGGGCGATGGACAGATGGACAACAATTTCTTTGGTAAAACCGAAGCCAGACAAAATCAAAAAAATTTTCTTTGTTTTTTTAATTTTCGGTTTCCTTTTTCTAGCGCATGGTCATGTTTCTATTCTTTGAAAACCAACCTTAATAGAACCGGAAAAACCAAAACGATAAGATTGAGCAAACTGAACAGCCACCCCTATTGTTGATTTATTAGCAGTGGCTAACATGTGAGGCCGGGTCCATATGTCGGAGTCTGCTACTGCAGACAATCCCCACTGGTTTTTGACATGGCTTTTCCAAGTAGCTCTTTGGAAACACTCACTAAATTTTTGAAACACTTGCTCAGGAGTCAGGAGCTCCTCCCATATAAAATTATATAAAAAATATCACTATCAATGTATTTTTATGACAACTCTATTGATATTATTTTCACATATGAAATTCTAATGTCTTTCCATCTATTAATGCTTTTAAGATTTCAAGTTTCAACTGTATCTTATAACACCATCTGTCAGTCTTATCAACAAGACATATCTCATATACATGGGTTTGTGATATATGAAAATACCATATACCTAATAGTATATAAGAAGATATCCTTTGGTTAAGGAAATAGGACGAATAAAAAAGGAAATTATTTTCTCAGAATAGAAGGTGTTCCGGACAAGGAAGGAGAAGCAGAGTCCTACTCAGATACTACAAGGACTACTCAGATTGTATCCATACTTATCTCCCTAGTTCTATTTGGACAAGAGGGTATCCAAGGGTATAAATACAAGACCCCCTAGGAAAAGAGGAGGACCAACAGAAGCCAATACAAATCTAGACAAACTTAATCTAGAGCCATAGAAGGCCGACATGAGGGATTTAGAGCTATCTTCAATCTCGTTGAGTTCATATTCGAGGAAGAGGACTACACTAGTCATCGACTACGAGTGAGAGTTCCATGCCACCAAGACGACGTCGATTAGATTAGGTCATCCCAAATATTGTACTCGTGTGATACTGATATTTAAAGGCAACATCGGCTTCGGCCAACAGGAGTAGGACTATTACCTGTCAGTTAGGGGGCCCGAACCTATATAAAAATCCCCGTCTCCTGTCTCTTTTACTTTAATCTCGCGTATACCCTGGTTCCAATGATCCCCATACTTTACGAATATCGTGGTCAGCATATAGCCCATCGACAGTGGCACACCATATAGGGGGCTTAGTGCTTCAAGATTTCGACGAGATGAGTTTCAAGAGATGAATTTTCCGACAACAAAACTCTTCGACAACTTTGGCGTTGGGAGATACGACCCAACCGGAGTGTGTTCTCCTATAGATTGGGATCCTCGTCATCTCAATCTTCATCAAGATATTGCCCTATGGATTTTTCGACAAGGGATACTTCAACGACTTTGGCCCTGGGAGATCTGACCTGACCAGAGTACGATCCCCAACCAGATTGGAATCATCGCCGTCAACAATTCCATCCATCAAGATCAACCAAGCTTCAATACACCGTCGTTGCCGCGGAGGACATCAACCCAATGTTGTCGGCCACAAGACCTCAATCTATGCCGACTACTTCCAAACCAATATCACCGTCAAAATTCAACTGATCAACGGAACGCACCGATCTACAACCATACCGGGCTTGCTGTTCTAATCTTATACGAAGAAATTATTCTTGTTTCTTGTAGCCATCTAATTTGTAGATTGCTTATCAGTGACTATTCTGTTGTTCCCTTTGCATGTGCTTACTTCGTTGACCGAGTTGTAATTCGACTACGTGTGTGGAGGCAATCCACCCACGAGCTCCCATCTCTCGACTAGCCTCCTGTCCCACCGCTTGTCATCACACTCCTGTCCCACCGCTTGTCATCACACTCGGATACAATGATGGGGGAACGGCACATTACGAGAGGAATTACATGGAGAGCCAACACATGTACTCGTCAAGTAATCAAACATATGCACATGCAATCAAGACCCTGCTCAAATTTGGACATATTTCCCAGCCTGCTAACAAAAGTGTTCGTTAGCATGGCTCAACACAGTAATTGGTAAGATTGATTTTTTAAATTAATCTACTAATTTTGTAGATATATCTGGCAATTTACAATATCCATACAATATTGTCAGATCAATAATTTATTATGTTCACCCAGAGCATGTTTTTTATATAATGTCTATTATGCGAGTGTTCCTCTATTAGGCCAACTGTGGTCTAATACTGGGGGCTTACTTTATTTCTTCTGTATAAATCATGTTTGTTTACAGTTTACATAGTACTTGATATTTAATCTAAATATGCTCATTATATCCTCACAATACTAGAAGATTTATACAATTTTTCGAGTATGTACTTGGTATTCTCTGCTATATATCTTGTCTTCTAGAAAATATTTTTTAGGAATAATCGAGCAGTCTAGTGTGCAGAGGTCAAGTACATCCCATTGTCAAGAACGTTCTCGAACAAATGAGGAGTTGTTGGACCAAACTTACCAACAAAGACCGGCGGACTACCTCACATCTAGTTCCGGTCACAACCCGGTCTATTTGTGAAAAGGTTGATACGTACAATCTCCTCGCGAACGTTATCGTCTTGATCACTCGACATAATTACGAACGGACGTTCGATATGCTTATAAGTTGGGTATGTGAGTCATACTGGCCATATGACATGCACATGTAATAACCAACTCAAGTGCCCCTAAGAGTGATCAAGTATGACTACACACCTGGTTCTCAACTAGCATGGTAGCGATCTTGCCAACACTCCAAATCTTCTGCGAATGGTCGAGTACGACTACACACCTGGTTCTCAACCAGCATGGTAGTGATCTCGCCAACTCTCCAAATCTTCTGCAAGTGGTTGAGTATGACTACACACCTGGTTCTCAACCAGCGTTGTAGTGATCTCGCCAACTCTCAAAATTTTCTACAAGTGATCGAGTACGACTAGACATCAAGTTCTCAACCAGCGTGGTAGCGATCTCGCCAACTCTTCAAATCTTTTGTGAGTGGTCGAGTACGACTACACACTAGGTTCTCGACCAGCATGGTAGCAATCTCGCCAACTCTCCAAATCTTCGACGAGTGGTCGAGTACGACTAAACACCTGGTTCTCAACCAGCATGGTAGCGATCTCGCCAACTCTCCAAATCTTCTGCAAGTAGTCGAGTACGACTACACACTTGGTTCTCAACCAGCGTTGTAGTGATCTCGCCAACTCTCCAAATCTTGTATAAGTGGTCGAGTACGACTACACACCTGGTTCTCAACCAGCGTGGTAGCGATCTCGCTAACTCTCCAAATCTTCTGCGAGTAGTCAAATATGACTACACACCTGGTTCTCGACCTGCGTTATAGCGATTCTCCCACCACCTCTGCGAGTGGTCGAGTATGACTAAGCATCTGGTTCTCGACCAGTGTGTGTAGCGTTCCTACCATCTTCATGCATTAATCAATATAAGTTTTTAATACAAATCAAATGTGCAATATTTATCCGTTGATGCTCTTTTCTCATATCGCTACTGGTTGGAGTCGTTCTTATCGACTTATTACGTTAAGTCTGACTAGTCACTCGGTCATGGCACCTTGGTCGCGTACTGTCACGCCTGGAAATTTTCCCAAATTTCCAGACCATTTTGTGTATTAAGTCCCTGTCCAGGCATCAACAAGGGTACACAAAATGACAAATCGATAAACAGACCCAAACGTAAATAAAGCGATAAATACTTACAACAAAGGCACTTAGTCCTCACACCGAAAAGAAAACAGCAGCGGAAAGAGGCGATCCTAGCGGGGCTTCAGCTCCACTCCACAGGCAAACTCAACTGGGGTCTGAGCCTTGGTCCTCTAACTTCATCTTTAACTCAGAAGTACTAAACTTCTGAAAAGGGGGAAAAATAGCAAGATTGAGTACAACCACCGTACTCAACAAGCCACACCAAAGATGCAAACGTGCAAAGGGGAGACAGAGGGAGGCTTGTGGCTATTTGCAGAAAAGCGGTTGCAAATCTTTATATTTTAAAATAGTAAACAGTTGTTTAATTATGACAGGATTAAATCTCCACTGAACAACGCTACAACCACGTTGAACAGGCCCAACCATTCCACCTGAACTACACCAGTTCATTAAGTCAAATTAATTAAGCATGTGGGGCTGATCAAGGTGAATCTGGTTGATCGCCCATAACCGCAAACACGGCTATTCGAATAGTTTCACTCTGATCAGAGGTGCGCAACAGTACCCACAAGACACGATTCCACACATGTTACCATGCCCCGAAGTATTGCCACGATACTGCAAAGGGGGAAATCGTGACAAGACCTTTCACATAACTCCTCCTAACCAAGCGTACCACACCGCAGGTTTTGCCCCCGCTCCCTTACCAGCAGCGGGCAGCCCCCCCTCGTGTCGCGGTGAATCCGGCAGCCAATCAACTGGTATATCCCCGGCCGACCCAACTCCATCACGCCCACCCTTGCCAGGGAGCGTCAGCTAGGGAAGAGCTATGCTACAGATCCAGCAGTTGCTCATTCTTGCTTGTGGTAAGCACTGTTATTCTTCCAGGGTTTCCCCTGAACCGGTCCTTAATTTCCATGGACGCGACAAACAAAAACCATGCAGCCACAGCCCACCATTAAGTCATATTTTAGTTGGATAATTACGACCAACAAAGAGTGGCCCGGTGTCTCGAGCGAACCGCTTGTTAGAAGCTAATGTGAACAGTGTAATTATCCCATTAAATGAGCTAGTGGTAATTAAGCATGGCTAAGCATATATAATTCTAGCAAAGTCAACATAAGTGACTTACGCTAGTCAAATTATCACCCACAGTTAACAAAGGACGGTTTAACAAATAAACATGGCACAAGCGGACGGATAGGTAAACCCTCTTCCCATGTAATTAGCAAAACATGCACTTTATTTGCAAACGTAAAACATTTCATAAAATGAGAACAACATGCTCAAGGGGAATGTGTGACTTGCATTGCTTCTTCAAACAATCTTCCGGGCTCCTTTCCTCGCAAGCGCGAACTTCCAAAACGGCAGAATCTACACGCTGGCACGCAAAACGAGAAAAAACTCTAATAAAAACCAAGTAAACAGTACATAAAGAGTAAACAAACATGTAGAGCTCAATTTTAGATGAATTTTACAAGTTGAATGGCTCAATTTGGAGTTCGTATGAATTAGATATGAATTTTAGAAGTTTTGAGTCATTTAAATGAATTTCTGGAAATTAAATCGATTTATTGCGCAATTAATCATAGGGCTGACGTCATCGGGCTAGGGCTGATGTCATGCTGACGTCAGCGAGCGGCGGCGGCTCCAACAGGTGGGCCCCACCTGTCAGTGGCACGAGGATCCCGGTCCATGGTGGACCGAGTCCACCGGCCGGCGGCGACGGCGCACCACATGGCGCACGCGTGGCGCCGACGCGGCGGGCGACATGGCGACGCGGCGGCCACGCGGCGCACGCGGCGCCGACACGGCGCCCACGCGGCGGCCACGGCAGGGCAGCGCGCGCGGCGCGCGTGACGACCGGAGCGGCGACGCGGGAAGCAGCGGCCGGATGCGGCGGCGGCGGCGCGGGCGGCGCGCACGGCGGCGCCGAGAGAGGGGAGAGAGGGAGGAGGCGGCAGCGCTTGGGGAAACGGGAGAGGAGGTCACGGGGAGAGGGAAATATAAGGGGGCCCGGGCTAGGGTTTGGCCGGTGCGGGCAGATTCCTCGCCGGAGGAATCGGGCGGCGCGGGCACGGCGGCCGACCGAGTCGGAGATGACTCGTGCGCCGGCCCCACCGGTCAGCGGCTCGGGGAGCGAGGGAGGCGGCCCGGACTTCCGAGCGGCTCGAGCCGCGGCCTTGGGCCGGCCCGGGAAGGAGAAGGGGCGGGGCGCAGGCGGCTTGGGCCAAGCCGAGAGAGGGAAGAGAGGTGCGGGCGCGGCTAACGGGCCAAGCTGGGCCGGAGGGAGAGAAAGGAGAATTTTGGGCCGAAAACAGCCCAAAACAAATGGGACACTTTTAATTCGTTCTTCCATTAATTTAATCAGTTGAATGAACTTTGTGACTTTAAAATTATTTCTTTAGCTCCAAAAAATTCATGAAAAATTTTGGAGAGTACTTTAGGGCACGGGGAATATTACAAAAATATTTTCGGCCATAATTTTTAATGGAAAATTTAATTTTCCTCACAATTTCATTTGATTAAATTGCTTTAAATTTTTATTAAATTTTTGGAAAATGTATTATTAGGCAATTTTTAATCCCGATCAAAAATCGGGACGTGACAGGGACGCCTGACACTATTTGTCTAGTCGGACACTTAGGGTCAAACGACCATGGCAGAGTACCCATTGTAACGTATTAACTAGCCGAGTAATCGGGAATTGGTTTTACCAACTTCACGGCTGGGGGATAGGAATTCGCTTTTTCACCTTAATGTGTTATGAGATTTAAGCTGCTTTTATGAAAAACTTTCCATAAAAACAACTAGGGGCTAGAGAGAGTATCTAACTCCGTTCAGCTAAGGGCAGCTCTGGTGAGAGTACTCGTTTATTGGCACATGTACAGTTAATTTATGTTCAATATTTTTAATTTATATCATATTACTCCCAAGCTTTCGCTCGGGCGCTTTTTTTATCTAACAATTTGTTCTAAGAATTGATTTCAGGAAAATTAGATATCAGAGCAATTAGATTTCTCGAGTAAAAAAGACCGATTGGAGGCTTTATAGTAGTCGGCATCTTGTCTTGATTCAATAAAGCTCAAACTGACAATTCTTGTACTCAACTAACAAACATATACCGGTCCCAGAGCACACAATAGTCAAAATTTATTTCTGACTAGATGGATGCCGGATTACTGACTTCAAGTTCAAGTGGAGTTCTCGATCCAGGAGAAGATAAGGACTTTGTCACGTACTCTGCACCTACTCAGCTGTCCAAGAACGTTTGGATGAGTTCGACAAGGGTTATGTACAGAATATTTGATCAAGAACGCTATACCATGGTCGCATATTTTCTGATCTCAATCCAAATTCAACAATGTTCACGTTCTCTGCCATAGCCAGGAAAGATGACTTGTCGGCAATTTCATGTTTACTCGGTATTCCGAAAACGGTCAGGTGATTCTGACAATGATGGATCTTCGAGCTACACGATCGAGAACGCTAGTCCAATCATTTACATTGAGTTCGGGGGCTACTGTCAGTGTTATCAATAAGGCATATCTCCCATATATGGGTTTATGGTATATGAAAATACCATATACCTAATAGTATACGAGAATGTATCTTTTGGTTAAGTAAATACAATGAATAATGAAGAAAATTATCTTTCTAGAATAGAAGGTGTTTTGGGCAAGGAAGAAGAAGTGGAGTCGTACTCGGGCACTACAAGAACTACTCGGATCGTATTCATACTTGTCTCCCTAGTTCTACTTGAACAAGTAGACATCCGAGGGTATAAATACATTACCTCCTAGGAGAAGAGGAGGAGGACCAATAGATGTCAAGTCAGAATACAAGCCAATACAGATCTAGACAAACCCAATCTAGAGCCACAAAGGCTGACATGAGGGATTTACAACTATCTCCAATCTCGTCGGGTTCATATTCGAGAAAGATAACTATACTAGTCGTCAACTATGAGTGAGAGCTCCCTACCATCAAAGCCGACGTCGACTAGATTATGTCATTTCAAATATTGTACTTGTGTGATACTGATATATAAAGAAAACATAGGCTTCGGCCAACAAGAATAGAGCTATTACCTGTCAGTTAAAGAGCCTAAACTTATATAAAAATAATAAAGTTTCATGTTACTAGTAGGGCCATATGCTAGTTTCATGTTACTAAACTAATAAAGTTCAGTATTTTTTGTCAATATTTTGTGGTGCATGCATGTATATAGCCGAGGAATCAATAACATATCACGATATAAAACAACAGTCCATTGCTGTACACTCTATCGTGCAATTTTGTTGCTTATTTCACGATCCGTTGAGCATGCCTTCTTGTAAAAGGGGACAGACACCAGCCGTCACACCGTCACCGTTTCAGGCACACCTCACACGACAATCCGCCAGTCTGACGTTCCGATCGACCACGAAAAAAATATAGTCGTACAACGCAGCTAGCCAACTAATATAACACATGAAACTTGAAAAAAAAAATCATATGGACGATCCACGAGGGCCCTCAAAATCGACCTTCGTCGTCCATCTCACGCTCGGCCGCCGCGTCCTCCTCCGTGTCGCCAATGTACAAGTATGGGTTCTTCGCCACTGGCTGGAAGTTGTAGAACACGAACAGGTAGAAGGCCAAGCTGGCGACCTCGATGGCCACGTTGACGCCCCACTGGTACTTGTAGCTGAGCAAGGCGAGGAACGCCGACGCGATGATCCGGGTGAAGTAGAGGTAGCTGACGACGACGAGGTAGAAGCGCTTGAACAGCGTGAGCTTCTGGAGATTGAGCGCCGCCTTGCCGTCGGTCTTGGATGCCTCGCGCATGCTGCGGATGGACCAGATGATCGGGAAGAACACGGCGCAGCAGCAGATGACGTCCACCAGCAGGAACACCTGGTTCCACACGACCCAGTCCTGCCCCGTCGGCCCCGTCTCCCCGATCACCACCAGCAACAGGTTCTCGATCACTTGCAGTGGGATCACGATCATGAGCACGTTCTTCTCCCTCTCCTGGAACGAGTAATTCACAATAATTCTGTAAAAAAGAATTTCTATACCCTGGAATTCTAGGTTCGTTAATGGCGAGAGAGTAATTAAGATCGATGGTGACCTGGAGGTAGGGCTTGAGGAAGGACCAGCCGGTGCCGATGAGGACGATGACGGTGAAGAGCAGGACGCCCTTGAGGAAGCCGAAGACGTAGAACGCCACGTCCCAGCCGTGCGGCGTGCCCGTGCGCTCCACGTACCACGAGTCCTCCGCCGCGCACGCCATCTTGAGCGCCTTGAACAGCAGCAGCGCGCCCATGATGGCGTGGATCCGCTCCGCCGTCGCGCGGTGCCGCACGCACGCGCACGCCCACAGCGCCAGGAACGCGAAGTACACTGCCGACACGGCCGTGTAGATGGTCGGCAGCGGCCGCAGGCCCACTGGGAGGTAGTCCCTGGGCCCGTCGGAGATGCCGCCCCGCACGTTGTACATCTCGGTAAACACGTCGATGGTGACCTCCACGCCGTCCTGGCAGTTGCTGAACACGACGGCGTACTGGTCGGGGTCATCGATGCTCACGGTGGTGGTGACGCCGCCGGGCGGGACGTCGCTGAGCCGGAGCACCGGGAGGGCGTACTCGCTCGTCAGCACGCAGTAACCGCCCCCGCCGTAGTCGCCGTTGTCCCCAGGGTCGGCGGCTGCGTACGCGGACGCGTTGTTGATCTTCGGGAACTGGGTTCCGGAGATGAGGACGAACCCCATGAGGCTGGGGTCAACCGCGGTGCGCCGTGACCCCGGCTGGAGATTCCAAACCGAGCGGCGTATGGAGATAGTCGCCTTCCCGCCACGCTCAAAGCCAAACTGCTCGAACAGAATGAGAGGCCGAGCGTCCGACACGATGAGAGTCGTCCTGATCTCGGCATCGGCGGCCCGCACGAGGAGCAGCAGCACGACGGCGGCGGCTGCGACGGCGATGGAGAGGGAGGTGTCCATGAACCTTGCCGACGATCGTACGTGCATGTCGTTCAATGCTGCAGATTAAGCCGTTCTGCTTGTTGCATCGATCTTAATCTGCCCTTCCCGATGCAGAAATCGCACCATGCATCGATCTTAATCTACCGCGGCAATGGAAATGGACAGGCGGTTCGTCGATGACCATGGCGTGTTTTAGGGATGGCCATGAGAGGAGAGCGCGGAGAAGGGCGACGTGTTGTTTCTCTCCCGTTTTTGCAACGCCACGGCGGCCATGGTGGGCATATTTGGTATGGTGCTCCGCGTGCATGGTAAATGGGCCTCATGTGATTTGGGCTGGGCGCCTGGACGGTTTATGGGCTTAATGGGCTGGGTGTAACGTTTCTTCAGCGTGATCCAGTATACTGTAGCATGTACAAACGCATCATTTCTTCAGAAAATGATACTTTAGCACAGGAGTTCATGTGATGTCCAGGTAAACAGAGCATCATGTCAGGATCTTAGGGCCCTATGTTACTACAGGTTTAGTTCATAACCTTTTACATAAAAGTCTGGATCAATACCAACAAATCATATGGGAACAAGATTCTAGCGCTATACCAAATATGCTCCAAAAAAAGGGCGCAAAGCAAAGATAGCATCAGTGCATGACCAAAGTGAATCAAACCCTTAGTCTTCTCTGAAAAACACCATCTAATTTTAATGTAGCCTTATATATCATTCAAAGATTTCCCCTAATCGGGAACACCTCGCACATATTTTCTATATCAGGATTAAAACAACTTACTCCATTAAGTTACTGTAGCTTATGCATACGTCGCCAGTACCATCCATAGGCACATGATCGTTTTTAAACTTGTCTGTACCCATGACGGGGCACACGATCTGTCTGCTTCAGGAATCAGGATTCTAGCTTTTGTTTAAGCTAATTACTTTCTGTTTACTATTTTTTAGAGAATTCTACTATTTACTTTCATGTTCCCTAGCTGGAATCCTATTTTGTGCTGTTTTCCACTGCATTCCGTCCTATATGTAAAGCGGAATATAAGTCTGTCTAGAGCTCTAGGCTTCTTTTTGGATATGTTTGGGCCACCAATGAATTGTTTACGCATATGTATGCGTAGATTCTTACATCCAGAAGAGTGTAGAGATGCATGGAAATATAATGGTTTCCTTTTGGCTTTGGCTCTAAGATTGTAGTAAAAGATAATCCATTATATTACATGCAGGATAGAGATTAACTAGATCATCAACAGAGGAGAAAGAGCCCGTTAGCACCCCTTTTTTTTTGACAGTAACGTTAGCACCATTTCGGTTGTTGTTTCAGGGAAACAGGGACGGCCGGACTGGGGGCAGAGAAATGTCTCCCTATCAGGTAGCAAAGGCATAGTTTCAGTGCTAAATAAACATTTTTTCAGTAAACCTTGTCTTGGTTGGGTGCATCTTAGATGCAAAGGCCAGTGATACAATTCATCTTCCTTCTCTAAACAAATAAATATTGTCAAAAAAAAATTTTTTATCATCCTTAAAGAAGTATCTCAAATACTAACATTTTACAACACCTCAAGATACTTAGTACCTAGAGATACCATATTTTTACACTAAAAAAATATGATATCTCTCGATACCTTCTCAAGAATAATAAAATTCTTGTCAAAATGTCAAACTAACAAACCTCATATGCTCGACGATTCACAGGTGTGGTTTGCTATGATAATTCTAGGTTGATAAAATGCTCAATTAGCAATTTTAGGGCTCCGTTCAAACAATGGAAAAAATAAGGAGTTTTGGAGGATTGAAATCCTTTAGAAAAGAAAATTTCTTGAAATTCGTATGAAATTAGCCCAGAAAAAAAATCCTATGGAATAACTCATTTTGTAGGAAGGAAAGGCCTGATGGTTTCTCTTCGTGTCTCGAAATTCATGTGTTTTTTCTATAATGCTATCAAACAACATTTTCTTTACAAATTTGTAAATTCTTGTATTTTATAAATCATGCTTTCCAAATAAACCCTGAATGTCAACCCTTGGAGCTTAATTTGCTCCGAAAGTAACTCGAAGTTGTTTCATGTTGTATGAAACAAAATGTCTTATCACCCATCACATTCATATCTATGAGCAAAGTTCTTGATCATGTCCTTTAGGACAAACAGAAAAGATTTTGCCTACAGCTCAAGGTCGTAGGCAAAGAACTGTTTCTCATGCATCGTGACGCAAGCATATTAGCCCTGTCTTTTCGCTGGGCCGGCTGGGAGCCCTGCAAGATGCATCAATATTTTTCTTCCTCTGAACCAGCAGCAGCTCGCTTGCCGCACGGGCAAATCATACGTACAGATCACGTACAGTTCGCCGAATCATAACCAACTAGAATACTAAGATTTGTTATGAGTTGGAAAAAAATTTCCTTCGCACGAAAAACGAAACGACTCATTAACATATGATTAATTAAGTATTTATTTTTTTTTTTGAAAAATGGATTAATATAATTTTTTAAAACAACTTTCATATAGTAACTTTTTTGTAAAAAACATACCGTTTAGCAGTTTGAAAAATGTGCGCATGAAAAACGAGTGGGGTGAGTTGCCCAACGAACAGAGCCTAAGTCTGTGTTCGGCACCCACAGCTCCCTACGCGCACAGTAACTTTTCTCACGGGCACGTTTTTCAAACTACTAAACGGTGTATTTTTTAAAAAAAAGTTTCTATACAAAAGTTGCTTAAAAAATCAAATTAATTTATTTTTAAAAAAAATTTAGCTAATACTTAATTAATCACGTGCTAATAGACTGTTCCGTTTTTCGTGCGCACTGTACGCGTTCCCAGCTGAATCCAGCGAACGCAGCCTAACTAGGGTGAGTTCTTCACCCAACTTTCTCCGCTCACATCTCTCTTTTTTCGCACGCACGTTTTCAAACTGCTAAATAGTATGTTTTTACAAAAAGTTTCTATACGAAAATTATTTTAAAAAATCATATTAATCTATTTTTTTAAAAAATTAATAAATACTTAATTAATCATGTGCTAATGAGTCGTTCCGTTTTTCATGCGAAAAAAATATTTTTCCAAAGCCACCAAACGAACACAGCCTAGATCGACCCTTCTAGTGGTAGAAATGCAAAGTGCAAAAGCGCCAGAGAGAATACCATCCGACCAGAAAGACGCTTGAGAATCGACGTGCCATCGCGAGAAAACAAAAGCAGAGAACATATACAAACCGGGCGATCTCGATCATCTGCAAATGCTTAACAAATAATAACAGTAGCAATCCAAGGCTCCAAGCCAACGCCCTGCAATTATATGTGCGCATATGTGGATTGGCCTTCCCTTTCCGGTCGCTGGGCTTTATCCGCCCTCGCCCATTTAACAATCCGGCGCGCGGGACACCTGTCGCCGGCTCGCCGCGCGCCTGGCGCACCGTGGCCGCGCCCACGCGCGGGCGACAGCGACGCCGCGCGTAAACTAATCGGCGCGGGAGCTTGCCCGAAATGGCAGCCATGAAACGCCGGAATAGTTTACTCCCCCGCGCGCCTCGCCAGAAAGCAACGAGCCGTACGTCGACGTAGCAGCGGCAGCAGCGGACAGCGCGCGCGGGTGGTGGGTGTGGGTCGTGGCATGGTGTGCGCCGGCGCGCGTCCTGGCAGGGCCGTGTGGCGAGAGGGACCAACGCATGAGCCAGGTGGGTGCGCGGGCGGGAGCAGCGCATCGCATCGATCCCACTCGCCGTGACAGCTACGCGGGAGATAAAATAAAACCGGCTGAATCGATCGCCCGGTGGCCGCGATGTGTCGTTCGGGCCAAGGCCTTGTAGGACCAAACTACGGGGCTAGGCTACAAGGCTCTACGTGGAGGCGAGGGGGCTCTCCGGTCTTACCGGCCAGTCGGCCAGGACGGCATTGTCTTGCCGTGAGATCGTGACAAAGATGCCCTTTGCTCGGTCCCCGGTTAATTTAGCGAGGTCTAAAGAGAAGAGTAAAAAAAAACATCCCACTGCAACATTCTGGTGCCTCGACTGCTCTCTTCCGCCCTGATGTGATTGATTGATTCTCTATGGTATCTAAGAGAGCTCAGTAATTTTTATCAGTGTAGGAAATTCTACTGCAAGGTCATATGCTACGTGTTCTCCTGTTGCTGGTAAAAGAGAGAGGATCGACAGGGAGAATGTCTGAATAAGCAGAGTTTCGCATGCGTAGCTTAGCTGCAGGAAGTAGAGTGAAATCGGTTCTGCTTGCCTACCTTGGGCTAACTACTCGTAGTCGTAGCAAAACGAACACCAATATTAATGCAAAAGTTTTCAAATCAACGCCTGCTATTTGCAGAGATCAACACACGTGTTAATTAATTCGTTGGTCTTCCACTGCAAATCTACAAGTCGACGGCGGTGGTCTCTCCTATGTCCTATCTAGGCTAGTTACCTTTCACGGTTTCCACAAAAGCAATGTGTAGCCGAGCGAGTTGGCAGTTACGAAACATCTACTTCGATCTGATCCCTAGTTTAACAAACCGTTCAACCTTCAAAGCGTGTAAGAGGATTAGATTTGACAAAGGTTGCATTAACCAGCGATCAGTATACCATGTACATGTTGCGGCGGCGCCGTGCGTGATCACGCTCCAAGATAGCGGTACTGGTTTGGCGGCCTGCAACGATACGTCAATATATACCAGTAACCGCGTTTCCCCGCCTGACAAAACGGAGTTTTATACAATTCTACAGGACTAATCAGAGGTTAGCGTGTTCAAGTGCAAGATGTTAGCACGTAACTAGATAGTTTTCTTTGGCAGGAGAGCTTTGCTCTGGTCCTTCTAAAGACTAGCTAAAGTGCCCCCTTTTTTTATCTCAGCTTTTTCTATCTTACAAGCTGATGAGACTAGTGGTCTTTCTCTGATCTGCCGAGAGATTAGGAAGCTCCGGTCGGTTCTGAGATGTTAACTGGTGGATTGCCCTTTCTTTGCTCTGCTCCATTTTCTGAAGCACGCATGCTCTTTATCTTCAGATCGACAGGGTGATTGACGAGTGATCAACTCCTGACTGACTGAGAGGACTGTATAAGACTCCGTAGTATATGCCACAAATTAATTCTTTTGTTATTTTGAACGAACCGACACTGATTGTGCAATTCTTTTGTTATGAATTATGAATATAGATATTAGAACGTGTGACATAGCACAACATGAATGGAAGTGGTTTTCAGTTTTTACCCCACATCCCTGTGGCATGATAAAGAGAACGCACATAACTGCTAAACGATTGGTTTTGTGTTTTCTTGAACTAGCACAACTTCATTGTTATCCACTTGTTTCTTTATATATTACGTTTAATTTCCTTTGACAAGAAGTGTTAAGTTCCGGTTGCAATTATGCAGAAAACGACTTACCGCCTTAAGTTCACAACTAAAACATGGAGCATATGGCCAACTTAAATTGCATGCACGAATAATATAAAAAAATAGCATGATCTTTTCTACACATGTATGGTTACTACTACAACGTATATTCACACATGATCATTCAGGTAATAATCTGACTTAAAAATCACTTCTAATCTACCCCCTCCGACGTCAGCTCATTTTTTCCTGCTCTCATTTATCCCACAATAAATTTATTTTTAGATAATCATTGTATCGAAGTTTGTGAAAGTAAAAAATAATTATATTAAAAATAGAAAAAATGAGAAATAGTTATATTGAGATTTTATAAATTAGAGGTATTTTAGCCTTTAGAGTTTATATTAGTATGTATGAAATAAGTGAAAAAATGAACTTATTTTAAAACATAGGGAATAGATAACAACAAATCGGTTACGTGATTGTTTGTACTTACTTAAGTGTGGGGTTCTTTAAGAGTTTGAATAATTGAACAGAAAACTAGCATATGCAACATGTTTTTATTGAAAATAGCCCGGTTTTGTCCAAAAACGGCACATTTATAAGCTCACTAAATTTCTAACTAAAACACACCCATATGTGGTTAATATTCATGTGCATCAAAATTTAGCCTCTAGTGGATGTACTCATACACTTTACCATTTTCCCCCTAATTCACAATATAAATCAGATAAGTACATTACTTTATTCTTTCCACGCCACAAATTTACCGTAGCTCCAGTATAAAGAAGCATAAGTTTGCATGGTAATTGCTCCCTCCCGTCAAAGCTAGAAATTTACTGTAGCTCCAGTATAAAGAAGCATAAGTTTTAAACATTGACTAGTTCTTCAAAATACATTTCCGTTATAAAACATTTAAAAAACCTAATGATATTATAATATTATAAAAATATTTTTGAAAGCAAATCTTCTACACACATGATTTTTATACATCTATCTAGTAGTAAATATTTAAAAGGATGCATGCTAATTATTAGTTTTGTATAGTTTGACTCAAACATATTTGAAATGATATGTCATATGTAAAAAGAAAAATGATATGAAGGAAACACTAGCAGTGTGGTGTGCGGTGTGGATATATGACTTCATGCACTAGAGTATAAATACTTATACCCGTGAATAATCGCATACGCACTTGCGCTATCAACGGAAATTCAGTGAGTAATGTTCGGGATTCCCTACTACCTTTCATCTCCTTAAGTACTATGTATTAGAGGACACATCAGCGTGTATGTATGTGATGGTGCGCGCGCGTATATATCTCTCATGTAATCCAGAAAAAACAACATATGTGATATCTGCTACCTGTTTTTTGAGAACTCATAAATTTATTTAAAGCTTAAGCAAAAAGTACATAAGAAGAGAATGATATTCTCCAGTACATCACCTTGCAAAAGGATTACAAAAACAAACATGAACCACCCTTCAAACACTGCATAAAGAAAGCAAACTTCCAGATCACACCATACAGCAGTAGAAGATGCAATTGCTGGGGACCCGCGGCATTGTCGCAACTATTGTATCCTAGGGCCTTTTCAGTCGTGCTTCTTGCTTGACCTGCCAGCGATCTCTCTTACTGCCTCCACGGATTCAGCATTAATTGAGGTTTGAAGTTAAGTCGTAGATATGTTGATTGCTTCACCGGACTCAACTCAAGATTAGCATGAATGTCCTCATCAAATCTGAGAAACACTAACTGCAATGCTACCGACAGAAGTCTAACAGTCGGTGCTCCATCCGAATGAGGACCTCAACATGAACATGGTCACTGCTGCAAAAGAACGAAGCCAGAGATGCATCCCAAATCCAGCTAACCTTTTCACTCCCGGACGAAATCGGACGGCACGCACTGTACGCACCACGTGCAACACGTACCTAGCTAGTACCAATGTTCTCAACCTAATAAAATCAGCTTACCTATGCTGATCGGTCTTTCCACGCGATAATACCGTTGTCACGAATCCATCATGGGCAACTAACGAACCCCGCGCGAGGATGACGGATCGCTCTCATGAACCCTACCTATCCATCCATCGATCCAGCAAAATTCGCTTCCGGCATCATTGCCATCCACGATCCCAGAGGCACAACGCCACACACCACGGGCCGCTCGTACAAGTCCGTTGTGCGTGCTCCTCGACACGGAATCTCTCTCTCGTCAATTCTCCTCTGCTCTCCCTTTTTTTGTTTCTTTCGTCCCATGTTAATCCCTACTAGTACTAAGCTAAAGCACGCTCCGATGGGGGTTGATATTATCGCATCCCGATCACGCGATATCATCAGCCTCCACTCACTCACGCCGCGCACACAGACACACGCACTTGCTCGAGCGCGCGCTTTGCGCTTTTTCTTACGGCCCAAACCGTGTGAGCGACCGCGCGCGCCGCGCGGGGGCGAGTCCGCGAGTGGTGGATGCCACAGTGTCGCGCGCGCGCTTGACCCCGAGTCAGCGCGCGGTCCCGACTCCGCTCCGCGGGCGCGGTTGCCCGCTGTTGGTTGGACGCCGCGGCGCGCGACGGGGAGAGTGGCCGAGTGGCGTGGCGGTGGTGGGGTTAGGCCCCGGGGCTCCCGTGTTGACGACGAGGCGACCCGGCCGACCGTACAGGGGTCGGGGGAGATGTAACAGGACGCGCGGCGCGCGGGCGCGGAGCGGCACGGGGGTGAATTCGCCAAACGTGGTGTGGTCAAAGAGACCGCCCGGCCTTTTGGCGGACGGCGACGGCTTAGCTATATTAATCGATCGATCGGATCAAGGCGCTGCTGCGCTTTTTCCGCTGCTAAGCGCGTCGCGGGCTCGCGGCTGGCGAAGCCTTGAAGCGACCGTGATGCCCCCCGCGACGGCCAGGTGTTTAACGAGTTAGGCTAGCGTTGAGGTCGCCGTCAGATTGCGCTTGACTGTCCGGTGCGTTTTTTGGTTCTACTATCATGGAGAGCCAAGGGAAATTACCGTGGAGGCCACCGATCGTTGCCAGCTGCCTCACACACGTGCCAATGGGATAGAGATGATGTTGTGACCAAGTTGAAGCCCTGTGCTGCGGTGCACAAGTAGCCTGTCCGTCCATGTTTTAATGTGTTGTACTACTGCTAGTTGGGCACAGTCAGATACATCGGACCAGGAGATTTGGAGATCGCTTCGAGCTGGATGGACTGCTAGCATGGTGTACAGGAAAAGCGACGTGAAGGAGCAAGTCCGTTTGACTTGAGCAGCAGAAACCATGCGATTCGGCGAAGGCCTACAGGCTACAACTTGACCGACTTGAATGCATGGTAGGCCATGCGCACGTTTCGGCGCAAGTCAACTACACATATGGCAACGCACGAGTACGACACTGTTAAGACAGGTCAACTGTCCTAGGCCAGGGGCCAGGGCTTGCCCCAATTGGCACCTGAGCTGGGGCCCTAATATCGTGCTATGTATAGTTACTTCCTTGATTTATATTATAAATCGTTTGATTTATTTTAAGTTAAAGTTTTTTAGGTTTGATTAGATTTATAAAAAAAATAGCAACATCTATAATATCAAATTATTTTCATTAAATTTAACATTAAATATATTTTGATAATATATTTGTTTTGTATTAAAAATGTTACTATATTTTTCTATAAACTTAATTAAATTTAAAAAAAATTTAATTAAAAATAGTCAAACAACTTATAATATGAAACTGAGGAAGTATGCTAGTATGGACCCAAGTTTTCTTCAATTACTATACAACAGTAACAATAATTGACATGTGGGCCCATGGGTTATGAAGCCCACCTATCATCTACAGTTACTACATAAACGGTAACTACAGAAAATTCATGTCGTGCTAGTATATGTGTTGGGCATGAATGTAAACATATTGTATTGTTCTAAAATCTTATGTTGACAGAAGTATTGCATACATTCTCCAAAAAAAGAATTATTACATACTACCACTTACCTCTCTTGAAAGGAAGATATAGGTTTAAGGCTACTGGATCGAATTGAACAATCATCACAACATCGCAATTTTTAGAGGAAGTTTTATTTTGTGAAATCTAGAAATAAGTCATAATCAACCTGGTACTCAATCCACCAATTCTTGTATGTGGCTCGTATTAATCACATACTCAAGCATGTTCATGCTAAAGTTTTCACATATTCACACTTCATGTTTCAGAAAAAAAAAATAACCACCCT
Organism: Oryza officinalis; assembly: GCA_008326285.1. Taxonomy (NCBI): domain Eukaryota; kingdom Viridiplantae; phylum Streptophyta; class Magnoliopsida; order Poales; family Poaceae; genus Oryza; species Oryza officinalis. Next base: position 43,400,905 of record BDMV01000002.1, on the reverse strand, counting down.
TCTTTTTACAAAAAATCACCCATAACCTTTGTCAAAATCGATGTACTAGCATGTCTAAATATGCCATATTGTACTTCTCTTGCAATGCATAGACACTCAACTCAACAATAGGATTTATCGAGCAGGTTCTCATTCAAAAATTTTTTGGTAAAATTTGTCTAAATTTCATTGGTTTTCATGGTTATTGACCAAATTTCTAGGAAATGTTACTTGACAACCCCACCGTATTTGTAAACTCTCTGTCGACAAGCTTTGCATCTTACATAGATTACTTTTCAGCAGATAAATATAGTACAAACCAGGCCTAACTCTATCTAACATAAGTTAAAAGGCCTACACCATTAGGGGTAGTAATGGGACTAATGTTTTAGCCTACAAAATTTAAGTGTTGGGTCTAAAATAGGCTAAATTAAATTTTTATATATTTTTATCCAAAAATATATGAGGACTAAGTATGATTGTGAAAGGATCCATCGGCCATGACCGTTATCCGAAAATATATGAGGACTAAGTATAATTGTGAAAGTATCCGAAAATATATGAGAACTAAGTACATCCTAAGTTAGGTATGTTGCACTGTTTAATATCTAATAATTGAAAACGGCACCATACCCTATTAAAGGCCTCTTCGAACTAGAGTTTTGGGTTAGCTAAATAGTGAGACGAAAAACGAGAAAAGTCATTAGCGCATGAGTAACTGAGTATTAATTGTTACAAACTTTAAAAATAGGTTTATTTGATTTTTCAAAGAAACTTTCATGTGATTATTTTAAAAAATATACCGTTTAACAGTTCGGAAAACGTACTAACGAAAAACGAGGGACTTGTTGTTTTGAGTTTGCTCAAAAGAATAAAGTTTAGTTTCAAAGTGCATACCTTAGAGTTATTTAAGTTTCAAAATTCATACTCTTAAATAAGTGATTTTAAGGACTTAGGGAGGAGTCACCCCATCTTGTTTGTATTATTTTGTAGTATATGTCTTTATACATCAACATTAGAGAATTACCGAGAGATGCAATACTCTGTTCATACTAAAAAGTGTGTGGTACCTCGGTCCCTCCTCCTTAAATGCCGTAAGAAAATTTTGTAACTATCAAAGTATACTTGGTTGATTGAGTTTTGAGTGTGATTAAAAAATGATTTTGCAAATTGTAGAGATCTGGCCCTCCAGGAGAAATAGCTGCCTAGCTACAAAGTAGGAAACATGGTTGGTTTTGTCCCTGTCGTGGCTACTCCAAGCAACACCAAAAAAACGCATGCAGCTAAGCTAGGCAGAGGCAGCGCTTTCGGCAGGAAATCCTACGGTAAGTCGGTAATGCATCATCATATCAGCGGAGACAAAGTGCGGAAAAAAGGTTTATCAAAATAACCCGCGACACCGATCGAATCACCGTGGGGGCATTTCCGGCAACCCCGTGCTCCTCCGAAAGCAGTAGTGGCAGTGGGATGCCCCTGACAGCGACATGGCCTGGGCCGTGGTGGCCCGGAGAATGAGAGTCGACTGTGCCGATATATATGCAGCGATAGCTCACTCGTTTGTTGCATCGATCGCTTCATCACTCGCTAGCTCTTCACTGCAGAGACAGCTCAGGAGGGAAGCAAAAGAGGAGAGATTACGATAGACGAAGAGATTTATCTGTGTAAATTAATGGAAGGGCAACAGTTCGCTTGGGGAAGGGAGGAGGGAGGGTGGAGGAAAGGGCCATGGACAGCGCAGGAAGACAAGCTGCTGGTTGAGTACGTGAGGCAGCACGGCGAAGGGAGGTGGAATTCTGTCGCCAAGATCACAGGTAGGTGGCTAGGTGCTAGCTACTGATTGAGTGGTGTTCTTGCATGTTCCTGAACATTTCGATGATCTCTCGTGCGTTATTCCCAAATTAAAAAGCTCATCAATAGCCTTTTCGGAAGAAATTAGCTATAGTAGCATATCAGCAGTTTGCATTTGGTTTATTAAATTGCACGTTGGGGCAGTCAAGCATGCAATTAGCACATGTTTAAGGTTGCATGTATTGCCCATGATTGTCAAGTTGCATGATTTGATTCCGATTGCATTTGGTGCTCTTGTTTTCGGAGAATACGCATTTTGGTGCTTGCTCTAGCATGCATGCATTAGTTAACCGCGTTTGGACTGCATGCACGCGCGTGTAATTAATTCGTCAGAACCTTTCCTAGCTACCGTGGAAATCCTTTTGGCCCACTGAGAGTTAGCTTCAGATGATTAGCATTAACCAAGCTTTTCTTTCTTAGTTAAGTATAACAAATGGGAGTGGTAGGTGTGTCATGTGTTACTTTTTCTGCATATGTAACGTCAGCTAATTCTGTCTGACATGTATCTTACAGTACTGAGCCTGTGTATGTCGTGCTCTGCAGGCCTCAAGAGAAGTGGCAAGAGCTGCAGGCTTCGTTGGGTGAACTACCTGAGACCTGACCTTAAGCGAGGCAAGATCACACCGCAGGAGGAGAGCGTCATACTCGAGCTGCATGCCTTGTGGGGAAACAGGTAACAACCCATTTGCAAATCCTTCCGTGATCGAGCTCGATCGCGTTTAATTTTGCCATGAAAGTGTAACTGATTCGATCGCATTATTCTGTGGGGGGGGGGGGGGGGGTAGATGGTCGACGATCGCGCGTAGCCTGCCTGGCAGGACGGACAACGAGATCAAGAACTACTGGAGGACGCACTTCAAGAAGGGCAAGCCGTCCAAGAACATCGAGCGCGCGAGGGCTCGGTTCCTGAAGCAGCGCCGCGAGATGCAACAGCAGAGCCAGCTGATGCAAAGCGGCCAGAACCACCACCAGCAGCAGCTCGGCCAAGAAGACGATGCCACCAGCGCGGTGGTGGACGACAGCCTTGCGGAGGTCGCGCCACCAGCCGCCTCGCTAACCCACGACGACGAGCTTCAGATAATGCAGGAGATGGCGCCGGACATGGACGACCTGCTGTTCTACCATCCGGGAGACATGTCGTCCTATTCCTACGACGACCTCCTCGGCGGCGGCGGCGCCGTGGCCACCATCAGCGCTGGCGGCGCGGCCTCGACGAGCGAGGGGTCCAGCGAGGAGCTCGACGGCGGTGCCACGTGGGGCAGCCTGTGGAACCTCGACGACGTGGTGCATGACGTGATGATCGACTGCGCCGCCGGCGCCGGCTGCTGCTGGGGTAGCTTCCCTCCGTTACAGGATCAAGGCCTCGCTTTCTACTAGCTATAGCTTAACGATTACTATATTGCTAGCTAGCTACAAGGCTACAACTCTACAAGTAGATGTTTCTTTTGGTCTTGTGCATCGATCCAACTGCTAGCACAGCAGCCTGTGCGTGTGGAGGAGGGCACACGTAGTGACTATGCAGGTGAGAGCGAGAGGCCATTTTGTGTACATGAGGTGTTGGTGGATAAGGATGCAACTCCACCAACTATACTCCACTTTGAGTAGCTAGCTTGCCTTGATGGCATGTTTGGCTCATTTGAGAGCGCTTTTTCTAGGAGAAAGGGAAGAGGGAAGAGTTTTTTCTTTGTTTTGCTTTTGGAAAAAGAATATAGGAGGACTGCAGGGAAAAAAAAACAGGTGTTAAAAGTGCATCTGAGCTCTTGTAATTTGACAGTTGTGCATTCAAGGCCATGTACTTCCAGTCAAATTATTCTATACATGATGCTGAAAATACATCCATAGAGAAGCTAGTAAGGACCTTTTTATGGTACTTGTGGTAATAGGATATTACTCTCGGGTTTGCTAAGAGGCGAGCACTCGTTGGCTGCCAATGTATTCCAACAAACTCCAGGTTTGTTGGGGTGTTCACGAGCGTCGTCACAGACACAAACACTACTACCCAAACCCCGACGGATCAGGGTTTCAAGGTGAGGAGGGGGAGGGGGAGGGGGAGGGGGGTCGGAAGTGGATGATGGCCAGGAGAGTGGCTGACCGGTGGGATGGGAAAGGACAGTGGGCAGGGTCGGTGGTGGGGAAAATGGGTGCCGACCAGTTAAGTTGCACGAACAGGGTCGGTGGTGGGGAAGATAGGTCCCGACCAGTTAAGTTGAATGGAGTTGTGGTTTGCGGCGGGGAATGGCATGGTGCGATGATTTGGTAGTGGTGTTGTTGACTGTAGGAGGTGGCGAAGGGGGCAGAGGTCGACGCAAAGACTGGCATGGTCAATAGGACAAGTTCGCTAGAGGGAAACCCGTCGCTGGGCTCATTGGCATCGAGTTTCACTGGTGTTAATTTTGCTGACAAGAGGAAGAATGGGGCGGGTGCTAGAGGGTGAGAGAGGAAGGTCGCCTCAGTCTCTTGTGATTGGAGGAGGTCATCTCAAGGAAGAGGATAAGGCGGGGGAGGTTTGGGGTAATCATCAATTATACGATAATATTAAAATATCTTTTTTTATATTTGTGAATGTACCTTTGATGTCGTCTAGAGGGAGTGAATAGACACTTCCTAAAATTCACTTCGCAACAATCAGTATAGGCCGAAACTTCTGGTGCAAGAGGACTGTCATGCCCCAAACTAGCCCCGAATAGAGGCCAGTATAAGGCGATCCAAATTAACCTGTATGCCTGTACCAGTTCTAGGAAACAGTGCTGGTACAACAGGAAGACAGAATATCACAACAACAGCGGTCTCTTTATTAAGAGTAGAATTACAACCAAGGTTGGAATGGAACTGCGGACAGACCCGAGTTCACAACAGCATTACAAAAAGGCGGAAGCGGAAAGACGGAGACTAGCCCTAAACCACAAGCAAAGCCTTGGGGAAAGGCCGAAACCCTTCTACTGCTCGTAGTCTGCTTGCTCCTGGAAGAACTCTTCTTCAGCAGGGTCCACCTCTTCTTCTTCGAGAACTGGGGGGGTTTATTTATATAGAGCAAGGGTGAGTACGGGAGTACTCAGCAAGTCAAGGGAAGTAAGTGTTTAAATGCAAGCTTCAAAGGAGAGCCAGTTATTTTTTTCACATTCGATTTTAGTTTAAGTCTTTCAGAATTATCTAAGAGAGTGCTTCTCAACAACACGAACGAGAGAGTGCGTCTCATCCGGTCAGAGCAATGAAGTTGTATCGCTTGATTACCGGCTGTACCAACAGCCACAACTCAAACACGTCGGTACGAGAGGCTCCCTGCCAATCGTTCACCGACACAGGCTGCACCACAGCCACACCTCAAACACATCGGTATGAGAGGCTCCCTGCCAATCGTTCACCGACACCGGTTGTGCCACAGCCACAACACCAGCACCGAAAGGGATTTCTCACACCAACAGCAGTTCATAAAACAATTAATAAAACTACGCTAAGGAATCACCTCACATCTGCCCATGACCGTGGGCACGGCTGTTCGAACAGTTATTAACCTCTGCAGAGGGGGTACACTTTACCCACACGACGTTACTAACCCGAATCACCCAGCCCGTGCGTCACAGCCACGTCTGGTGACCTTAAGGCTTTCACGACAAGACATTTTAAAAACGGACTCAGGGTCATCTTATGCCACGGGAGGGGTCCCACGGACCAACACCAGGTTAGGTCCCAGACCATACTGTGCCAGGAAGCCCAGGGGTCCTCCCCGACACCACCCCGGCGAATCCACTTGTCCCTTGGCATCAAGATTTTCCTGGTCGTACTTGACATATGCTCGGATGTAATTCCTAAGGAATCGGTCCTTAGGGCGAGAATGGGCAGACCGTACCTCCAGTACGTCTCCCGTACCGCGAGTTTTAGAAACTCACTTTATTTTCAAGACACCGACCCAAGTGTCGGGTTTTCCAAGCATTTTGTAAACTCACGTTTTACCCAGGTGATCATTTTAAATTTGGAGGAGAGTCTCGATATTCGTACGCGGGGTGCGAATACCGAGGTCTCACTTGAGGGGCGACAAGGGTGTTAGGGTATTCAACATTCAAGGAAGGTAAATGCAGCAAATGGGTAGGGCCTGACGGTTGTATCGCAAACCGAGGCCAAGTGTCAAGTGTAACATAAGGAATGCATAGTTTGCGGAAACAAAATACTTAATTTTAAATTATAGGTTCAATTGATCAAAGGTGACTTGCCTTGCTCGAGATCTTGAGCTTCTTCTTCGAAATCCACGCACTGCGAGTCTTCGGGCTCCGAAGCTACACGCGAAACGAGATGACTCAACAAAACGATAAAAAGAAGCCCTATTAATGACCACTAATCATGCCATTGGATAGATCTCGATTTTTGAGGAATTTTGGAAGTTGAACGGAGTCAAACGGACGAACGGTTGAGAAGATATGAATTTCTGAAGATTAAATGATTTTTTTGTCTAAAAGAAAAGGAATTATTAATCCCTTTGAAAAAGAAAAGAAAAGACGGACGGGAATTGGACTTTTATTGGAAAGGATTCGGCCCAAGGCCGAATCGGACGCGACCGGGTAAATTGGACCGTGTTGGCGTAGAATTTAGATCCGCCTCGCAACAAAACGGGTTCCACGTTTCCACGGCGGCCTGAGAGATCTGCTTAGCTCCAGTGTATGTCCAATTGCTTGCCTAGGTGCGTGTAGGGCATGCCAGTTGATTTGATCTGCAATCAACAAGAATAAATAAGTAAACCATGTGAGAAACGATGGCCGATAGGCCGATGCTGCATCGTGGAGGCCTGGCCGATAGGGCAAAACTATATCGGCTTACTTGAAGTAATAATATGATGTAACTGATAAAACAGATCTAATCCCATCGGCCCATGTTAATGTGTTTATAGTGAATTACTGGAATCGGCCGATGAGGGTTGCATAAAGATAAATACACTAGCTAATACTCTAGTGCGAACTTATACAAGCCAATCGGCCAATATAAATATACCAATCACAGAGAGATCCTAAGAATACCCTATAATCGATATGCTTATATTCACCAATCCGCCTATATAAGTGGCAAATACATGCAAGAACATAGCTAATCACATGCATTAGGTAAGACCGGCTGAAACCCCGGTGCTATCCTTAATTACGATCGGAAAACAGGCTTTGGGTTAAACCTCGAAACACGACTAAGGTCGATAGCAACTCGGAGTGTAGATCGAGAATTAACACAAAGAAAATCAAGTCGTTGATCGCTTTTGGGGATGGTAGATACCTTAGATAATCTAGACGAGTAAGCTAATTCGATCGTCGTCGGCAATAAACCCTAAAACGAGTTAACCGCTGGCGAGATAGAATTAGAAAACCGCATCAAGATTAGCTAACATACGATAAACGACGATCACATCGCCAGGGCTTAACGTGCCTAAAGCGACACGCTAGCCCCGACGATGTAGATCGTCGGGTACGAGTTCTTACCTCTGCTCTAGGGAAGCAAGAACTCGTCGGGAGTTAACCTCTTGCGAGGGTTGGCGATGCGCCGAAGGTAGATTAAACTTGGTTGATTGTGTGATTGATTGAGCGAGCTTCTATGTACAAACTATCGGGATATTTATACCTGAGATTACAACACGGTCCGTGTAGAACACGATCTTATCTCTAATTAACAAACAAGTCTTTGCAGCAGACTTTTGCCAACGATTAAATCTAAACCTATTTAATTTACAAGATACAATTGCCTAAAACCGAGCCTTATCTCTATTTGGCAACCACCTTGAAGTTTATCTCGAGCCCAGACCAAGCCCACGCTGACTCTGTCAATTTCCAGCCTCTATCGGCCGATGACCATATTGAATCCGTATCGGCCGATACGCTCTTCCTGGTAACGCCTCTCCCAGTCCGATATGCCTACCAAGTCCGATACGAGACCTGGTCTGACTCCAATCCAGCCCTTCTCCACGCGTCGGTTTCCTCTCCCTTCTCCGGGCCGATTACGAAAATCTGCTGTTAACAGACCGGTACGCGGGAAGGGACGGCCCAAGGCCGAGTGACACGGGCGAGGCCGATGGGCCGAGGAGGCCGATGGGCTGAGAGGAGAGGGAGGCCGATGGGCGCGAAGGCCGACTGGGCCGAGCGGGCGAGGAAAGATGGCCCAAGGCCTGAAGGGAGCGCGCGGGCGGAGCGAAGGGCCGACTGGGCCGAGGCCGAGCGGCGTGGCCTGGTCTGGCCTCCCGAGTGACTCGGGCCGACCAGGTCGGAGAGGGGAGAAGGCCGAGTAGGCCGAGGAAAGAGGAGGCCGGGGTGCGGCCCAGGGACGAGCGTGGGGCCAGTGGGCCGGGAGGCTTGACCGGTCTCCCGTGGGTCCAGAGAGGGGCGGACGTGGCGCCACGTCGGCTGAGCGGAGAGGGAGAGAAGGGAGCTCGCCCGGGAGCGGGTGGGGCACTCTGGCGAGGGGACGGCGAGCCGGAGTGGCGGACGGCGTCGGGAGGCTCCGGAGCGGAGAGGGGAGGGGGAAATAAGCGAGCCATCGGCTTGGAGTGGGGAGAGAAGGCGCGACGGCGGCCGGCAACGGCGGGCGCGGTGGTGCAGGAAGGGGAGAAGAGGAGAGGGGCGGCAGCAACGGCGGTGCTCCGAGATTGAAGAGGCGCTCGATGGCGGAGGGAGGCGGCGTACGAAGGCGGCGGAGACGGGCTAATGGCCTAGAGGGGAGGAGGCTACGGAGAGGGAAGAAGAGAGGGGAAAAGATTACCGCGGGGAGGAAGCGGCCGACGAAGAAGACTGGCGGCGTGGAGGCAGCTCGCGGCTCAGCTCCGAGCCGAGGGAGAGGGGGAGGAGGCACCCGGAGTTCCCTCCGGCGTCCTCGGTGCGGCGGCGGGCGGCACGGACGACGGCGGCAGCGGCACGACGGAGGAGGAGTGCTCGGTGGTGGAAGGGGGAATGGCGGCCGAGCGAGGGGGAAGAGGGTTTAAGAAGGGCGCTAGGTCGGTTGGGTGGAGAGGCGGTTTGGGGGCGAGGGCGGAGAGGCGGTTCA
>BDMV01000002.1:43256945-43391970 GCA_008326285.1 Oryza officinalis | reverse complement strand
CGTCACGGATGATTGTCATCCGTATCGGGCTTCTTTCTTGTGCCCGTCACGGATGATTGTCATCCGTTTCGGGCTTAGTGCTTGTGCCCGATGGTGATGACCTACGACTAGGTTTTCTACCGATCCAGATCTGACTCTGGATCGGTAGAAAACCTAAGTTTTTCACTCTCCCTCTCACCCTCACTCGCACTCTCTGTCACAACCGCCGCCGCCGCCTCCTTCCTCTCACTCTCAATTTCTCTCCCGACTACCGCCGCCTCCTCCTCCTCGACGCCGCCGCCTCCTGGACGCCGCTTCTGCCTACCAGTAAACTTGTAAAGTTGTTCTCCTTTTTGAAGGTAAAAGTGGTTTCTCCTTTTTTCCCCTAACCTGTAAACTTGTTCAGTTCCTGATGCTTTGTAGTTTGTACCATGCATGTAGTAGTTTACTGTTGGTTATTCCATGATTTTTCAGTCCATCAGATTATCTTTGCCTGTTAATAAGAGTGAAACTTGTGATATACTTCTTGAACTTAGACCATGTTTTTTGAAGTTTATTTATGTTTTGAAATTTCATGGAATCTCTATAAGGTTCTGTGGAGTACACTACTGCTAATAAATATGTGCTAACCCTAGTGTAAAAGTGGTTTCTCCTTTTTTCCCCTAACCTGTAAACTTGTTCAGTTCCTGATGCTTTGTAGTTTGTACCATGCATGTAGTAGTTTGCTGTTGGTTATGCCATGACTTTTAAGTCCATCAGATTATCTTTGCCTGTTAATATGAGTGAAACTTGTGATATACTTCTTGAACTTAGACCATGTTTTTTGAAGTTTATTTATGTTTTGAAATTTCATGGAATCTCTATAAGGTTCTGTAGAGTACACTACTGTTAATAAATATGTGCTAACCCTAGTGTAAAGTGAAAATATGTGCTAAAAATTCTATGTAAAAGTTGCTTTAAGAAATCATATCAATCTGTTTGGACTTTGGATCATTGGAAAATCATAGATAAGAGTAGGGAAGGCTGTCTTTTTTTTTCATTTTGGCCACTTCTTCTATATCTGTCCTCTTCCTGCTACCATTACTCTGTGATGATTTTTTAATAAATGGCCAGTGATGAATGCTCAAGAACAGACCATCTACACTTGTTCTTTTTATTTGGGGGGCACTACACTTTCTCTTTTTTGCATAAAAACAGACTATCTACATATGTTCTTTTTTTGGGGAACTTTACTTGTTCTTTTTGCATAAGAATAGACCATGTACACTTGTTCTTTTTATTTGGGGGCACTACACTTTCTCTTTTTTGCATAAAAACAGACTATCTACACTTGTTCTTTTTTTTGGGAACTTCACTTGTTCTTTTTGCATAAGAACAGACCATCTACACTTGTTCTTTTTATTTGGGGGGCACTACACTTTTTCTTTTTTTCATAAAAACAGACTATCTACACTTGTTCTTTTTTCTGGGGAACTTCACTAGTTCTTTTTGCATAAGAACAGACCATCTACACTTGTTCTTTTTTTTGGGGCACTACACTTTCTCTTTTTTGCATAAAAACAGACTATCTACACTTGTTCTTTTTTTTAGAGAACTTCACTTGTTCTTTTTGCATAAGAACAGACCATCTACACTTGTTCTTTTTTTTGGGGAAGTACACTTGCAAATGATTGTAATTGATGCACAATTTCTAAGCAAAACTGAGGCCATATCTTAACCTTAGCATAAGTTATATACACAACCAAAATAAGTTTTTCTATAAATTTTTTTAACTTTCTTGCCGTACAACAGTTGTATAGAAAATGTCACAGCAAGGCGAATCCATGTCAGCGACTGCTAGTGAGACAACATCGAGCCGGGCTACTAGGACCCAAAATAAGATCCCTAAGGAAGTGTACACCATAACAGAGGTGAACGATCTGGGATTTCCGACGGCTCCTGCGAAAGCTGTCAAAAAGTTCGCCACAATTTGCAGAATCCTTGGGAGGCGGAACTTCACCATATTGAAGGACCACATCGATCTGGTCCCACAAGAAGAAAAAGATGAGGCCTGGAAGTAGTTCAAGGAAAGCTTCGAATACCCCCCAGAGGCCGAGGCAAGACTCAAGCGGCAGGCTATCCGCAAGAGGGGCAACTTGTGGAAAAACTTCAAGACCACGTTGGTCACCGACTACGTCCTCAACGCCGCCCAACCAGAACCATTCGAGAAGTACCCGTTCATCTCACGGGTCGTGTGGGAAGAGTTCCATGTCGCAAAGTCAACCCCTGAGTCTCGGGAAAAAAGCGAGGCCTATAGGAGGTTGCAGGCAAAAAACGTTCACCCGCACCGGCTTGGCACCGGAGGCTACGCCGGGAAGCAGCACGAATGGGTCAAGGAGGACGAAGCTGCTGCTGAATCTAACACGTCGCCAGTACTTGGTGATATCCCGACCACCCGAGCAAGGAACTGGGCAAGGGCGAGGGTGAAGAAGAATAGTGATGGAACACTAACGTTCCCAAATCCCGAAGATCAAGCGGTGTACCAGAAAATCGTAAGTACCACACGTAGATTATGTTTCGGTAGGTTGTATCGTACTCTTGAATAAATTCGTCCTAACTGTATCGCAGGTCGACCTGACTGCTGAGAGACAGTCCTCCCAAGAGGTCTGCTCACAAAGACGCGAGGATGACGTCCTCACGAAAGCGTTGGGAAGCGAAGAACACCGTGGACGGACAAGGGGCATTGGCTCCAATGTTCCATGGAAGCTTGGGTTTCCCCAATACGCGTGGTAGTACAGGAAGCACAGGCTTTCAAAGGCGCAGAAAGATGCACGCCTGAAGGCACAACTTCGGGACGAGATTAGAAACGAGCTCCGAGAAGAGTTCGATAACAAGTTGTTACAATTGGAGGCTCGGGTGGAGGCACGCCTTAGGGAAAGCGAGCCTGTTGTCGCTCCCATAGTAGAAACGAGCCCCACGCAGAGGTGTAGCAGCTACGCATCTACTGGGGCGGCGGCACAAGAAACACCAGCCCCCAATGCGGTGGACCACATAACGGTAAAACCAACACAAAAATGTATATGTTCTCCCCTAACCACAGTACATTATAACATATTATAAAGATACGTATGAATCTAATGCAGGGACCCACATTGTGCACCCTAGTCGTTAGGGTGACAAAGGACTTTGCAATTCCTGCCGCAGAGGGTCTAGCGTTCAAGCCCACGCCGAAGACCCGAGTGCATGGGGGGTAGCTGCTAGCCGACCATGCAAAAGTTCAAGTGGACAGGGTGAAGCCCGATTGGGTTGGCTTCACTCTCCCGCTCCCACCAAATGACGAGGTTCTGACCCTTGGAGCTGCACGCGGGACCTTTATCCAATGGCCCAAGTAGAACATTCAGATAAATTTAACTCCTAGGCCAGCACTAAGTGCTCGTCCGGCGCCGCCGCCACCACGTCCCCCTCCAGCTCTTGTATCTGCCCCTCTTGCCATTGAAAAAGGAGATCAAGATCTCCAATTGCAGTATGATACAGATTTTGGGGATGACGGACAAGAGGTCTGCAGCAGAGCGTTCCTCCCCCCAGTCTCCACAAAAAGAAAGAGGGCGGCATCTTCTTCACCCAAGCTTGGATCACGCAAAAGAGCTGCTGGAAGGGGGAGAGGAAGAGGAAATGTGGAAGGGCCGCTTCTGGCTCCAAAGAAGCTAGATCTTGGCAAGGCGCCATCAGCTCCTAAAGAATTCACATTAGGCATGCCATTGGTCGGAGACGACGCCTTATCAAAGATGGGCCCTGCATGCAAGGAGTTGCATGGGTACTATATGAAGAGGTCCAACGCAAGGAGGAAGCATAGAGAGACCTCCATGACGGGCCAGCACGATAGACAGCCGTTCCTCGGCCCTGAAGCCTTTATCGCTGTAGACTTTCAAGATCTATGGGACCTCTACAGGGTGCGAGCGGTCGACACCAACCTCCTTAAGTGCTACTCCTTGTGAGTATTCTTGCATACGAGATATGGTAATAACTATCCTTGTATTATGCTTACCCTAATTCTTGTCTTGCTTCTAGGTTAACTTGGAAGCATGTCCATCGTAATGCTTCCCATGTTGCTTTGCTCGATCCAAGTGTCGTCAACGAGACAACTATGAATTACGATAGAGCCAGCATGGTAGAATATATCAAGGACTGCTTATGGTCCCGCCAAGACAAGGACTTCATTATGTGTGCCTACTCTGAACAGTAAGCGTGTTCCCTACTTACAGTCAAACCTGCGACACGTATAGCTTTAGTATTTAACTTGTAATTTATTAATGTCGCAGTCGTCATTGGATTCTCCTGGTCATAGTGCCGAAGTGGAGTTTGGTATACTACCTTAACTCCAATATCAAAAAAGAAATATACGATTGGTCGGCGATCGAGGCTGCCTTGAACGATGCCTGGGACCAATACATGGCAAAAGGCGGGAGGCATAAGGAAGGGCATCCCACACTCGGTCACAAAAAGGACTTTCCAGTACGTCAACAAGTTGGCGACCAGTGTGGGTTCCACGTCTGCCATAACATGAGGAGCCTCGCAGACAAGGTGACATTGCTCGACCTTGAGGTGTGTGCTTCAGTTGTTTATATACATTAGAGAGGAGATAGCACGATTCATACTAACTTTCCAATTATGTAGACTAACTTGACGCCTCGCATGCAGGAAAAACTTTCAGCGATTCCGGAAATCAACTTCAATATCATTAGAGAGGAGATAGCACAATTCATACTAGATGACCTCTTGTCGCCGAAAGAAATGTTTAGAGTCAAGTCCTAGCGGAAACAAATGATTTTGCGACAAACATTGGATTTTTGTAAATATTCTTTGTAATACAATTATGCACGTTCTTCTGTATATATTTGCATTTCTTATTTACATATATACTTGTTCCGATTTATAACTCAGTTTTACAGGTTTTGATGCATGTTGGCGGTTTTGTGAATTAGCTGAGAATTCTGTGAATTGGCTGTGAATTGGCTGTGAATTTTGTAAATTGGCTGTGAATTGGCTGAGAATTTTGTGAATTGGCTGTGAATCAGGAATGCTGGGAATGGGGTTGCTGGGATTGTCATTTTTTGCAGCGGGCATGGCTAGCAAAGGCTTGAGGCTAGCCCAAAAATACGAATTTTATTTTTTTTGCTGACATAGTCATCCCTGACGGGCATTTTAGTAATGCCCGAAAGAGATAATCATCCGTGACGGGCTCCTAAGAAAGCCCGATAGGGATATAGTCATCCCTGACGGGCTCCTAATATAAACCCGATAGAGATAAGTCATCCGAACCAGGAATATTTTGACTCAACAGGTGGGGTCAAACCTATCGGTGACGAGCTCTTTGGTAAAACCCGTTAGCGATGCTAGTCATCGGTGACGGGCTGCGTATTTTGCCCGATTGAGATTAGTCATCCGTGACGGGCTCTACCCAATCTGGTTTGACTTGTATTTCTTGGTCAATCTTATCTGTGACGGGCTGTATTGTTAGGCCCGATTGAGATAACGTTCATCCGTGACGGCCTTGTGCCCGATTGAGATAGTTTTTCACATCACTGACGGTCAGTGACGGGGGCCCTACCCGATAGTGATGAGGGTTAATGCCCGTTAGAGATAGCCGATCTCACGCTAGTGGGCTTATCTTAAACTCTCCATCGTCCAGTTTTTCTTCTTGCGCTGCAGTACTGCTCCCACCTTCCAGCTATAGTTTCTGGCCAAGCGGCTCACCGCGAACTGGCTCACAGCTTCCCAAACGAGCGACTCTATCGGGCCTACCTCGTCATCCAGCGGTTCAAGAGCACCATCACATCCGACCCGAAGAACGTCACTGCCACTTGGACCGGCCATGACATCTGCGGCGAGAAATCTTATCTCGGCTTCTACTGCGCCACGCCAACGGGGAGACCTGATGACCTCACGATTACCGGGATCGTTTGGAACGCCTACGGCTTGCGTGCGCCGAAGCTGCAAGGATTCATCGACCAGCTCCCAGACCTTGCGCTTTTCCATTCTGCCTCCAACTACTTCGGCAGCGACATTCCCCGCCTTGATATCCTCCCGTACTTGTATAATATCAATTTCGACAAGGATCTCCCAGTAGCTCGGCCTGAGAGTGCTACGGTAAGCTCGGACTCGCGTATTAGCACTCCATGCATCAATGGCGATATTAATTTCATAATTAATGTCACCATGGATCCCCCGAAGAAGAAATGGGGATGGGGCAGGATTATTCCGGCCGGTGCCACCAATGCTAGAGCTCTCCTTCTCAATTACAACAGCATATCCGGCCCACTTCCGGCGAACCTAGGCTTCTCTAAGTTAAGCTACCTTGCCCTCGCCAACAACAAGCTCACCGGGCCAATCCCATCATCAATCGAACACCTGCGAAATTCCCTCCTCGAGTTGCTGCTGCTGAACAACCAGCTCTCCGACTGCCTCCCTCACGAGCTCGGCATGCTCACCAATGCGGCCGTGATCGATGCCGGCATGAACCAGCTCACTGGCCCGATCCCATCATCCTTCTCATGCCTCACCAGCGTCGAGCAGCTCAACATGGGCGTCAACCATCTCTACGGAGAGATCCCCGACGCGCTCTGCAAGCTCGCCGCCGGCCCAGCCGGCCGCCTCGCCAACCTCACGCTGTCAAGCAACTACTTCACGTCGGTTGGCCCGTCGTGCTTGTCGCTGATCAAGGACGGCGTCCTCAACGTCAAGAACAACTGCATTCCGGGGCCTCGCCAACCAGCGGCGGCCGGCGGAGCACTACACCAGAACCCTACATCTGTGACGGCATACCAATGACGGGCCTACGGATTGGTCACAGATGACCGTCACCTTTGACGGGTCCTTATGTTTGCCGTCATCGGTGAGACATCCGGCTGCGGCCCGTCACAGGTATGACCTCACCTGTGACGGCTTGGAACGGTAAGCCGTCACTGAAATACCAGTGACGGCTTCTAACTACCTGGCCGTCACAGGTATCACCTCACCTGTGACGGCCAGAGAGTTAAAACCCGTCAAAGGTAATTGGCCGACATCTTTGACGGGCTATATTTATTTAACCCGTTTGAGGTGAGTTGGATCTCTATAAATACCATCTAACTGCCAACTGCTTTCCATCCCGACCAGTGCACTGCTCACAATTCGGTTGGGAGGGTAAGGGGGGCGAATTTGTGCTGAAATTAAAGGTAAAAAATACATTATTCTCCCTTCATTCCCAATTGATCATCATATAGTTTTTTTCCTATGTCGTTGATTGCAGATGAATCGTAGTTGGATGTACCATGTTCATCGTTCGTCTAAAGAGTATAGGGAGGGGGTCACTGAATTCGTCACATTTGCGGACAATGACAGAAAAAGCAGGATGGCCATGCACATATTGTGTCCATGTAACGACTGTAAGAATGAACAGATGTTCCATGATAGTTCAGATGTGCATTCTCATTTGATAAGGAGAGGTTTCATGGAAAAATATACATGTTGGAGCAAGCATGGAGAGCAAGAGGCACCTGATGTCGCAGTTGAAGAAGGCCCGGATCAGGATGTAGTGAACGCCGCTGCAACTCGAGAAGGCATGTTTGTACCTTCTTCGTTAGGCGGAGAGACCATAGATTTGGATACTCAAAGTTTGTCTGAAATGTTGCATGACGTTGAAGACGCAGATGACAACGACAGAGATTTTGAGAAGTTTAGTAAGTTGGTGGAAGAATGTCATATGCCTTTGTATGATGGATGTAAGTCGAAGCACAGCAAATTGTCATGCGTGTTGGAACTCATGAAGCTTAAGGCAAGTAATGGTTGGTCCGACAAGAGTTTTACAGAACTTCTTGAGCTGTTAAAGGACCTGTTGCCAGAGGGAAACAAATTACCGCATACGACATATGAAGCAAAGCAAGTCTTATGTCCGTTGGGCCTGGAGGTGAGAAGAATTCATGCTTGTCGAAACGACTGCATTTTGTATTACAAGCAATACGCTGACTTGGATGTTTGCCCTGTCTGTGGGGCTTCTAGATACAAACGAACAATAAGTGAAGGTGAAGGAAGTAAGTCAAAGAGGGGAGGCCCCGCAAAGGTGGTGTGGTATCTCCCAATTGCGGAACGCATGAAAAGAATTTTTGCGAATCCAGAACAAGCTAAGCTAGTGCGTTGGCATGCCGAAGAACGGAAAGTCGATAGTAAGCTTAGGCACCCGGCAGATTCAGTACAGTGGCGGACAATCGATAGGATTTACCGTGAATTCTCAAATGACCCAAGAAACATGCGTTTTGCCATGTGTACGGACGGCATTAATCCATTTGGTGATTTGAGCAGTCGTCATAGTACATGGCCAGTTCTTCTTGTGAACTATAACCTTCCTCCCTGGTTGTGCTTCAAAAGAAAGTACATTATGCTTGCCATGCTAATTCAAGGACCGAGACAACCTGGCAATGATATCGATGTGTTCCTTGAACCGATAATCGATGACTTTGAGAGGCTGTGGAATGAGGGCACACGAACATGGGATGCATATGCACGAGAGTATTTCAACCTCCGTGCGATGTTGTTTTGTACCATCAACGATTATCCGGCCCTTGGCAACCTTTCTGGCCAAACTGTCAAAGGGAGATGGGCATGTTCGAAGTGTATGGAGGAAACAAGGAGCAAATGGTTGAAGCATTCACGCAAGATGGTCTACATGGGTCACAGGAGATTTCTCCCAAGGTATCACCCTTATAGGAATATGACAAAGAATTTCAATGGACACAGAGATACAGCTAGCCCCCCGACAGAGCTAACAGGGACAGAGGTGCACAACTTAGTGATGGGAATAACCAACGAGTTTGGAAAAATGAGGAAAGATGGAAAGACAAAAGAGAAAAGCATGTGGAAGAAGAAGTCAATATTTTGGAGACTACCATACTGGAAGGATCTTGAGGTTCGTCACTGCATAGATTTGATGCATATTGAGAAGAATGTATGCGAGAGTTTAATGGGATTACTGCTTAACCCTGGTAGTACAAAGGATGGTCTCAACGCCCGGCGAGATCTGGAAGACATGGGTGTTCGTTCAGAGCTACATCCCATAACCACGGAGTCGGGCAGTGTGTACCTTCCTCCAGCCTGCTACACTCTCTCGAAAGATGAGAAGATGGATTTGCTGACATGTCTGAGTGGTATAAAGGTTCCATCTGGGTACTCATCAAGAATTAGTAAGTTCGTTTCAGTGGAAGACCTTAAATTGATAGGGATGAAGTCGCACGATTGCCACGTCCTTATCACACAGCTGTTGCCTGTTGCAATAAGGAATATTTTGCCTCCTAAGGTGCGACACACGATAATGCGATTGTGCTCCTTCTTCCATGCAATTGGCCAGAAGATCATTGATCCCGAGGGACTAGATGAACTACAGGCAGAAATTGTCAGAACCATATGTCATCTTGAGATGTACTTTCCTCCTACTTTCTTTGATATAATGGAACATCTTCCCGTGCACCTTGTTAGACAAACAAAGTGCTGTGGTCCTGCTTTCATGACGCAGATGTATCCTTGCGAAAGGTACATGGGGATCCTGAAGGGTTTCGTACGGAACCGATCCCACCCCGAGGGGAGCATCATTGAGAGTTACACCACCGAAGAGGTCATCGAGTTTTGTGTTGACTATATGTCAGAAACCTCTTCAGTTGGATTACCACGATCTCATCACGAAGGAAGGCTTGATGGTGTGGGCACTGTTGGAAGGAAAATTGTAAGGATGGATCGTAAGGTGTATGATAAAGCTCATTTCACGGTACTCCAGCATATGACCGAGGTAGTGCCGTACTTTGATGAACACCTACGATTTCTCCGACAGGACAACCCAGGGCGATCAGAGAGTTGGGTTAGAAAAAAGCACATGTCTTCTTTCAACGAGTGGTTCAAGAACCGAATTGCCAACATGCCGAACTTGTCAAGTGAAACACTGCAGTGGTTGTCACAGGGTCCTGAATGGAGTGCTACCACCTGGCAAGGATATGACATAAATGGGTACACCTTTCACACGATCAAGCAAGACAACAAATGCACAGTTCAGAACAGTGGGTTACGCATTGAGGCCGCTAGCGACGGTGGTCGGCGTGATCAGTACTATGGCAGAGTTGAGCAAATATTGGAGCTGGATTACTTGAAGTTCAAAGTGCCATTGTTTCGTTGTCGATGGGTCGATCTTCGTAATGTAAAAGTTGATAATGAAGGTTTCACCATTGTCAATCTGGCTAACAACGCGTACAAGGATGAACCGTTCGTTCTCGCCAAACAAGTTGTTCAAGTATTCTACATAATTGACCCGTGTAACAAGAAACTGCATGTAGTTCGAGAAGGGAAAAGGAGAATAGTTGGATTGGACAACATTTCAGACGAAGATGATTACAACCAGCACGTGCACGGCATAGGTCAGGAAATACCTATAGAATTGGAGGAAGAAGAAGATGAGGTTCAACATGCACGCGTCGACCACGAGGAAGGATTATTTTTGTAATTTATGTCCATTTTGTCTAGTATATGTATGACTCTAAAATGTTTGCAATGATCATTAGTGCATTGCTTACGAAATAGTTCATGTAAGTCAAATGAAATATTAAGCACAATAACTACTATAAGTGAAATAAAATAATTAAGTAAAATAAAATAATGAGGTAAGCCATCGCAGCAAATCTAGAAAAAAAAATTGGGTTATATCTTCTGAGGAGAGGAGTGGACATAGTTGTTACCTACAGGTGTTTATGAGTCACCTGTGACGGCCGTTTAGTTGGAGCCCGTCACAGGTGTTGTCACCTGTGACGGCCGTTTAGTTGGAGCCCGTCACAGGTGTTTTCACCTGTGACGGCCGTTTAGTTGGAGCCCGTCACAGGTCTTGTCACCTGTGACGGCCGTTTAGTTGGAGCCCGTCACAGGTCTTGTCACCTGTGACGGCCGTTTAGTTGGAGCCCGTCACAGGTGTTGTCACCTGTGACGGCCGTTTAGTTGGAGCCCGTCACAGGTGTTGTCACCTGTGACGGCCGTTTAGTTGGAGCCCGTCACAGGTGTTGTCACCTGTGACGGCCGTTTAGTTGGAGCCCGTCACAGGTGTTGTCACCTGTGACGGCCGTTTAGTTGGAGCCCGTCACAGGTGTTGTCACCTGTGACGGCCGTTTAGTTGGAGCCCGTCACAGGTGTTGTCACCTGTGACGGCCGTTTAGTTGGAGCCCGTCACAGGTGTTGTCACCTGTGACGGCCGTTTAGTTGGAGCCCGTCACAGGTCTTGTCACCTGTGACGGCCGTTTAGTTGGAGCCCGTCACAGGTCTTGTCACCTGTGACGGCCGTTTAGTTGGAGCCCGTCACAGGTCTTGTCATCTGTGACGGCCGTTTAGTTGGAGTCCGTCACAGATATGGTCACCTGTGACGGCCATTTTAGTTAGAGCTCGTCACAGGTGTCGTAACCTTTGACGGTCATTTAACTTAGAGCCCGTCACAGGTGTGGTTGACTAGGGTAAGATTGCTGCCTTTTCTCGATCCAGATCCACTAGGGTAACATTGCTGTCATTTTACTTAGTACTCCACCGCTTCCGCCGCCGAACTCGTCCTCCATCGCCTTCGCCGCCGAACTCGACCTCCACCACCGCCGCCGCCGAACTCGTCCTCCACCACCGCCGCCGCCGCCGAACTCGACATCCACCGCCTTCGCCGCCGAACTCGACATCCACCGCCGCCGCCGCCGAACTCGTCCTCCACCGCCTTCGCCGCCGAAGTCGACATCCACCTCCTCCACCGCCGTCGACCTCCTCCAGTGCCGGCCGACCTCCTCCTCTGTGCAGCCCGGAGAAGAAGCCCTTCCCCCCCTCTTTGCTACACAGTGAGAACTCGTCTTCCCCTTTGATCCATTTTTTTCTAGGGTTCTTGTATATTGATAAATTGGATTATATAGGGTAGTTTCTGTGATGGATTATATCTGTGATGTGGTAGTTTCTGTGATGGATTATATCTGTGATGTGGTAGTTTCTGAGATTTATATAGAACATTTAGCATTTATATAGGGTTCCAATAAATTGGTAGCAAAATGCATGCAATTAATTAATTGTACTAGAGTTAAGTATGTGTTGCAAAAAAAGTTTTTTACTAGAGTTCTTCCTATAAGCATCGAATTTTATCATTTTTTATTAACCTCGTGTATTAAATTTTTACTAAACATTCTAATAAGCTATTATATTTCACTGCAATAGCAAAATGAAGCATACATTTATTTTTGTTTTTTCACAACAAGTGTTTGAATCATACATTTATAAAGGTATGAAGTACAATATTATTTGCATTAAGATCTCTTTGTTTAGCACAAATACGTGGGAAACATTTTATGAATATCTTCCATTGTCACTGTCATGTCACTGGGCAGTTACAATACTCCCTATGTGACAGCGGTAAATTTCTTTATGGATTTACTGTTAATCGCTAGAACTTAAATTAATTACATGATTAAAGTTTTTAAAGTAATAAACATTTTTTAGTTCGCATGATCTTTTTGTCATGTAGTTCGCATATATATTTCACATCCCTCATATATATAATAGTTCGAAGCGTATTCAAATTAGTGAAATTAGTGAAATGATAGGAAATTTGTAAGCGTATTCAAATTGTTTAGTCGATGACAACGCCCGGCGCATCCCCGTCCTCAACGACGCCTGCGAGGATACAGGTAGAAGCAGACCCAGCCATGGTTTCCTCAGGTCATCCGTCGACGATGGCAGCCGAACAACCCGAACCTCGTGGTAATTTATAGGATAACTTTTCAATACATGACAACAAAATTTGTACCTACCACCCCTTAGCAAATGCTCCTTCTGTCTTAGCTGCAGAAGTGCCTCAAGAACAACAACCGTCGCCTTCAGCCGGGACAAGTGCATCTAGGTCAAGTAGAAATCCCCGGACACAAAATAGATGGCCGACCACAGTGCAGGTTATAAGAGAGGTCGACGCAAGTGGTAGGCCCACGGCGCCGAGGACTGTCATAGGAAGATGGTCTAACTGCTGCGGGCTGGCAGCACGTGAGAATTTCGGCATCCTCCACAAAAATATCGGAATGGTCCCAGAAGCTGAGATGGAGCGAGCTTGGACGGCTATGGAGAAATGGTTCACATTTCCGGATGAAGCAAAGGAAAGGCTTAAGCGGAAGGCATTCCATAAGATGGGCAAAGCATGGAAGAATTGGAAGTGGAAACTCTTCACGGAGTATGTCATCCCACCCGGCAATCGTACTCCGTTCGTTGAGTACCCTCAAATAACGGAGACGGTGTGGGAGCAATTTTGCGAGATGAAGAAAAGCGAAGATTTTAGGCAGTCAAGCGAGGCACATCGCCTACTGCAAAAGCGGAATGAGCACCCGCATCGACTGGGCACGGCTGGGTACATCGGCAAGGAGCAAATATGGGCCCAAGAGGATGCAGCCGCTGCTGCAGCGAATGTCCCTGCCCCATTCGCTGACATCCCTGAACGAAGAGCTCGCAACTGGGCGAGGGCTAGGGGTAAGGTCAACCCTGACGGCTCCATCACATTTGACAATCAAAGTGACGCCAACGTCTATCAGGAGCTGGTGAGTTCGCTAATTAACCTCATTAATGTCCGTTCATATTAAGCAAAAGATTTGTAACAAGAATCCTGTTTTTTATAGTTAGGGTTGGTTGCCGAACAAGCTTCGCAGAGCGAGGTCGAGTCCGCGCCGAAGAGACGCGAAGATGACATCCTCACGAAGGCGCTCGGAACCAAAGAACATCCTGGCCGGACTCGGGGAATTGGCGTTGATGTGCCCTGGAAGCATGGCCTGCCCGAGTACAGCTCCCAATATAGGAAACGAAAAGTCTCCAAGGAAGAGAGGGATGCTCGTTTGAAGGCCGAGCTTAAGTTGGAGGTCATTCAAGAACTCCAAGCAGACATGGACGCCAGGGTCGAAGAAAGGGTTCAGAAGGTCCTCGCCGAGATGAATATACGTCGACCCGCAACACAAGTTGTCCAACCAACTCCTCCTGCACAGCACGAAGCGAGTCCGTCACAACACAAGAGTAGCTGTGCATCCACAGAAGTGCCGGCCCCTCATCTCCCTGTCACACCACTAGATGCGGTGGACAACATAGAGGTAATCGATTATATCCGATCCATATCTACTCAAATACCTTTACATGTTCCAATATTAAATTGATACTTTAAAAATGCAGGACGTAGAGCAGTGTGTCCTAGTGGTGAGGGTCCACCCAACTTTCGCGGCCGAAGTCGCTGAGGGCATGGCTTTCAATCCCTCGGACACAGAAAAGGTGCACGGCGTAAACCTACGTCAAGGGTATGCCAAGGTGTCCATAGATTCAGTCAAGGACAACTGGTCAGCCTTTCCGCTGCCTGTGCCCCCTAATGATGAAATCACTACTTTGGGCGATGCGTGCAAGACGTACATACAATGGCCCAAAGAAGACATAATTGTGAAGATGACTCCTCGCCCAAGCCGACCGACGGAGCGAACACCTTCAACGTCTAAGCTATCAATTGAGGCTCCTCGTGGACCGGCGTTGTCAGAACCCCATTCACCTGCCGCAGCCGATATGGATTTGACACACATAGCTCAGAACCTGCCTCCAATAAAGACCACAAGGAAGGCTGATAGCTCGCCACCCATTGTCAAGGGACAAAAACGTGAACGCGGGGGTGCTACAGGAAAAGGGAAGGTCGAGGAGTCGGCGCCGGTGAAAAAAAGGGGGAAGGCTGCAGCGTCGGCGCCGTTGACCAAAACGGGGAAGGTCGTGAAGGCCCCGGCACAATTTGAACTAGGCATGCCGTTGGTGGAGGACAATGTGTTGGCCGTGATGGGTATTGCTTGCCGAGAGCTACACAAACAGTACATGGAGCTAAGCAATGCCAAGCGGAAAATGAGGGAGTCATGCATAGTTGGACATCACGACCACCAGCCCTTCCTATCGTCGCCTGCCTATGTAACTATAGGCTTTGATGACCTCTTCGACCTATTCAGGATTCGGAAGTTAGACACAGGACTTCTGAAATGCTACTCCTTGTAAGTGCAAACCTTCCTCCTTGTGATATTAATGGACTATCGTCTAAATTAGTGCTAATACGTAATTGTTTTAAGGTTGTGTTGGATCGAGGGTCGTCGCCTTGGTAATCAAGTTGGGTTCCTTGATCCATCAATGGTCAATGAGGTCAATCTGCAAAATAACTTCAATGAATTGGTTGACTACGTGAACCGGTGCTTATGGGCCCACCAAGACAAGGAGTACATCATGTGCGCGCACAATCAAGAGTAAGAAGACAATAATCATTTCGTGTATATTGTTGTTGAAGCTAAGTTTCTTATTACTAATGCTACATAACCACCGCGTAGGCGACATTGGGTTCTCCTAGTCATTGTACCTAAATGGAGTAGGGTCTACTACCTTAACTCAAGTAAGGCAAAGGAGTATAATTTCACTGAAATCATCAAGGCCTTAAATATGGCTTGGGGACCATATGTGGAAAAGGGTGGTAGGTACAAGGAGGGCAAGGACCAACTTTATCATGACACCAAATTCGCATGCGCACAACAGATCGGGGACCAGTGCGGTTTCCACGTGTGCCACAATATGTCGACACTTCTAAGAGAGGTCAAAAATTTCGACCCTGAGGTTGTTGCTAATGGCAAATTCAAACATTTCAATACCAAATATTAATCTTATAAACGTGCTAACTTATGTATTATTGAACAGAAAGGTAGAGCTGGCTGGAAGGTTTCACCCATCAACCCTCCTGCTATCAGAGGCGAACTGTGCGCCTTCATTCTCGCCCAAATAATGAACAAGAAAGGACGTTTTCACGTGTAATAGACGATTGAACTGGGCTACTTGTGATGTCGTGAACAAAACAGTTATCCAATTTTCTGTGATATAAAAATAGTTGTTTCTATGGTTCTGTGGTACGGTATGCTATGTAATTTACTTTCACTGGATGGATATGGTCACCTGTGTATATTTTCTTAGAAAAGAGATTTAAAACTGATTTGGAACATTACCTCTTTACTACTCCCTCCATTTTCAAATTATTTGTCGTTTTTTATGACATGCGTATTTTGCGTTGCCCTGTTGTGTCGTTCATTTGGATGGACTTAAATGGCCAGTGATGAATAAGAACATATTATCTACACTTGTCCATTTTTAGGTTTTATTGTTGGTTGTCTTATGCATAAGAACAAACTATCTACACTTAACCTTTTTGTCGATGCTTAAGAACAGACTATCTACACTTGGTCTTATGCATAAGAACATATTATGTGCACTTGTTTTTTTGGGACACTTGCTTCTCCTTCTGTCTTAGCTGATTCCCTCTGTTTTTTTGTCCTTGATGCAAATGATACTAATTGATGCAGAATGCTTGAACAGAACAGAACTGAGGCCATAGTGGATCTGAAATCTAATGCTTTTTGGGTGATTTTGGGGGAAATGGGATGCAAATGATGAATGAATTGATGAATGAATTGATGAATTGATGAATGCATGTGATATTGGCGCTGGCTGGCATGTATCTGTGATCTTTCTGTTTTTCAGAGGGCATGGCTAGCAAATCCTGAGGCTAGCCAATATTTAGTATTTATTT
The DNA here is from genome assembly GCA_008326285.1 of Oryza officinalis. Lineage (NCBI taxonomy): Eukaryota > Viridiplantae > Streptophyta > Magnoliopsida > Poales > Poaceae > Oryza > Oryza officinalis. Next base: position 43,375,373 of record BDMV01000002.1, on the reverse strand, counting down.
TTTTCGGGATTTAACACATCAGTGACGGGTCATAAAAAAAAGACGTCACAGGTAATCATCCTGTGACGGATTCGTAAACCGCGACCGTCAGAGCTGACTCTCCTGTGACGGGCCTTTACTTTCTTGCCCGTCACAGGTAGCCCAGCTGTGACGGATTCTAACTACCGGAGACTAATACCTCTGACGGCCTTTTGTTTATGTGTCCGTCAGAGATGAGATACCTGTGACGGGTTCTAACTGGTCCTAAGCTAGCGGGGACCAACACCTCTGACGGACGTCTATTTATTTTCCCGTCAGAGATGTTTGTCACCTCTGACGGCCGGCCAGCCGTCAAAGGTGACAGGACTCACCAGTGACCACTGATCACTGACCAAGCCCAAATCCGTCAAAGGTGCGGGTTTGGACCCGTCACAGGTGACCTTATCTAGTGTAGTGGAGTGCGCGTCGTTCCAGAACCAGCCGAAGACGTGCCCGGCGGCGAGCGCCACCCACGTGGCGTGCCCCGTCGGAGCTGCCAACGCCGTGGCGGCGCCGGCGGACAGGGTGGCAAAGGACTACTCCAGCTACGTGACGTACGCTACCCTTCACAAGTGAGGCTTGCATGCATGCATGCAGTAGGGGACAGCTAGAAGCTAACGTCCCGGTGGTATTTGCTCTCGTATTCTTGTGTTCGGTTGGTGTGCTCGTGATGTGTTTTGTTTTCTCTGCACGTGTGGCTAGCTGTGGCTGTCACGTATAGATGTCTCCTCTTGTACTCTTATACCTGTATTATGTGAAAATCATTGGTGATTACTAAAGTTTGGTGTGTGCCCTGCCCTACATGTTTGATAAAGTTTACATCATGTAAAGCATATCGTTCAAAATAAAATCATGTAAAACATTCAAATGTCGGTGGCATCGGAAACATGGGGCTGAACATATCACGTACAGACGTACTGCACGTTACTTTTAAAGACTTTGTCACCTAGTTTCACTATTTTCGACGAGAACATAATGTTTTTCTTTTCAAACGACTGAAACAGAGTTACTGATCTGTTTTTTACAAGGACCTCGGGAATGGAACAGAGTTACTTTGTTGTACAAACTCTAGATTATATTTTCTGCGGAGAATACTCAGGATCGGGATGCCAATCCAGAGAGAAAAATCGGACGGTGACACTGCCACACGCATGCGAGATTTTACTAGCTAGATTTCTTTCTTTCAACTCTCTCATTTTAAATATTTTTTCCTAAACTATCTATCTATATATACCTCTACTAATTGGACACTTTCTACAAGCTCTCATGTTAATTAGAGAAATTTAACCGTTGATTATGTAAGTAATTTAATCAGAACCGTGGATGAAACCGTGCTTTAACGCCATGGGTTTGTCTACCCTTAATTTTATGGGCTCTTTTCAGCCCATCTGCTTTTATCTCCAGTCAAATGTATCCAGGAAAGGCACGCAAATATATGTAATGGACAGAGGCATATAGCAGATAGAAACGTGAGGCCATGAGCAGAACCACGAGGAAAACGCGAGAGACTTCCCCTCGCCGGTGTCCATTAACACGATTGAAAACTTCAGCAAAGGAGTTGCTCCAGCCGCCAATTCGAACTGCATGGACGGATCGGCCTGTTCTTGAGTTTGCATATCACGCATGCATGTGCACCAACCAGCAAACGGAAAAAAGATCAAAGTAGATAAGTTCAATTATATTTTGATGAATCGGTGAGGGAATCAATCTCATTGTGAGTAGAGCACAGAAAGTGTATTTGGATCTTTAAATGGTGGAAGAAAAGGCAGATATGCATCAACTAATCTGTACGATTTTCTAATTAACCTCCAATCCTTTTTTCCATTGCAGATCTACTATTAGTTTTGTAATACAATGGCCAACAATATTCATGCTTGATTAGGGTCGAATATCATCTGCACAAATACAGTTCATTAATTGTTATCCAAATTATTATTATTTCCAATAGATTATATACCTCATGAACTATGCTCGCCATAACCGATTAAACACCGCTCTTTTCCTAGCCAAACAAAGACTCTTGTTATCATAAAATCAACCTACACCTGACCATCTTTTTCACCCACAACCCGACGCAAATCTCGGGGACGAGATTTATTTTAAGGGGGGTAGATCTGTAACATACCCAAAATTCTAGATTTCAACTTTTGCATTCTAAAATATGGAAAATGATTTTTGTGAAGTAGAGACGCTAAAATTTTCCAACGAAAACCCTGGGCGAGTAATAATACTAGTTTTGATGTACAAATTCGTGATTATTTTAAAACCTATTTCTTGATAGCTCAAAGAAAGAAAATAAAACATAGTGTGTGCATGTAAATGCATGATGTATGGTTGTGACTTGAGTCCTTTTATTTGTTTTTGGATTTTACTGGCATTTCATATTAGGACTCATGAGCATTAACTTAAAAACCTGAAGCAAACACTTAATGCATTTTTACAAGGATGTAAAATAAATGAAGTTGAGTAACTAAAAGTATAAATCATGCCCAACAACATCATATTAGGTCAAGAATTACCTAAATATAATTTTATAGCACTTAATTATATTTTATAATAGGAAACATATAAATGAAGATAAGCTTAGTGAATATGTAAAAATAATTGGTGCAATATAAAATCATGGGGAAATTCATCTAGATACTATTTAATATATACATCTCACTGGAAGTTTGGTATAATTTAATATGAACATTTGATATCCCAAATAATTAGGTCAAAGCAGTCAAACCATAGTTATTTTCAAAACCCTAATCGGAAAAATCGAAATACATTTCATATTTGTATTTTATCACATAATAATGTATAGGGTTTATAATTTATTCAAATACTACACTATTTATCATGAATTAATATAATTTTTCCAGAATTTATTTTGTAGGTTTTGACATTTTAAAAATTCAATCAAATTTCGGTTGAAATGAATTTCTTTATTTCACTGAGATTAAAATATAGATTTTTTGTGTGAAACCAAATAAAATGGAACCTAGGTATTTTTATATACCACCAGAAAAATCTACATTATTTTATCTTGCACAGAAATTGAGTTTACATCATGTAAAGCATATGGTTCAAAATAAAATCATGTAAAGCATCCAAATGTCGGTGGCATCGGAAACATGGGGCTGAACATATCACGTACAGACGTACTGCACGTTATTTTTAAAGACTTTGTCACCTAGTTCCACTATTTTCGACGAGAACATAATGTTTTTCTTTTCAAACGACTGAAACAGAGTTAGTCTGTTTTTTACAAGGACCTCAGGAATGGAACAGAGTTACTTTGTTCTCTACACAAGTACAAACTCTAGATTATATTTTCTGCGGAGAATACTCAGGATTGGGATGCCAATCCAGAGAGAAAAAACGGACGGTGATGTAACATACCCAAAATTCTAGATTTCAACTTTTGCATTCTAAAATATGGAAAATAATTTTTGTGTAGTAGAGACACTAAAATTTTCCAACGAAAACCCTGGGCGAGTAATAATACTAGTTTTGATGTACAAATTCGTGATTATTTTAAAACCTTTTTCTTGATAGCTCAAGGAAAGAAAATAAAACATAGTGTGTGCATGTAAATGCATGATGTATGGTTGTGACTTGAGTCCTTTTATTTGTTTTTGGATTTTACTGGCATTTCATATTAGGACTCATGAGCATTAACTTAAAAACCTGAAGCAAACACTTAATGCATTTTTACAAGGATGTAAAATAAATGAAGTTGAGTAACTAAAAGTATAAATCATGCCCAACAACATCATATTAGGTCAAGAATTACCTAAATATAATTTTATAGCACTTAATTATATTTTATAATAGGAAACATATAAATGAAGATAAGCTTAGTGAATATGTAAAAATAATTGGTGCAATATAAAATCATGGGGAAATTCATCTAGATACTATTTAATATATACATCTCACTGGAAGTTTGGTATAATTTAATATGAACATTTGATATCCCAAATAATTAGGTCAAAGCAGTCAAACCATAGTTATTTTCAAAACCCTAATCGGAAAAATCGAAATACATTTCATATTTGTATTTTATCACATAATAATGTATAGGGTTTATAATTTATTCAAATACTACACTATTTATCATGAATTAATATAATTTTTCCAGAATTTATTTTGTAGGTTTTGACATTTTAAAAATTCAATCAAATTTCGGTTGAAATGAATTTCTTTATTTCACTGAGATTAAAATATAGATTTTTTGTGTGAAACCAAATAAAATGGAACCTAGGTATTTTTATATACCACCAGAAAAATCTACATTATTTTATCTTGCACAGAAATTGAGTTTACATCATGTAAAGCATATGGTTCAAAATAAAATCATGTAAAGCATCCAAATGTCGGTGGCATCGGAAACATGGGGCTGAACATATCACGTACAGACGTACTGCACGTTATTTTTAAAGACTTTGTCACCTAGTTCCACTATTTTCGACGAGAACATAATGTTTTTCTTTTCAAACGACTGAAACAGAGTTAGTCTGTTTTTTACAAGGACCTCAGGAATGGAACAGAGTTACTTTGTTCTCTACACAAGTACAAACTCTAGATTATATTTTCTGCGGAGAATACTCAGGATCGGGATGCCAATCCAGAGAGAAAAAACGGACGGTGATGTAACATACCCAAAATTCTAGATTTCAACTTTTGCATTCTAAAATATGGAAAATAATTTTTGTGTAGTAGAGACACTAAAATTTTCCAACGAAAACCCTGGGCGAGTAATAATACTAGTTTTGATGTACAAATTCGTGATTATTTTAAAACCTTTTTCTTGATAGCTCAAGGAAAGAAAATAAAACATAGCGTGTGCATGTAAATGCATGATGTATGGTTGTGACTTGAGTCCTTTTATTTGTTTTTGGATTTTACTGGCATTTCATATTAGGACTCATGAGCATTAACTTAAAAACCTGAAGCAAACACTTAATGCATTTTTACAAGGATGTAAAATAAATGAAGTTGAGTAACTAAAAGTATAAATCATGCCCAACAACATCATATTAGGTCAAGAATTACCTAAATATAATTTTATAGCACTTAATTATATTTTATAATAGGAAACATATAAATGAAGATAAGCTTAGTGAATATGTAAAAATAATTGGTGCACTATAAAATCATGGGGAAATTCATCTAGATACTATTTAATATATACATCTCTCTGGAAGTTTGGTATAATTTAATATGAACATATGATATCCCAAATAATTAGGTCAAAGAAGTCAAACCATAGTTATTTTCAAAACCCTAATCGGAAAAATCGAAATACATTTCATATTTGTATTTTATCACATAAAAGTGTATAGGGTTTATAATTTATTCAAATACTACACTATTTATAATGAATTAATATAACTTTTCCATAATTTATTTTGTAGGTTGAAATGAATTTCTTTATTTCACTGAGATTAAAATATAGATTTTTTTTGTGTGAAACCAAATAAAATGGAACCTAGGTATTTTTATATACCACCAGAAAAATCTACATTATTTTATCTTGCACAGAAATTGAGTTGTGGATTTTTAAAGAAGAGAGAAAGGAAATTAAAAAGGGAAAACCCTAATACTCTCTGAGTACTACTGTGTCCACCAGTTTTCCTACCCTTTTCTCTCACTTTGCCCTTGTTTACATCGCCTGGACCCACTTGGCAGTGAGACAAGCTAGCTCTAACTCAGTACGTATATGTTTCCACCACCCCAGCCGAGAGAGAGAGAGATCGGAGGCGGCGACATGCATGACGTGCGCAGGAGGCTGCTCGACGCGTGTCCACCGCCGTGTCCGAAGCCGACGATCGCCATATCTCCTCCCAGCCACGTCGTCCATCCTCACTTTTCACTCTGGTACCGATCCAACCGAGGGAGGGAAACCCTAGCCACTCCAACGATCTGCAAACTCACTGCCGGCCGCGAAGAAGACGATAGCCGCTGTCACCGACGAGCCACTGCCATCCCCAACTCATTCGCATTCCATGCTTACCTCCCTATGCCGAGCAAGTTTCCTTTTGACACTCTCCCGTATCACCGAGCCAATCATCGAGAACGCCGACGCGCCCATGAAGCTCGGGAGCACGCACCGAAGGCCGCCGCCGGTGACATCACTGCCGTATAGCATGAAGGAGACCATCCCGAGCCATTTCCTCTCGCCATCAGCTTCCCCATGAGCTTCGCAGCAAAACCCCTCAAGAATCCCCGGGAATCTTCAACCGACGAAGGAGATCGCCGTCATCGTCCCTAACTCCGGCCAACCGGCGCCAGCCGCTGTTTCTCTTCCAGTGAGCCGATGACAGGTGGGCCCCATTTCCTCTTTTAGTCTGAGACTTGATTAGCAAGAAGTTAAAACATGCAAGGTTTTATTTGTAAAATATCTTTGTATGACATGTGGACCCTAGGACCCATTTGCAGTTATGTTTAAACCTAAGGACTCTTAATGGACTTTGTTTTAGCACGTGGTAAAGGACCTCGGGTTCTATTCCCAGGAACCCTAGGGGCTGTTCTGCAAAACTCCTTTCACTGACCAGTGGACCCTGCTGATTTTATTTTGGAAATTTTCAAAGAAAAGAGTAAATGCATTTCTTTTCAAACTAAAAATAGTACAAACTTGTAAAATTCATATAAATTTAAATACAACTCATTTTGGGATGAAATCAATTTTAGTAGGTTTGTAAAATTGTAAACTTTAATACGGTGTAATAAAAACCTATGCTCACAGTAGGATTTTATTTTCTATAATTTCAAATTTGAAATAGTAACCTAGAGCTTGTTTAATTTGTAGAAAATTCATCTTTAATCAAAATAGAGTGAACTAAATTTCTGTAGAATCAGTAAAGCATGAACTTTAATTTGGTAAAATAAAATATGGCACTTTCTATACAGGAAATGAGACTAAAATTGTAAGTCATGTAAAAACACTTATTTTGCAATTAGGACTTATTTAATTTCTAGAAAATTACTAGTTAATCCCAAAATTATGAATCCACTCCTGTTTACCTTAGAAAGATATACCATTTGACCTGGTTAAAAGGAATTTGACAGAACTACCTTCTAAAACAAATTTAATTACGTAACTAATTCTCTTTTAGTTAAATTTGTAAAATTCATAACCTGCAAAATAGCAAGGCTAAAATAGAAATTTCTTCACCTAAATTCATTTTAGGATATGACTAATCCACTGAGGAATGCATGCATTTTAGAGCATTTTGGATTTTTCGCATTATTTGGATGTTTATTTGTTTCGTACGTTATTATTACTTAGATTCCGACGTTACGGAGTACAAGGAGCCAGAACCTGAAATTAAGTGTGGTTTCTCACAGCAGACAGGCAAGCATCTAAGCATATAGAATCCCTATTTTGCTAAAGTGATTTGATTGCAAAACGATATATATGCATGTGTTGTTTTATTACAAACTTGTCGGTAATGGTTAGAATTAGTTATACCTAATTGCTGCATATCCTTCCTTGTTTCGTTGTTGCCATTTATCCTTGTAACCTCGGGATGGAAATACTTGGGAAGGTTTACTTGTTTACCGATGCTTAGCCATGCTTAGATCTAGTAGTGTTTAAAATCGATGGATGGAGCTATCGATTGAACTTAATCACTATTTGTGATTTATGGGCATAAAATTTGACTACTTACACTAAATGGTTCATATGGAAAATATGTTTAACTTGGACGAGTGATAGGGCGATGAAGGGATGGTGGTTTTCCCTGATGCAAGTAGCCTCGTCTGGGTTGTTAAGGACCGAACATGTTGACCTCTATTCAAGCACCTTACGTACTACCACACGCCGGTATGGGACGGCTTGACTTAGTACTACGTTGCACTGTAATCATCTATGCTACGCTGGTCAATCGTGAGGATGGTTGTTCCTTTGGAGTTGCCCCGGGTGTGCCTGGTTTTGGCAGGGGGTTTCTCCCGCGATGGTGAGCCCGCCTTAGCCACATCACACACGCACGTGGCTAAGTCGTCGGGGGCCTAGGCGGAGTTTAGGTGATTAGGGTGGGACTAGGAAAGGGCATGTTATGAGCTTGTGTCACTTGTGAGTCACACCTGTGTGGTGGTGAAAGCATTTGATTCTTGTTCATTTCGTGTGGGTAAAGATGTACCCCTCTGATCAGAGTAAAACTATTCGAATAGCCGTGTCCACGGTTACAGGACGATCGCTTGATGTGCTAGCTCACTCATGTTAGCATCAAACCGGATTAAATGGGTTGATTACTCTTGGATATAAAATGGATATATTGATAAGCCATAGTTGGACAATGGTTGTCCATGGTTGGTGAGGAAGGCACGGATTGTGCCTATATTTCGATGGTGATGAGAGCACGGGTTGTGCTGGTTGTGCTTATTTGCGTTTAAATTTCAGATTATGCTAAGTTTGATACTCTATACTTGCAACTTGCTATTTGCTCAAGTAAATTGGCTTTTATGCAAAACTTGAACCCTTATGCCACTTTTATGGTAGAAGCTTGCATACTCCTTTGTTCTATGTATATATATGAATGAGTAAGTCTTGCGAGTACATTGTTGTACTTAACCCGATGTCTGCAATTTCAGAAGAGGACGTTGGAGAACTTGATTGTTCTTACTACCCTACCGAGGGCGGTGAGGGTGGTGAGTAGTCTTTTCGGCTTTACTCTTGCCCCGGTTGGTTGCCTTGTGAGTTAGTTGGCAAACCACGGGTTTTACTTTTGCTTATTTGAATTTATGGAACTTCCGCTGCTATAGTTTGTATTGTAAAATGGGTTGCTAAATCTCATTGTGATATAAGTATATTGCTGTACTTTTATCTACCTTTATGCATTTGTAATGTGTATCAATTGCTTGCGATGAAAGTGCAAGGCTAGTCGCTTTTCCTGGGGACTAGTTAAGCATGAGTATGAATTTTGAACAATTGAGATGTTGTAGAGCTCTCGAAATTTGAGTCAAGTCTCCTGAGATGTGTAACACATCTGGTCGCCACCTTCGTGTGGTTTGACGGGCATGTCTCAGGCTGAAGTTGACTGGCATGCGGAGTCCCAGCAATATCTCCTTTGCTCATTATTTGGCATTATGGATTTTATATCGAATGGTGTTAATTTGTGATCATGGGCACATTGAGATATGAGTGGCTATTTATGCGTGTATGGATCCCACTCATTCAAAGTTATGTGGACGGTATAATTTCCGGGTGCCCACAGCAGTTGGTATCAGAGCAATGCTGACCGTAGGCTAGAGTTTAGCTTGGTGATTTGAAAAGAATTTGAAAATTTTTCAACTTGAATTAGTTGTGAAAATCTTTAGGATGTGTGATCCTTTTTACTTCTTATCTCATTCTAGAGCCCATACTCTCCTTACTCTCATTTTAACCTCATTACTATGATTTTATTTGCAAAATGAATATCTACTTGTCTCTTTCAAATGTTAGTTCGATATGAAAGCCGGTAAAAATTATACAATGAAGTGTACTAAATGGTTCTTTACTTACCCATGAATCCACCATAAAAATCTTTTCAAGTTTCAAATGTTTATGACTCCTCTTCCCAACTTTAAAGCATCAACAAGACTTGTTCTGGAATTCTGGACCAGCTGCTACTCAAGAATTTACACAGGAAGTTCTACTTACTCTTTTTACTTGCCAATTTTTCTGGAGATCACTAACTTTACCAGGAAGCTTGATAAAAATTGCCAAAATTTTATCTCTTCTGTAGGCCTCTCTAAAAATTCATGAATTGGCTGCTGTCCTGCAGTCCTAAAAATTTCAGACTCTAGTATTCTGAAAAATAAAATGTATAACCATTAAGAATACATCAAATAAATTATCTAAGGGTACTCCCAGCTAAGTAACGCTCGTTAGAAATCTATCTCGTAGTGGCCATTGTTGATTGTTGGTTTATTTGGTTCTTTGTTCCATGCGGTTGATGTTCCTTTATTGATCGCATTGGAAAACTATGTCGCTTTCATGCTTCTTGCTCGGGCTGTAAGTAGTGTGAGCTCGATTGGTTGTTAATGGATTTTCAATTGATGCATCATGGCATGATAGGCTAACCCAGTAGGCCTCATGAATTATTGTGTGATTTTTGAACATTTGCATCATAAGGTAATAATTCAAGTAGTGTGCTGAACTCTATAGACAGTTGCATTCATGCTATTGTTTAGCCCAGACCATAAGAGATGAAATGTGCATCTTTTGGCCATAGCTAGTATACATACCCAGTAAGCTCCATGAATTTTGGTAGAATTTTTGAATTTTTGCTTCATGGTTGAAAAATTCATATAGTACTGCATGGTTATGCCCTGAAATCTATAGGTAGTCTGATTGAAAAATTTATATAGCCCAAACTAAAAATGATAAAATGTTTGTTTCTTCTGGGTAGCTTTACAATTTAAACATGCATCTCCCTGATTTTTGTCCAAATTTTTTCACCTTTAGAGTTTGATTTAAAAATTCGACAAACACATTGAACAATCTGTTTCAGCACTGCATGACCTATCTTCTTTATTTTCCACAAGTCAAATCACTTCCCAAAAATCATAACTTCTTCCTAGGAGTAAGAATACTTTGCTAGGAACTTGAATCTAAAATTTTTCCATTTTATAACTTCTCTAACCTAGTTGTTGTCTTCTACTTCTATCTCAGAAGTGGGTAGGACAGAGCTAAGCATATCGGAAATGTTTAGTTGTTCTCCAATATTTTTGTTCGGTACCATTCCAAATTCTTTTTAAAATTTTATGGAGGGTAGTGTACCACCATAATTTGAACCTATTAGTAAAGATTTTGAAATTTTTCCCTGCCTCCATAAATTCAAATCTAACTATCTTGATTTGAAACAAGCTATAAGCAAAACTAAGGATTTGAGTTGAGATGGCTCAATATGCAAGTTTTGTGCCCATTATGGTTGGATGCAAAATTGTGTGAATTGCAGCTACTCACAAGTATTCCTTTAATAACATGAAAATAATTTCTAAAATTAATTTAGTTTGTAAACTGACTTATATATTTTGAACATTTCCCTAGAGTGACTTATTCATCCTAAAAATCCTATTTTCCTTCTAGCATAACGAGAACTTTGTTAGGAGCCTGAACTTTAAAGCCTTGTTTGATTTTATCACCTCTCCAGCTTGGTAATTAGGCTATATTTTGGTGCACAGGACCAACCTGTTATCGCATAACTGGTTTATTTTGTCTTTACCAAACCACTAGACTAAAACTTTTCAAGGGGGGTAGCACCTTATCCTATTTTGCAATCTTATAATCCTATATCCTATAAAGGGTTGTAAATTTTCCTATGCCCATGGTAAGCCTTGAGTTGGATTAATCCTTCAAGAACCATTTTCCTAAAAGATTGTATGTCCATAACTCATTCCCTCTCACAAGTTTCCTATGAAACATATTCATGTCCCTAACCTTAACCTTGTTGTACTCTTGGATAGGTAACTGTTACTAACCAAAACATTTCCATGAGGGTACACCATGATCACTTTACAACATACCCTTTTTGAGTATACTTCAATCTACCAGGTTTATTCGCCCACATGTACATTAACCACCGAGGAGACCTCTACTATGTACTATGTGTATAATAGTTGTTAGGAATTCCCTCCATGTAATAACTTATTATATGGATGTAAAGCCACTCCGAGGCTTGTAAATGTGAATTTTCCTAATTAGTTAGCTTGTTGTCCTAAATAGAAGATAGGGAGACTTGAGCCCAATCAAGCCATGCTACCACCACAACCTATCCATCGGTTGAACCAAAAGGATTGTTCCATGGCATGTATGCAATACAAAATATTTTCATATGCATTAAATCATGTCATACATACATCATATCATTCATTCATCATGATATCATAGCATACATCCATGCCTTTTTGAAAAAGAAAGTTATTGCTACATATGCCATCTAACAATTTGCTGTCTACCATGACCCAAGTATGTGAAGATATATAATGAGATATAACTTGACCTTGTCCAAATTATTCAGGTCCCAACATTCCAATTTTCCTAAGTGAGTGATTCAATGAACCATGCCATGTATTTTGACTACCTCTAGGATACGCCTTTCCAATAGATTATATACCTCATGAACTATGCTCGCCATAACCGATTAAACACCGCTCTTTTCCTAGCCAAACAAAGACTCTTGTTATCATAAAATCAACCTACACCTGACCATCTTTTTCACCCACAACCCGACGCAAATCTCGGGGACGAGATTTATTTTAAGGGGGGTAGATCTGTAACATACCCAAAATTCTAGATTTCAACTTTTGCATTCTAAAATATGGAAAATGATTTTTGTGAAGTAGAGACGCTAAAATTTTCCAACGAAAACCCTGGGCGAGTAATAATACTAGTTTTGATGTACAAATTCGTGATTATTTTAAAACCTATTTCTTGATAGCTCAAAGAAAGAAAATAAAACATAGTGTGTGCATGTAAATGCATGATGTATGGTTGTGACTTGAGTCCTTTTATTTGTTTTTGGATTTTACTGGCATTTCATATTAGGACTCATGAGCATTAACTTAAAAACCTGAAGCAAACACTTAATGCATTTTTACAAGGATGTAAAATAAATGAAGTTGAGTAACTAAAAGTATAAATCATGCCCAACAACATCATATTAGGTCAAGAATTACCTAAATATAATTTTATAGCACTTAATTATATTTTATAATAGGAAACATATAAATGAAGATAAGCTTAGTGAATATGTAAAAATAATTGGTGCAATATAAAATCATGGGGAAATTCATCTAGATACTATTTAATATATACATCTCACTGGAAGTTTGGTATAATTTAATATGAACATTTGATATCCCAAATAATTAGGTCAAAGCAGTCAAACCATAGTTATTTTCAAAACCCTAATCGGAAAAATCGAAATACATTTCATATTTGTATTTTATCACATAATAATGTATAGGGTTTATAATTTATTCAAATACTACACTATTTATCATGAATTAATATAATTTTTCCAGAATTTATTTTGTAGGTTTTGACATTTTAAAAATTCAATCAAATTTCGGTTGAAATGAATTTCTTTATTTCACTGAGATTAAAATATAGATTTTTTGTGTGAAACCAAATAAAATGGAACCTAGGTATTTTTATATACCACCAGAAAAATCTACATTATTTTATCTTGCACAGAAATTGAGTTTACATCATGTAAAGCATATGGTTCAAAATAAAATCATGTAAAGCATCCAAATGTCGGTGGCATCGGAAACATGGGGCTGAACATATCACGTACAGACGTACTGCACGTTATTTTTAAAGACTTTGTCACCTAGTTCCACTATTTTCGACGAGAACATAATGTTTTTCTTTTCAAACGACTGAAACAGAGTTAGTCTGTTTTTTACAAGGACCTCAGGAATGGAACAGAGTTACTTTGTTCTCTACACAAGTACAAACTCTAGATTATATTTTCTGCGGAGAATACTCAGGATTGGGATGCCAATCCAGAGAGAAAAAACGGACGGTGATGTAACATACCCAAAATTCTAGATTTCAACTTTTGCATTCTAAAATATGGAAAATAATTTTTGTGTAGTAGAGACACTAAAATTTTCCAACGAAAACCCTGGGCGAGTAATAATACTAGTTTTGATGTACAAATTCGTGATTATTTTAAAACCTTTTTCTTGATAGCTCAAGGAAAGAAAATAAAACATAGTGTGTGCATGTAAATGCATGATGTATGGTTGTGACTTGAGTCCTTTTATTTGTTTTTGGATTTTACTGGCATTTCATATTAGGACTCATGAGCATTAACTTAAAAACCTGAAGCAAACACTTAATGCATTTTTACAAGGATGTAAAATAAATGAAGTTGAGTAACTAAAAGTATAAATCATGCCCAACAACATCATATTAGGTCAAGAATTACCTAAATATAATTTTATAGCACTTAATTATATTTTATAATAGGAAACATATAAATGAAGATAAGCTTAGTGAATATGTAAAAATAATTGGTGCAATATAAAATCATGGGGAAATTCATCTAGATACTATTTAATATATACATCTCACTGGAAGTTTGGTATAATTTAATATGAACATTTGATATCCCAAATAATTAGGTCAAAGCAGTCAAACCATAGTTATTTTCAAAACCCTAATCGGAAAAATCGAAATACATTTCATATTTGTATTTTATCACATAATAATGTATAGGGTTTATAATTTATTCAAATACTACACTATTTATCATGAATTAATATAATTTTTCCAGAATTTATTTTGTAGGTTTTGACATTTTAAAAATTCAATCAAATTTCGGTTGAAATGAATTTCTTTATTTCACTGAGATTAAAATATAGATTTTTTGTGTGAAACCAAATAAAATGGAACCTAGGTATTTTTATATACCACCAGAAAAATCTACATTATTTTATCTTGCACAGAAATTGAGTTTACATCATGTAAAGCATATGGTTCAAAATAAAATCATGTAAAGCATCCAAATGTCGGTGGCATCGGAAACATGGGGCTGAACATATCACGTACAGACGTACTGCACGTTATTTTTAAAGACTTTGTCACCTAGTTCCACTATTTTCGACGAGAACATAATGTTTTCTTTTTCAAACGACTGAAACAGAGTTAGTCTGTTTTTTACAAGGACCTCAGGAATGGAACAGAGTTACTTTGTTCTCTACACAAGTACAAACTCTAGATTATATTTTCTGCGGAGAATACTCAGGATCGGGATGCCAATCCAGAGAGAAAAAACGGACGGTGATGTAACATACCCAAAATTCTAGATTTCAACTTTTGCATTCTAAAATATGGAAAATAATTTTTGTGTAGTAGAGACACTAAAATTTTCCAACGAAAACCCTGGGCGAGTAATAATACTAGTTTTGATGTACAAATTCGTGATTATTTTAAAACCTTTTTCTTGATAGCTCAAGGAAAGAAAATAAAACATAGCGTGTGCATGTAAATGCATGATGTATGGTTGTGACTTGAGTCCTTTTATTTGTTTTTGGATTTTACTGGCATTTCATATTAGGACTCATGAGCATTAACTTAAAAACCTGAAGCAAACACTTAATGCATTTTTACAAGGATGTAAAATAAATGAAGTTGAGTAACTAAAAGTATAAATCATGCCCAACAACATCATATTAGGTCAAGAATTACCTAAATATAATTTTATAGCACTTAATTATATTTTATAATAGGAAACATATAAATGAAGATAAGCTTAGTGAATATGTAAAAATAATTGGTGCACTATAAAATCATGGGGAAATTCATCTAGATACTATTTAATATATACATCTCTCTGGAAGTTTGGTATAATTTAATATGAACATATGATATCCCAAATAATTAGGTCAAAGAAGTCAAACCATAGTTATTTTCAAAACCCTAATCGGAAAAATCGAAATACATTTCATATTTGTATTTTATCACATAAAAGTGTATAGGGTTTATAATTTATTCAAATACTACACTATTTATAATGAATTAATATAACTTTTCCATAATTTATTTTGTAGGTTGAAATGAATTTCTTTATTTCACTGAGATTAAAATATAGATTTTTTTTGTGTGAAACCAAATAAAATGGAACCTAGGTATTTTTATATACCACCAGAAAAATCTACATTATTTTATCTTGCACAGAAATTGAGTTGTGGATTTTTAAAGAAGAGAGAAAGGAAATTAAAAAGGGAAAACCCTAATACTCTCTGAGTACTACTGTGTCCACCAGTTTTCCTACCCTTTTCTCTCACTTTGCCCTTGTTTACATCGGCTGGACCCACTTGGCAGTGAGACAAGCTAGCTCTAACTCGGTACGTATATGTTTCCACCGCCCCAGCCGAGAGAGAGAGAGAGATCGGAGGCGGCGACATGCATGACGTGCGCAGGAGGCTGCTCGACGCGTGTCCACCGCTGTGTCCGAAGCCGACGATCGCCATATCTCCTCCCAGCCACGTCGTCCATCCTCACTTTTCACTCTGGTGCCGATCCAACCGAGGGAGGGAAACCCTAGCCACTCCAACGATCTACAAACTCACTGTCGGCCGCGAAGAAGACGATAGCCGCTGTCACCGACGAGCCACTGCCATCCCCAACTCATTCGCGTTCCATGCTCACCTCCCTATGCCAAGCAAGTTTCCTTTTGACACTCTCCCGTATCACCGAGCCAATCATCGAGAACGCCGACCCGCCCATGAAGCTCGGGAGCACGCACCGAAGGCCGCCGCCGGTGACATCACTGCCGTATAGCATGAAGGAGACCATCCCGAGCCATTTCCTCTCGCCATCAGCTTCCCCATGAGCTTCGCAGCAAAACCCCTCAAGAATCCCCGGGAATCTTCAACCGACGAAGGAGATCGCCGTCATCGTCCCTAACTCCGGCCAACCGGCGCCAGCCGCTGTTTCTCTTCCAGTGAGCCGATGACAGGTGGGCCCCATTTCCTCTTTTAGTCTGAGACTTGATTAGCAAGAAGTTAAAACATGCAAGGTTTTATTTGTAAAATATCTTTGTATGACATGTGGACCCTAGGACCCATTTGCAGTTATGTTTAAACCTAAGGACTCTTAATGGACTTTGTTTTAGCACGTGGTAAAGGACCTCGGGTTCTATTCCCAGGAACCCTAGGGGCTTTTCTGCAAAACTCCTTTCACTGACCAGTGGACCCTGCTGATTTTATTTTGGAAATTTTCAAAGAAAAGAGTAAATGCATTTCTTTTCAAACTGAAAATAGTACAAACTTGTAAAATTCATATAAATTTAAATATAACTCATTTTGGGATGAAACCAATTTCAGTAGGTTTGTAAAATTGTAAACTTTAATATGGTGTAATAAAAACCTATGCTCACAGTAGGATTTTATTTTCTATAATTTCAAATTTGAAATAGTAACCTAGAGCTTGTTTAATTTGTAGAAAATTCATCTTTAATCCAAATAGAGTGAACTAAATTTTTGTAGAATCAGTAAAGCATGAACTTTAATTTGGTAAAAAAAAATATGGCACTTTCTGTACAGGAAATGAGACTAAAATTGTAAGTCATGTAAAAACACTTATTTTGCAATTAGGACTTATTTAATTTCTAGAAAATTACTAGTTAATCCCAAAATTATGAATCCACTGCTGTTTACCTTAGAAAGATATACCATTTGACCTGGTTAAAAGAAATTTGACAAAACTACCTTCTAAAACAAATTTAATTACGTAACTAATTCTCTTTTAGTTAAATTTGTAAAATTCATAACCTGCAAAATAGCAAGGCTAAAATAGAAATTTCTTCACCTAAATTCATTTTAGGATATGACTAATCCACTGAGGAATGCATGCATTTTAGAGCATTTTGGATTTTTCGCATTATTTGGACGTTTATTTGTTTCGTACATTATTATTACTTAGATTCCGACGTTACGGAGTACAAGGAGCCAGAACCTGAAATTAAGTGTGGTTTCTCACAGCAGACAGGCAAGCATCTAAGCATATAGAATCCCTATTTTGCTAAAGTGATTTGATTGCAAAACGATATATATGCATGTGTTGTTTTATTACAAACTTGTCGGTAATGGTTAGAATTAGTTATACCTAATTGCTGCATATCCTTCCTTGTTTCGTTGTTGCCATTTATCCTTGTAACCTCGGGATGGAAATACTTGGGAAGGTTTACTTGTTTACCGATGCTTAGCCATGCTTAGATCTAGTAGTGTTTAAAATCGATGGATGGAGCTATCGATTGAACTTAATCACTATTTGTGATTTATAGGCATAAAATTTGACTACTTACACTAAATGGTTCATATGGAAAATATGTTTAACTTGGACGAGTGATACGGCGATGAAGGGATGGTGGTTTTCCCTGATGCAAGTAGCCTCGTCTGGGTTGTTAAGGACCGAACATGTTGACCTCTATTCAAGCACCTTACGTACTACCACACGCCGGTATGGGACGGCTTGACTTAGTACTACCCTACCGAGGGCGGTGAGGGTGGTGAGTAGTCTTTTCAGCTTTACTCTTGCCCCGGTTGGTTGCCTAGTGGGTTAGTTGGCAAACCACGGGTTTTATTTTTGCTTATGTGAATTTATGGAACTTTCGCTGCTATAGTTTGTATTGTAAAATGGGTTGCTAAATCTCATTGTGATATAAGTATATTGCTGTACTTTTCTCTACCTTTATGCATTTGTAATGTGTATCAATTGCTTGCGATGAAAGTGCAAGGCTAGTCGCTTTTCCTGGGGACTAGCTAAGCATGAGTATGAATTTTGAACAATTGAGATGTTGTAGAGCTCTCGCAATTTGAGTCAAGTCTCCTGAGATGTGTAACACATCTGGTCGCCACCTTCGTGTGGTTTGACGGGCATGTCTCAGGCTGAAGTTGACTGGCATGCGGAGTCCCAGCAATATCTCCTTTGCTCATTATTCGGCATTATGGATTTTGTATCAAATGGTGTTAATTTGTGATCATGGGCACATTGAGATATGTGTGGCTATTTATGCGTGTATGGATCCCACTCATTCAAAGTTATGTGGTGGTCACAAATTACATTGGACGGTATAATTTCCGGGTGCCCACAGGTGACACTACCACATGCATGCAAGATTTTACTAGCTAGTTTTTTTTCTTTCATCTTTCTCATTTTAAATATTTTTTCCTAAACTATCTATCTATATATACCTCTACTAATTGGACACTTTCTACCAGCTCTCATGTTAATTAGAGAAATTTAACCGTTGATTATGTAAGTAATTTAATCAGAACCGTGGATGAAACCGTGCTTTAACGCCATGGGCTTGTCTACCCTCAATTTTATGGGCTCTTTTCAGCCCATCTGCTTTTATCTCCAATCAAATGTATTCAGGAGAGGCACGCAAATATATGTAATGGACAGAGGCATATAGCAGATAGAAACGTGAGGCCACGAGCAGAACCGTGAGGAAAACGCGAGAGACTTCCCCTCGCCGGTGTCCATTAACACGATTGAAAACTTCAGCAAAGGAGTTGCTCCAGCCGCCAATTCGAACTGCATGGACGGATCGGCCTGTTCTTGAGTTTGCATATCACGCATGCATGTGCACCAACCAGCAAACGGAAAAAAGATCAAAGTAGATAACTTCAATTATATTTTGATGAATCGGCGAGGGAATCAATCTCATTGTGAGTAGAGCACAGAAAGTGTATTTGGATCTTTAAATGGTGAAAGAAAAGGCAGATATGCATAAACTAATCTGTACGATTTTCTAACCTCCAATCCTTTTTTCCATTGCAGATCTACTATTAGTTATTAGTTTTGTAATACAATGGCCAACAATATGCATGCTTGATTAGGGTCGAATATCATCTGCACAAATACAGTTCATTAATTGTTATCCAAATTATTATTTATTCTCCCTGGCCAACATATATAATCACATTATATTTCTATATCATGATTGTGGGTGTTTGCAAGCAAGTCCACACCTATGCTTGTTGCTCACTCTATTTTCACATTAATTGAAGAGTAGTGAGTAAATCGAAATCGCCTATCTAGGTGGTATCAACAAATGAGGAGTAAACTTGAGTCAACAGTCATATTTTCAATTTAAATTTTTGGCATTATTAAATTTAAAAAATTAGGACTCCAAGGCAAGTACAATTTCCTATTTATTAACTATGCGTCTACATTACTTATGACTCGCTAATATTTTTTTATTTTGAGAACTATTAAATTAGCAAAAAAAAAACTAAATCGAGACTATAGACAAGCACAAAAAAACGCATTTGATACTATAGTAGTTTGCATTCAGCAATTCTACAATTTCAAACTATTTAATAAAAAATTTTAAAATTAAGACATCAATAAAACTTTCTAACGTGAAAAAAGTTATGAACAAATAATATAGTATTAATAAAATTGTTTTATTAATTCGTAGTTTTTTATCAGTAAAACTATGAATTAATAAATCTTTGTCTTATTAATTTTAATGTTTAGAACTATGAATAAACAAAATGGATAGTTAAAGTAAATTTGGGTGTGATTTTAATAGTGATTTCATATTATTGACATTTTGAGTTTGAGAGGACGATGCCTAGGCTACTATGCATGAGCCGAATATCTTGCAATGCAAGCATTGGATACCAAAAGCGAGCGTCGGTGTGGAGTAAGATTTTGTATATATTGTTATTGTCAAAATTCACTATTATTTTCAATAGGAAAATTAAATTACTTGGTTTTTATTAAGCTATCTATCTATTAAAAAATATAATTCTAAATTTAAATCCATTTACAAATTTCATATCTATGGAAATAAAATGTAACAATTTCGTGGAAAAATCAAGATTTTTTAAAATCTAGATCCACACAAAGTTGTAGGAGAATCCGCTAATTGCCTTTGAGGGATATTTTGAAAAATAAATAACCAATAATTCAGCATACGATTAAAAATTTAATACTTATTTATAAAAACAATAATTAGCTCGTGCAACACATGGGTTGACGGCTAGTTTATCCAATTTACGATTTGATCCCATCATTGTATTCGTTGTAATTAATTCTTTACAACAAGATATCACATGATTATATTTTGATGAAATAAAACTGTGTTTTAAACCGTTAAAACTCAATGTTTCTTACGTGATAACAACATGTTTCAACGTGTGTCTTCATTGTGATTCACAACATTCAGTTAATTATTTGCCCCTACTCTCTCTTTTCACTTCATACATGAATGCATGTATTTAACAATGTTTAAAATATTTTTTCTCCTAAACTACTTCTGTGATCTATGATCCTATCGTACCGTTATATTTATTGTAATTAAATCTTTACAATAAGATATTATATTATTATATTCTGATAAAAAAAACATATGTTTCAATCCGTTAACACTTATGTTTCATACGCGATAGCGATATGTTTCAACGCGTGTTTTCACTATGTTTCACAAAATATTTAAATGTTTCAATGATTGATTTTTTTCATCATGTATAACTTAATGTTTTACCGGTGGTCAACTGAAACATTTGACCATCCGATTTTTTTAGAGAATATCAGGCATCCGATTTGGAGTTTTATTCGGAAAGCAATATAACTCGCATATATGGTCCTCTATTTGGCATAATCTTAGTGAAAATGGAATTTTCTTATTGTATAGATACATATCTTCGTTAAATTATAAGTTCAGCGAAAGTCATGGTATGCAGCGATGATGACATGGTGACGGCAGCTCTCCAGTGAGATATGCTACGGTAGCTCAGCGGAGGCTTTGGTTTGCAGCGACAATGGCACGAAGCCAGCGGTTCTCCAGTGAGATAAGCTTCGGCGACCCGGTGGAGGTAAGGTTATGCGGCAACAATGATGGGACGGTGGCGAGCTTGTTCGCGTCGTGGAGCGACGGATGTCGTGCTTGGCGGCATAGCAGCAATGACTTTTGACGAGATAAGTTGCGATGGCTCGGTAAAAGTTGTGCTTTGCGGAGACGACAACATTGTGGCAAGGGGATTGTTCGCACTGTGGGGGCGTAGGTTGTTCGGGCAACATTATACTCGTACTTGGTGACGACAAGGCTGCTGAGCGAACTGGTCCCATCCCATTCCCTCAATCAAGGCGAAATGAAAGAGTGTGATGGCTACAGTGGTAACGAGAGGACGTGGCGGTGGAGCATCGGTCTAGCTCTGCTTCTCCCTAAATTTGAAACTTAATCTTCTAACTAGTGGCGGTCAACGTTGCGTGGTGTATTTGTATAAGCTTAGGTTGTATATATCCACTTGTGAATATAGAAACCGGATTTCAATCCATTATGTTAAAAAAATAAAAAGACAATTGAAAATCATCTGCATTGTGAATTTTCTTTAAACATAAAGTTCTGAATGTTGACATACCAACATACATACAAATCGAGCCATATGAACACACAACGTATTCTAAATAATAAGCAACATCCCTTTTCAATAATATTTCATCATCAAACAACAATTTTCATCATCGCGGCCCTAAACGTGGTCTACAACCTCAGGTGCAACCACCTAAATCTACTCAACTTTGCAAATGTGGTCCTAATCCCCAAAAAGGAAGGCGCGAACAAAATCACGGACTACAGGCCAATCAGCCTCATCCATGGCGTCACAAAAATCATTTCGAAGCTCCTAGCTACACGTCTCCAACCGCTTATGTAGGCGTTGATCTCGGTAAATCAGAGTGCTTTCATTAGGGGTCGTAGTATCCATGAAAACTTCCTCAGCATTAGAAACATGGTAAGGAAATATCACCGGAGTAGGAAACCTATGCTGCTCTTCAAGTTGGACATCTCAAAAGCCTTCGACTCAATGCGTTGGGACTACCTCCTAACGCTCCTGCGTATCTCAATGTATCTCAGAGGAAGGACGACGCACCTACGTATATCAATGTATGCGGATGATGCGGCAGTCTTCATCAACCTGAAAAAGGACAATGTTAAACCCTTCACGGATATACTTGAAGCCTTTGGCCAGGTGACAAGTCTATGCACCAATATCCACAAGTTGCACGTGGTGGCCATCAGATGCGACAACATAGACCTAAATGACGTCCTAGAGAACACACCGAAAACAAAGGCCTTCTTTCCCTTGAAGTAACTTGGCCTACCGTTGGCGGTCGGTTGACTACGCAGGGTAGACCTTCATCCTCTCTTCGATAAGTCAGTAGGGCATTTGGCCACTTGGAGAGGAAGGAATATGAGAATTGCTGGGAGAACAACACTGGTGAAAGCTGTACTCTCCTAACTGCGCTAAAGGTGCCCAAGGCATCTCTAGAAGCCTAGACAAACAACATAAGCGTTTCCTATGCGCGGGCTGCGAAAACCTTACAGGAGGGAAATGCAAGGTGCAAGAACTTGCTCCCCCATAGCGAATGGTGGTCTAGGAGTGTTCGACTTGGAGAAGTTCGCACGAGCGCTTCACGTAAAATGGCTCTGGCAGGAATGGAAGGCCCCTGAAAAGACTTGGATGGGGACGGGGACACCGTGTGATGACACGGATGGACTCCTGTTTGCTGTGGCAACCACAATATCCTTAGGGGACGAATCCATAGCTCATTTCTAGGACTCTGCATGGCTAGAAGGAAGAAGGGTAAAAGACGTGGCACCACGGGTCTACGCAGCATTGAGAAGGAAAAACAGAGCATGCAAAGGTGAGATGTGGATAGAAGACCTCAACTTCTCAATCGGTGGTGGCATGTCGATTGAGCTCCTAGACCAACAAGTCTCCCTTTGGAACATAGTCCAAGACATGCAGTTCGCTGACAACGAACCAGATCAAATCACATGCAAACTCATAACCCATAGGGAATACACGACGACGTTTGCTTACAAAGCGCAGTTCCTTGGATCCATAAGCGCAAACTATGTGACGATCATATGGAAGCCTTGGGCACCGAGAAAGTGCAAGTTCTTTGCGTGGTTGATCGTTCAAAACAGAGTATAGACGTCAGATGGCAGAACAACACCTCCTGCCCTCTCTGCCGACACACTCCGAAGACAGCCCTACACCTCATGGCGAAATGTAGGTACACGAAGAGAATTTGGGGATTGATGTCGGCCTGGATCTCCTACGAGCAAATTGAGCCAGCAAATTGGAATAACTTCGTGATGGTCCATGAGTGGTGGACAGATCTAGCCTCCACAACGCTGGTGCCCAACAAAGGTGAAACGCCCGTTTTGTCGCGGCGTTAGCAGGAAAAACTAGTTGCTAAAAACTCTATTTGCGAAAGTTTTGCTCTTCGGCTGAGTCTTGTTGTGTACCAGGGTCTCGTGTTTCCTCTCTCGTCTCAATCCCGGAGAAAACCGTGAAATCAGAATTCAAATCCGAGCCCTAATCCCTCCAAAATCCAACTCTCAGAAAAGTCTACTTTACCTTCCTCGCTTCCTCGGGCCGATTCCCTCTCGGCCTACTTCCTTTTCTCCCTTCCCTCTCGGGCTGCCGCCCGGCCCAGTCCTCTCCCTCGGCCTGCCTCGGCCAGCGCCCCTCCCCCTCCTCCTTGGGCCGCACTGCCCCGACCCAGTCCGCTCGGCCCGAGCACGTCGGGCACGTGCGTCGCACATGCGCCACGCGCACCCGAGCCGAGAGAGAGCGCCCCGCTCTCCTTCTCTCTCCCTCGCCCGTTCTCCCTTGCCGTTTACTCTCTCTCTCTCTCCGTTCTGTCCCACCGGCGCCGTCTCCTCCCGGCCCCGCCGCCTGCGCGCGTGCCGCCAAGGGGGAGCGCGCGCCCTCCCCTTCCTCTCCCCGCGCGCCCCTGCCCGAAGTGACAAGGAGGCCGCGCCCCTTTCTCCTTTCCCCTTTTTCTTTTACCCCGACCGCCGCCAACGTCACCGGCAGCTCTCGCTCCGCCGCTAGCGTGCCGGTCCCTTCTCCCGCGTGGCTCCACCGCCTCTTCTCTCTCTCCGCGAACTGCCTCCGCAAACCGACCTCCCTTCTCGAACCGGCCGGCCGTTTAAAACTCCTCCCCCTTTAAATCTCCCTTAGCCGGCCGCCATTGCCGCCCCTCCTGCCGAGCGCCTCTCCTCCGCTCCCTCCCCATGCCGCCTACGCCCTCACCGTCCGCCGCCGCACCCAAGGACGCCGAGGAGAACCCCGGCGCCCTTCTTCCCCCTCTCCCATGGCCAGAGTCGTGCCGCACCGCCGCCCTGCGCCGTCGTCCTCTTCCCCGGCAAACCCTTCCCGCCGCGGTAACCTCTCCCTCTCTCCTCCGTCTCTCCCTCCCTCTCGCGTTTTAGGCCGTTAGCTAGCCGTCACGAGCCTCCTCGGGGCACCGCTGTGGACGCCGCCCCTCTCCTCCGCTCCCTCCCCACGTCGCCGTGCCCGTCGCCGCATAGCTCCGCCGCCGGCAGCCGTCGCGCTTTCCATATCCAATCCGCGCCGTTGAATCGAGTTGTTTCCTCCTCTAGTACCCGCCGCTGCCGTCCGCCCACTCCGGCTCGCCATCACCCGCCGGAGCGCGCCACCCATCGCCGGTCGATCGAGAGCAGCCCGTTCCGGGCGAGCTCCCCCTTTTTCCCTCCCGCTGGCCTCCGTGGCAGCCACGTCGGTGCCACGCGAGCGCCGACGTCCCCTTCTCCCTCCGTGCGCCCGGTCCGCGTGGACCGTGCCTCTGACAGGCGGGCCCCGCCCTAGCGCCACGCGGTGGACTTCGGTCCACCGGTCCGGCCGCCAGCGTGGGCCACGCCCACCTCGGCCCATCGGCCCTGTTTCCCCCGACCGGCCTCGGCCTTCGGCCGCTCCACCCACCCTGCCTCCTCTCCGCTGGGCCCACCCGTCCTCCGCGTCGATCGGCCTCCCCTCCACTCGGGAGCCCGGTCGGCCCCGAGCCACTCGGGAGCCCGGTCGGCCTCGAGTCACTCGGGAAGCCGGACCAGGCCGCGCACCAGTCGGCCTTACTGCCCCACCTCGCGCGCTTTCCCGGCCTTGGGCCGTCCCTCCCCGCGTGTCGGCCCGTTCGTTCGGCCACACCCGCGCTCGCCCGTGGGCCGCGCCCACCGGCCTCCCTCACTCGGCCTTGGGCCACCCTCCCGTGCGCCGGCCCGAGTAGCCCGGCCGCGTCCGATTCGGCATTGGGCCGATTCCCTCACATTAGAAGTCCAATTCAAGTCCCCTTTTCTTTTTCTTTTTCCAGGGAATTAATAATTCCTTTTTCCTTTAGACAGAAAATCATTTAATCTTAGGAAATTTGTATCTTCTCAACCGTTCGTCCGATTGACTCCGTTCAACTCCCAAAATTCCTCAAAAATCGAGATCTATCCAATGGCACACTTAGTGGTCATTAATAGGGCTTCTTTTTATCATTGTGTTGAGTCGCCTCGTTTCGCATGTAGTTTCGGAGCCAGAAGACCCGCAGTGCGCGGATTTCGAGGAAGAAGCTCAAGATCTCGAGCAAGGCAAGTCACCTTTGATCAATTGAACCTATAATTGAAAATTAAGTATTTTGATTCCGTAAACTATGCATTCTTTAGGTTACACTTGACACTTGGCCTCGGTTTGCAATACAACCGACAGGCCCTACCTACTTGTTGCATTTACCTTCCTTGACTATCGAATACCCTAAAACTCCCTTGTCACCCCTTTCAGTGAGGTCTCGGTATTCACACCCCGCGTACGAATATCGAGAACTCCCCTCAAATTTAAAATGGTCAACTAGGTAAAACTTGAGTTTACAAAATGCTTGGAAAACCCGACACTTGGGTCGGTGCCTTGAAAATAAAGTGAGTTTCTAAAACTCGCGGTGCGGGAGACGTACTGGAAGTATGATCTGCCCGTTCTCGCCTTAAGGACCGATTCCTTGGGAATTACATCCGAGCATATGTCAAGTACGACCACATGGGTGATATGGGACGCCCCTAGCTGAGTAACTAGCTAGGCCAAGGAAATCTTGATGCCAAGGAACAAGTGGATTCGTCGGGGTGGTGTCGGGGAGGATCCCTGGGCTTCCTGGCACAGTATGGTCTGGGACCTAACCTGGTGTTGGTCTGTGGGACCCCTCCCGTTGGCATAAGATGTCCCTAAGTCGGCTTTCGAAATGCCTTGTCGTGAAAGCCTCAAGGTCGCCAGACGTGGCAGTGTGGCACGGGCTGGGTAAAGTGTACCCCCTCTACAGAGGTTAATAACTGTTCGAACAGTCGTGCCCACGGTCATGGGCGGATGTGAGGTGATTCCTTAGCGTAGTTTTGTTGACTTCTTGTGAACTGCTGTTGGTGTGAGAAACCCCTTCTGTGCTTGGTTTGAGGCTGTTGGAGCAGCCGGTGTCGGTGAACGATTGGCAGGGAGCCTCTCGTTCCGACGTTCTCGACTTGTGGCTGTTGGAGCAGCCGGAGTCGGTGATCGATTGGCAGGGAGCCTTTCGTGCCGACAATATTTCAATCGACACAATTTCACTGCTCCGGCCGGATGAGACGCACATTCTCGTCCGTGCCGTTGAGAAGCACCCACTTAGATGTTTCCGAAAGTCTTAAACTAAAATCGACAGTGAAAAATAACTGGCTCTCCTTTGAAGCTTGCATCAAACACTTAATTCCCTTGACTTGCTGAGTACTCCCGTACTCACCCTTGCTCTATATAATTAAACCCCCCCAGTTCTCGAAGACGAAGAAGTGGACCTTGCTGAAGAGGAGTTCTTCTAGGAGCAAGGCAGTCTACGAGCAGTAGTAGGGTTCGGCCTTTCCCCAAGGCTTTGCTTGTGGCTTAGGGCCAGTCTCCGCCTTTTCGCTTCCGTCTTTTTGTAATGCACTTGTGAACTCGGGTTCTGTCCGCAGTGCCAACCTGGGTTGTAATTCTACTCTTAATAAAGAGACCGCTGTTGTTGTGATATTCTATCTTCCTGTTGTACTACCACTGTTTCCTGGGACTGGTACAGGTATACAGGTTAATTTGGATCGCCTTATCCTGGCCTCCGTTCGGGCTAGTTTGGGTTGTGACAGAAGATGGTATCAGACCGCAGCATTGGCCTTAGGACGAAACCCGACGTTAGGATGACCGTAAGGACGCTAAGTTCTAAAAAGCTATTTGCGAAAAGCTCGGTTCCTTTTCTTCTTCTCTTACTCTATTTACAAAACTGGTTACTGACTTCTTTTTCTATTTCAAAATTGTAGATGGCAGTCAATGCCACCCACAGTTCCCATGGCGTTGGTGAGGGCCACCACGTCACCCAGCTGAGAGACCTAGCCTGTTTCCTTGGCTTCTCCTATCCCGAGTACACTGGGTACTCCGTGGACTGCTTCCCTCCCCGCTGTGAGCTGTCCGTGTACCTTTACCCCCGCGGAGGTACACACAGTGCCGGCCTTCGCCCTCACCACTTCAACTTGGCCCGCCCCACACTCCAGCTCGCGTACCAGGACCTCTCCTGGACCGCTCTGCGTCGCTTGGCCTAAAACTACCGTCGTCGCCTTGCAGGTTCGGCCTTCCGGCTGATCCCACAGCTCTCGCTTGGCCGTGCAGACAGCCGCTACCCTTGCCCCTACCGCGAGTCGCACCGTGCGCTAACTCGCATGGTGAAGCTTTCAGGCGCCCAGGCCACTCAGCACGACCTTCTCCTTGAGGCTTACCGCTCCTTGGCTCGTCGCTACGCTGCGCTGGAGGCCCGCCTTGCTGAGGAGGGTATCACCTCCGTGGACACCGTCTCCTGGGACTCTGGCCGCCTCTGGCACTCTAGCCACCTGTCCTTCTACAGTTCTCGTGGCTCTGCTCGCACTCCCAGCGGCCCACGCTCCCCCAGCCCGCGTGTGCCGTACTCGCCAGTTTACTCTTCCTACCCCCACCGTGCCAGCCCTTCCTACACCCCAGGCCACACCCCAGTCATCAGCCACCGTGGGCTCCGACTGATCCGCACCGCGCGGAAGTGCGTTGTGGGCTCCTCCTCTGTGTTCCGTTTCGACCACCCAGCTCCCTCTCCGCCAGCAGGCCGTCCTGCTGCCGGCCCTCGACAGGTTCCGCCGGTCCCTTCGCATGCGCCGATCGACGTGTCCTCTTCAGACGAGCCGACCACCGGAGCCAGTCAGGCAGGAGAGCAGTAGAGTTCGTCTGCTAGACCTTTTGTACCGCTGCCAACTCTTTTGGAGTCGTGGCGAGGTAGTGCGTGAGTGTGTTGTTGTGGGTGTTGTCTGGTAGTCTGGATCTCTGAGGTGGTGTGCGTACAGTCAAGCTCGGCGCAGCTCTGTGACTTGTCCACACCCGTTGTATTAGGTGCTTTCCGAGTTGAGAAAAGCTTTATGACTAGTGTGTGCTTTCTGTGCTCGTTTACTTTACTCCTTCCATTTTTAAGTTATGTTATGTCTTCTTACCCCGCCCCTTTCTGGGAGATTAGATGGCTGGGCGTCCCGTCGTGTGGCTCGTGCTCCTGCTCGTTTGGGCTACAAAACTCACAGGGAAGAACCAGAATCGGAAAACGAGTCAGGAAATGAACCGGTTGATGCTCCAGCTCGGGCAGATCCTACAGCAGACCGTGCACACCGTGCACAGGACTTACCCCCGCCTCCCCAGCTTCAGGCAGATTACCAGCATATGATGGCAGTTCAGACTCTCTTACAGGGCTTAGCCCAAGCCATTGCAAACATCCAGCAGAATTTGCTGCCGCAGGCTCCACACCCAGTGTCCTTCAACAATAACAACCACAGATCTAAGCTGACAGACTTCCTAAGATCCCATCCACCGGAATTCTCTCATACCGTCGAGCCCGTAGAGGCTGACGATTGGCTAAAGGACGTCGAGAGAAAGCTCAACCCGGTGCAATGCACTCCGGCAGAGAAGACCTTGTTTGCTGCCCATCAACTGAGAGGCTCTGCAGCCGACTGGTGGGAGAATTACTGTAATGCCCATCTGGACGCAGTCAACATTGAGTGGACAGAGTTTGCCGAAGCCTTCCGTGCAGCTCATGTGCCCGAAAGCACCATTGACATGAAGGAAAAATTCAATCGCTTGAAACAGGGTACTGGAAGTGTCAACGAGTACCTAAGCCGCTTCAACAAATTGGCTCGGTATGCTCCCGAGGAAGTGGATTCGGATAAGAAAAAGATCAGGAAGTTCCTGAAGGGAATCGCAATAGGTTTGAGGATCCAGTTGCTTGCCCATGACTTCCCTACCTTTCAGCACATGGTCAACAAGGCCCTACTTCTGGAGGATGCCAGAAAAGAGGCAACTGAGGAATACAAGAAGCGCAAGTCTACTCACCAAGCACACCCTTTCCGTGGGACGCCACGTCCTCGAGTTGGTCATCAAGTCAGTCGTTAGCCTGGCTTTACTCCCCGTCCGCCGGTACCTCGCCCAACTCTGTCGCCCCAGCAGCATGCCCCTAGTGGCAATACTGCAGGAAACTGTGTCACCTCCTTCAATTCACCCTCAGTAATGGCGAATGTGTAGTGCTTCACTTGCAAACAAATGAGACATTACGCCAGACAGTGTCCTCGAAATCAGGGAAACTCTAACTCCGGACGCTCCGATGCTGGCTTTCCCAGGACCCCAACACCTCCCCGTCCCGTCCAGTCACTTTGGACAAGGTTCTCGCGCCTCTAGCAACTTTGGACGAGGCCGAGTGAACCACATTCAAGCTGAAACCGCCCAAGAGGCCCCCGACGTGGTGATGGGTATGTTCTCTGTCAACTCCATACCCACACTCGTTCTATTTGATTCAAGAGCTTCTCATTCGTTCATATCGCAAGCTTTTGTGAAAAGAAATGGTTAGAAAACCCAAAATTTACAAGTACCTATGGTAATACATTCCCCTGGAAGGGATATAAGGGCAGATAAACTATGCCCCAAGGTTGATCTAGTGATAGAAAGGGTTAGCTTCACAGCCAAACCCATAGTCCTAGACTCCCAAGATCTAGATGTCATCCTAAGGATGGATTGGTTGGCTAAGCACAAAGGACAAATAGATTGTGCCGAAAGAACCATCACTCTGCAAGGACCCGGAGGAAGACAAGTGCGTTTCACTCCCCTCCTTTCCGGAAACCGACCAACTCTAAACTGCTTGCAAGCCACTCCTTTGGAATTGGTACCTGTAGTCAACGAGTATCCCGATGTGTTCCCCGAAGAATTACCCGGAATGCCACCGGATCGAGAAATCGAGTTTTTCATAGAACTAGCCCCAGGCACAGCCCCTATTGCCAACAGACCCTACAGAATGGCCGCCAACGAACTGGCAGAAGTTAAGAAACAGATCGAAGAACTCCAGAACAAGGGTTACGTGCGACCCAGCTCGTCCCCTTGGGGAGCCCCTGTGCTCTTGGTAAAGAAGAAAGATGGCTCTGAGAGAATGGTGGTAGATTATAGAGCCCTGAATGAAGTCACCATAAAGAATAAGTACCCTCTACCACGGATTGACGATTTGTTCGACCAACTAGAAGGAGCTAAGGTATTCTCCAAGATCGACCTACGATCGAGGTATCACCAACTCAAAATCAGACCAGAAGACATTCCCAAGATTGCCTTCTCAACGCGGTATGGCCTGTATGAGTTCACGGTGATGTCATTCGGACTCACCAATGCTCCAGCCTTCTTTATGAACCTGATGAACAAAGTCTTCGTGGACTACCTGGATAAGTTCGTTGTGGTTTTCATCGACGATATTTTGGTTTACTCACGGAATGAACAAGATCATGCAAATCACCTACGGAAAGTGATGGAAAGGTTGCAAGAACACCAGCTCTTCGCCAAGTACTCGAAGTGCGAGTTCTGGTTGGATAAAGTAGCCTTCCTTGGCCACGTCATCTCCACCAAAGGTGTCGAAGTAGACCCCAGTAAGGTTGAGACCGTCCTATCTTGGAACGCACCCAAGACAGTGTCTGAGATCCGTAGTTTCCTCGGTTTAGCGGGTTACTACCGGAGGTTCATTGAAGGATTCTCCAAACTGGCTCGACCAATGACAGAACTGCTAAAGAAAGAAAAGAAGTTTGAATGGTAGGAAGCGTGCGAGCACAGTTTTCAAGAACTTAAGAAAAGATTGACGACTGCTCCTGTTCTCACCCTACCAGACATCAGAAAGGATTTTGAGATCTTCTGTGATGCATCGAGACAAGGTCTGGGATGCGTCCTAATGCAAGACCGAAAGGTGGTAGCCTACGCTTCAAGGCAACTTAGACCCCATGAAGTCAACTATCCTACACATGACCTGGAATTGGCAGCCGTGATTCATGCCTTAAAGATTTGGCGTCATTACCTGATTGGAAACAGATGTGAGATTTACACCGACCACAAAAGCCTCAAATACATCTTTACTCAGAGCAAACTGAACATGAGACAGAGAAGGTGGTTGGAATTAATCAAGGATTATAATCTCGGTATACATTACCATCCTAGAAAAGCAAATGTGGTCACCGACGCGTTAAGTCGCAAGACCTACTGTACTACCGCCCTGGTTTGGCCGACCCAGGATAACCTGTGCCACGAAATTGAGAAGTTGAAATTAACCATGGTCCCGACCGGAACCCTTGCTAGTCTCACAGTACAACCTACCCTAGAAGCTCAAATTCGAGAAGCACAACGACATGACAAAACCATGAAAGAGATGAAGGATAAAATCCGTAAGAAAAGACTAAAAGGTTTCACCATCGACGACCAGGATACTATTTGGTTTGGATCCCGCATCTGCATGCCAGCCAAAAAGGAATTAAAGGACCTCATTCTGAGAGAAGCTCATGAGTCTGCTTACTACCAAGACATCAAGAAATACTTGTGGTGGGCTGTATGTGACATCTGTCAATCCGGTGAAGCGAGATGTTGCCGAATATGTAGCTTTATGTGACATCTGTCAAAGAGTGAAGGCCGAACATCAGAAACCCGCCAGCTTGTTACAACCCCTCCGAATACCCGAGTGGAAATGGGAAGAAATCGGTATGGATTTCATCACCGGATTACCTAGGACCCCTAGCGGGTATGACTCCATCTGGGTAATCGTGGACCGCCTAACCAAGGCATCTCACTTTGTACCAGTGAAAACCACCTACGATGGGAAAAAGTTGGCAGACCTGTACATGACTCACGTGGTTTGCCGATACGGGTGCCCAAGGAAGATAGTGTCGTATCGAGGCACTCAGTTTACCTCAAGGTTCTAGCAACAGTTACACGAGGCAATGGGTACCAACTTAAATTTCAGTACCGCCTATCACCCACAGACAGATGGGCAGACAGAACGAGTTAATTAGATCTTGGAGGACATGCTTCGAGCGAGTGCCTTGGACTTCGAAGGCACATGGGATTGATGTCTACCTTACGCTGAGTTCTCCTACAACAATAGTTACCAATCCAGTATCCAGATGTCCCCAAATGAAGCCTTGTTTGGACGAAAGTGTCGCACCCCGTTGTGTTGGAATGAGGTAGGCGAAGCGCAAGTGTTTGGACCTGACGTGCTGAAGGAAGCTGAAAAGCAAGTCAAGCTGATTCGAGACCATTTGAAGACAGCACAAACCCGACAGAAGAACTATGCAGATAATCGGAGACGTGATCTCGAGTTTACAGTAGGAGATCACGTGCACCTACGAGTGTCTCCACTCCGTGGTCTAAAGAGGTTTGGGATGTCCGACAAGTTAGCTCCTCGCTATATCGGCCACTACCTCATTACCGCCAGACGCGACGAAGTTGCCTACCAGCTCGAACTACCCGAAGGACTGACAGACGTGCACAATGTGTTCCATGTGTCCCAGTTGAAGAAATGTCTTCGTGTTCCAGAGGAACAGGTTCCCTTGGGAAGTATTGAACTGGAGAAGAACCTAACCTACAAAGATAGACCAATCAAAGTTCTTGAAGAGGCTGAACGTCAGACTCGACGAAAGACCGTCAAGTTTTACAAGGTGCACTGGAGTAACCACTCAGAGGATGAGGCAACTTGGGAATGCGAAGATCTTCTCCGTGCCGAGTTCCCGGAGCTGCTCCCTTAGGTGCTGAATCTCGGGGACGAGATTCTTGTTAGGCGGTTGGTTTGTAACGCCCGTTTTGTCGCGGCGTTAGTGGGAAAAACTAGTTGCTAAAAACTCTATTTGCGAAAGTTTTGCTCTTCGGCTGAGTCTTGTTGTGTGCCAGGGTCTCGTGTTTCCTCTCTCGTCTCAATCCCGAAGAAAACCGCGAAATCGGAATTCAAATCCGAGCCCTAATCCCTCCAAAATCCAACTCTAAGAAAAGTCTACTTTACCTTCCTCGCTTCCTCGGGCCGATTCCCTCTCGGCCTGCTTCCTTTTCTCCCTTCTCCCTCGGGCCACCGCCTGGCCCAGTCCTCTCCCTCGGCCTGCCTCGGCTCGTGCCCCTCCCCCTCCTCCTTGGGCCGTGCTGCCTTGACCCAGTCCGCTCGGCCCGAGCGCGTCGGGCACGTATGTCGCACGTGCGCCGCGCGCACCTGAGCCGAGAAAGAGCGCCCCGCTCTCCTTCTCTCTCCCTCGCCCGTTCTCCCTTGTCGTTCACTCCCTCTCTCTCTCTCCGTTCCGTCCCGCCGACGCCGTTTCCTCCCGGCCTCGCCGCCTGCGCGCGTGCCGCCAAGGGGGAGCGCGCGCCCTCCCCTTTCTCTCCCTGCGCACCCTTGCCTGAAGTGGCAAGGAGGCCGCGCCCCTTTCTCCTTTCCCCTTTTTCTTTTACCCCGACCGCCGCCGACGTCGCTCGGCCACTAGCGCGTCGGTCCCCTCTCCCGCGTGGCTCCACCGCCTCTTCTCTCTCTCCGCGAACCGTCTCCGCGAACCGACCTTCCCCCCTCGAACCGACTTACTCCTCCCCCTTTAAATCTCCCTCAGTCAGCCGCCATTGCCGCCCCTCCCGTCGAGCGCCTCTCCTCCGCTCCCTCCCCATGCTGCCGACGCCCTCACCGTCCGCCGCCGCACCCGAGGACGCCGAGGACGACCCCGGCGCCCTTCTTCCCCCTCTCCCGTGGCCGGAGCCGTGCCGCACCGCCGCCCCGCGTCGTCGTCCTCTTCCCCGGCAAACCCTTCCAGTCGCGGTAACCTCTCCCTCTTTCCTCCGTCTCTCTCTCCCTCTCACGTTTTAGGCCGTTAGCTAGCCGTCGCGATCCTCCTCGGGGCATCGCTGTGGATGCCGCCCCTCTCCTCCGCTCCCTCCCCACGCCGCCGTGCACGTCGCCGCATAGCTCCGCCGCCAACCGCCGTCGCGCTTTCCATCTCCCATTCGCGCCGTTGAATCGAGTTGTTTCCTCCTCTAGTACCCGCCGCTGCCGTCCGCCCACTCGGGCTGGCCGTCACCCACCGGAGTGCACCACCCGTCGCCGGTCGATCAAGAGTCGCCCGTTCCGAGCGAGCTCCCCCTTTTTCCCTCCCGCCGACCTCCGTGGCAGCCACGTAGGCGCCACGTGAGCGCCGACGTCCCCTTCTCCCTCCGTGCGCACGGTCCGCGTGGACCGTGCCTCTGACGGGCGGGCCCTGCCCTAGCGCCGTGCGGTGGACTTCGGTCCACCGGTCCGGCCGACCACGTGGGCCACGCCCACCTCGGCCCATCGGCCCCGTTTCCCCCGATCGACCTCGGCCTTCAGCCACTTGGCCCGTCGGCCTCCTCTCCGCTCGGCCCACCCGTCCTCCGCGTCCATCGGCCTCCCCTGCACTCGGGAGCCCAGTCGGCCCCGAGTCACTCGGGAAGCCAGACCAGGCCGCGCACCACTCGGCCTCGGCCCAGTCGGCCTTACTGCCCCGCCTCGCGAGCTTTCCCGGCCTTGGGTCGTCCCTCCCCGCGTGTCGGCCCGTTCGTTCGGCCGCACCCGCGCTCGCCCGTGGGCCGCGCCCACCGGCCTCCCTCACTCGGCCTTGGGCCACCCTCCCGCGCGCCGGCCCGAATAGCCCGGCCGCATCCGATTCGACCTTGGGCCGATTCCCTCGCATTAAAAGTCCAATTCAAGTCCCCTTTTCTTTTTCTTTTTCCAGGGAATTAATAATTCCTTTTTCCTTTAGACAGAAAATCATTTAATCTTAGGAAATTCGTATCTTCTCAACCGTTCGTCCGATTGACTCCGTTCAACTCCCAAAATTTCTCAAAA
Source organism: Oryza officinalis (assembly GCA_008326285.1). NCBI lineage: Eukaryota > Viridiplantae > Streptophyta > Magnoliopsida > Poales > Poaceae > Oryza > Oryza officinalis. The sequence goes on along the minus strand of BDMV01000002.1, from coordinate 43,339,891 downwards.
ATCGAGATCTATCCAATGGCACACTTAGTGGTCATTAATAGGGCTTCTTTTTATCGTTGTGTTGAGTCGCCTCGTTTCGCGTGTAGTTTCGGAGCCAGAAGACCCACAGTGCGTGGATTTCGAGGAAGAAGCTCAAGATCTCGAGCAAGGCAAGTCACCTTTGATCAATTGAACCTATAATTTAAAATTAAGTATTTTGATTCCGCAAACTATGTATTCTTTAGGTTACACTTGACACTTGGCCTCGGTTTGCAATACAACCGACAGGCCCTACCTACTTGTTGCATTTACCTTCCTTGACTATCGAATACCCTAAAACTCCCTTGTCACCCCTTTCGGTGAGGTCTCGGTATTCACACCCCGCGTACGAATATCGAGAACTCCCCTCAAATTTAAAATGGTCAACTGGGTAAAACTTGAGTTTACAAAATACTTGGAAAACCCGACACTTGGGTCGGTGCCTTGAAAATAAAGTGAGTTTCTAAAACTCGCGGTGCGGGAGACGTACTGGAAGTACGATCTACCCGTTCTCGCCTTAAGGACCGATTCCTTTGGAATTACATCCGAGCATATGTCAAGTACGACCACATGGGTGATATGGGACGCCCCTAGCTGAGTAACTAGCTAGGCCAAGGAAATCTTGATGCCAAGGGACAAGTGGATTCGCCGAGGTGGTGTCGAGGAGGATCCCTAGGCTTCCTGGCATAGTATGGTCTGGGACCTAGCCTGGTGTTGGTCTGTGGGACCCCTCCCATTGGCATAAGATGTCCCTAAGTCGGCTTTCAAAATGCCTTGTCGTGAAAGCCTCAAGGTTGCCAGACGTGGCAGTGTGGCACGGGCTGGGTGACTCGAGGTTAGTAACGTCGTGTGGGTAAAGTGTACCCCCTCTACAGAGGTTAATAACTGTTCGAACAGCCGTGCCCACGGTCATGGGCGGATGTGAGGTGATTCCTTAGCGTAGTTTTGTTGACTTCTTGTGAACTGCTGTTGGTGTGAGAAACCCCTTCTGTGCTTGGTTTGAGGCTGTTGGAGCAGCCGGTGTCGGTGAACGATTGGCAGGAAGCCTCTCGTTCTGACGTTCTCGACTTGTGGCTGTTGGAGCAGCCAGAGTTGGTGATCGATTGGCAGGGAGCCTTTCGTGCCGACAAGATTTCAATCGACACAATTTCACTGCTTCGGCCGGATGAGACGCACTTTCTCGTCCGTGCCGTTGAGAAGCACTCACTTAGATGTTTCCAAAAGTCTTAAACTAAAATCGACGGTAAAAAATAACTGGCTCTCCTTTGAAGCTTGCATCAAACACTTAATTCCCTTGACTTGCTGAGTACTCCCGTACTCACCCATGCTCTATATAATTAAACCCCCCCAGTTCTCGAAGACGAAGAAGTGGACCCTGCTGAAGAGTTCTTCCAGGAGCAAGCAGTCTACGAGCAGTAGTAGGGTTTCGGCCTTTCCCCCAGGCTTTGCTTGTGGCTTAGGGCCAGTCTCCGCCTTTCCGCTTCCGCCTTTTTGTAATGCGGTTGTGAACTCGGGTTTTGTCTGCAGTTCCAACCTTGGTTGTAATTCTACTATTAATAAAGAGACTACTGTTGTTGTGATATTCTATCTTCCTATTGTATCAGCACTGTTTCCTGGGACTGGTACAGGTATACAGGTTAATTTGGATCGCCTTATCCTGGCCTCCGTTTGGGGCTAGTTTGGGGCATGACAAAAGGCTTGTGCAACCTTATCCTTTTGACATCATGGGAGATTTGGAAGGAGCCAAATCAGCAAGTGTTCCAACACAAAGAACTCTCGGCATCAAGCCTGGTCACAAAGATCAAAGAGGAGGCCAAGACTTGGGCCATAGCAGGAGCGTAAGGACTGTGTAGCATAGTGTCTTAAAACACTCTTTTCTTTTACCTATTTATAGATACACTGTACAATTTTTTCCTACTATATTAAATGAAATTGGCACAATCTAGGTGCCGGTTCATTCAAAAAAGACAATTTAGAAATGACGAGCCACGTCAAATTGTGGACCACCCATCGCCTCGTCGTGCTGCTTTGCTTCGCTGCTGCAACAGCCGAACCATCTGAAGGGATGAGCCAGAACAGCGAAGCACATTGTCTAGCTGCGCACAGCCGCAAGACCTCCCTAGCGACCGCCTAACCACGCGTACCACGTGATCCAGCGCATCAAGCGCACCATCACGTAACGGCCACCTGGGCCGGCCATGACATCTACAGCGAGACCACATACCTCGGCTACTACTGTGGCGGCGGGAGCGCGGAGCCCCACCGCCATGGTCGGCGTCCTCAATGGCTAGCTAGCATAGATAGATCTAAAGGGTGGTCTCGGTGGTTTTGGGACCAACAAAAAAAAATCTTAACCCAATGCATATATACATATGTGAAAAAAAACTTTTGAGAAAAAAAATAACTTGCTGCATATTTGATCAATTTATACTTCTATATTATACTACATATTTGTTTAATATATATTTTTAACTTTATTATATTTAAAATATTTAAAAATATATAAATTGGACCATCCATATAAAAATCCGAATACGCCACTGTTAGCTAGTAGCTACCGCCTGCACGTGCCCATGCTGGGGGGCTTCGTTGACCTGCTCCCTGACCAGACGCTCTTGCACACCACCAGCCTCCAATGACTTCGGCACCAGCGCTATCCCCCGCCTTGGCTGCGTAACGTACGCTGTCTAGCAACTACTTCACGTCGGTCAGGCCGGCGTGCGCCGCGCTGGTCAGGCAGAGGACATTGGATGTGACGAACAACTGCGTCGCGGGCTATGCCGGCCATCAGTGGCTGGATGAGTGCGCGTTGTTCATGCGAGATGCGGCAACCGAAGCCGTCATGTCCAGCGGCGAGTGCGGACGACGCAGCGTGCGTCGTCGCTAGCGACAAGGACGTGCTGGTTTTTGGTTGATTTTATTGACTCATTGTCGATAAGGGTTAGGAAAAAGATTAAAACCACCGGTTTTTTTATCCTAACAAGAAACATACTAAGAGATAAATCCATTTTTTGTGTGATCGGTGCAAAAACAAACTCGAATTTAGATAGAGATAAACCTCCAAGACCCACTAGTGTCGCTATATATAAGAAAGAGGAGAAGAGGCATATTTGAGTCTGAGTTCTCTCTAACTCTAAAACCCTAAACAAATTATCCGATCGGTTAGACACTAGAAGAGGTTCGTGAGGCATCTCAAGAAGAAGCGAAGGAATTAGAAGGACAACAGAGTAGACAGAAAATTAAGATTGGCTTTTTGGCTTTACATCAAGGTCAGTAGATCAATTAACTTCGCATAAGCAAATTAACTTCGCATAAGCAAAAGGTGATTGTTTATAGGCTAAAGTAATAAGATCTTGTAATTGAGAAACTTCAACATTGTGGTATCAGAGTTGATCTTTAGCCTTCTTAATCCCTCATAATCACATCATCCATGTGATTAGAAGCCATCTTTATAAAATTTAAGATTGATTCAGCATGAACAATTTTGAGTTAATTAGATTAGATTAATCCCTTCAATCTATTCGGCTTGTATTAAGACTTCTGTTGCACATTTTAATTATTGATTAAGCCCTATTAATTATTGCTTCAATCTATTAATGTTGGTCTCAGCTAACAGTAGAAGAAGCAAAATTATTGAAGAATTAATAATGATTCAGTTTGTATGTAGATTAGATTAATTGAGGGTCTAAGCTTCTACTGTTTAGCCTGTTTAAATCCAAGTTCTTTTAGTTTAATTCCTGTGATTAGCAGTAGAGATTAAGGATTAGGAGAAGAAGGGATTAAGCCCGATTAATTGAAGAACCCAATTCCTGAAATCCCAAATTGAAGAACCCTGACTTCGGGTGGAAAAGAACTCTAAGCCTCGGAATCCTGAAATTAAGAAACACTAATTCGGGTGAAAATCCTAAGTCCCAAACTCCAAATCAAAATTTTGCAAATAAAAAATTAGCTTTGGATTCGGGTTACTTACCTGACTTGAAGCCCTAAAATAACTGGAGTTTACTCCGGGAAGCAGCATCGCCGCATCTTCTCCTCCTCGTGGTCTTCGCCTGTTTCCCCATAAGCACACCATCTTGGAGCTTCCTCACCGTCCCTCGCTCGGGACGGGAAGCGTTGGCTTGGCGCTGCCATTTGGCTTCGTCCCTCCTCCCGAGCCACACCGCGCTCGCCGCCCCACTTGCATGCCCACCTCGCCGGACCGCCGACGCCGTGGCACGGCTTAGCGCCGCCCTTGGAAACGCCCTCCAGCCGACGCAGATGGAGCCGCTCAGCGCTCGTCGTCGCAAGCGTGCTCTACCTCGCCGTACTGTCGTCGCTGCCATCGTCGTCGTCCGCCTCGTGCCATCACCAGGAGAAGGGGATCAGGGAGAGAAGGGAAGAATGAGGGTTTGGGTTAGGGTTTCCCCGGTTAGCGATTTCATCGGCGCGCAACTAATCTGAGCCGTCCATCAGATTGGATGGCTCGCATCGCCCCCATGTCGAGTCGTCGCCCGCATCGGGCCATCACCGTTAAGCACGTCGCGTCCCACTTGGGCCATGCTCGCCGCCGCACTCAGCCGCGCGCTCGTGCGTTTCGACGGGCCAGCCCAGTTATGGGCCGGTTTTCGAAAGATTGGGCCGAATTAAGTTTATTTAATTTAAACCCGCCGATTTATGTTTAATTATTTTCAGAATTGCATTTATGCATTGCCTCAGCTAATTAAATCACTGAAAATTATGTTGGTCATTGAGTAGATTATTTCTGGTTAAATGGAACCAACGAGAAGTTTAGCTAGAAATAAATTAATGATATGATATTATATTTGACCAACATTAATATGATTTCATGTCAATAAGATTATTATTTAATTTTATTGCTAGTTAATGGAAATTTAAGGTATGAATTTATATTTGATCAATATTTTCATATATAAATTTATTAAGATTATTATTTTTCTTGGTTATTTCTGCCCACCGGTGACATAATTGAGGAAAATTTAATTTTATTATTATTTTCTTAGATTTTCTATTTGAATGGAACCAACGAGAAATTTAACTATAAAACATTATGATATGTAGTTATTTTGACCTACGTTATTATAATTTCATGTCAAATTTTATTAAGATTAAGATTATTATTTCCTTGGTTATTTTCTGCCTAACGATGATATAATTGACAGAAATTTAAATGTCATTATTATTTTCTTTGTCATTTTAGCCTTAACGGTGATATGACTTAGGATTTTAATTCATGCCATTAGTGTATTATTATTTTCTTTATCACTTCTACCTTACGGTGATCTGATTAAGAATTTTAATTTTTCTGTAAGCTTAATTCCTTTACCATTTCTGCCCAATGGTGATGTGGCGAAGGATTTTAATTTTATGTCATTACAAATGACATTATTTCCTATATCATTTCTATCTTATGGTAATTTGACTTAGGATTTTAAACTCAACTTATTATATTATTTCATATATCATGTCTACCTTATGATAATTTTATTTAGGAGTTTATATTTAGTATTTACGATATAATTATTCCTTGATTATTTTCTGCCCAATGATAATATGATTAAGGGATTTATCCTTTCTACCCTACAATGTTTTGATTATGGAAATTTAAATTTATGTGATTAATTACTAAATTTATGCTATGCCAAATTTTATTAGCGTTAGATGTATTAGTTTGATGTCTTTTTAAAATTTGATAGTGTTTTATAAGAGAAATTTGATAGTGTTTATAAGAGGAAAGTTGCAGAACTATCAAATTTTGTAGGATGATATCGGTAAGGTAATATATAGTAATTTGGGTGGGTTGAACATGGCAATAAAGTAAACAAACACCAAACTCTGGAAGCACCAACACCGCAAATAACCAAAACGAATTCGTCGAGCGATAATCTTGAAAAATAACCGTTTATGTGGTAAAGCTTGTCATCATCCAAGCCGACGAGAAAGGTCGCACATCGGTGCAGAAATTCTCTGTCCGGTTTCGGCTGAAAAACAGGGCGATAGATGAATAGCTACTTCATGCCGCAACAATCTTGTCCAGCTCAAACAGCGAGAGAGGTGAAAACTGAAAAGTACTCCAAGTTGCAACGGCACGATGAATGAGACATGCAATGACCCTGCGATGGATTCCAAGTCTTCTCTCCAATGGCGGTCAAGTTGGGATAAGCCCATTAGGCTCCAGTGATATGTGTGTGGATGTGAGGCCACCGTAAAATGGTTTCTTAAACCCCCGGGGCCTAAGCCAGCTGAGCATCCAGCTCATAGTTCGTACAACGGTAGAACACAGTACACCACACCGGCCAAGCTGCCATGGATTAGTCTCAACGACTCCGGGTCAAGGTCTACGCTGTTACAGCGGTCAAGCTAAGATAGGGCGCGACAGCTCAAGTGTGTGGATGTAACGCTGCTGTAAAACCGTTCTTAAACCTCCTGGGGCCTCAGCCAGCTGAGCATCCAACATTCCAACTCGAAAATATACCCACCACCTGGCAAACTTGAGCAGACACGGCTGCCGTTTTGTGTGCTCCGGCCGAACAAAGGTGCGCTATTCTATCTGCTGGTCAGACTTTAGCATATGTTTCTGCTCTGGCTTCGTGCCGTCAGATGCTTGCCGTTTTTACCGTTGAGGGTGAATTGTGCGCATGTGGCAAAAGTTATTCACACCATTGTACTTTAGATTACGGTGGTTATCTCTTTCATTTGATCGAGCGTTCCGTTCTGTGGGATTCTAAGTTTACCATAGTTTAGAGAGTGCATTTCGTTGCACAAAGTAGTCCATTCAGTGGTGATCATGGTAGGTAACAATTTTTATGCTTTCTTTTTAAACTTTGCAGGAAAAAGTCACCTATGTCGACCAATCATCCGGTGAAACTCACTGTGCTTATGCTAGTAGCACTGCTATTGTTGTCTTATGGAGTTGGCAGCATCCGTTGCGCAACGGCCATTGGTAACAGCACAGATATGTTATCGTTGCTTAATTTCAAGCAGGCCATCAATGATCCAACAGGAGCACTAAACAGTTGGAACAGAAGTACACCCCATTGCCTGTGGCAAGGCATTAGATGCAACCCGAAGAACCACGGGCGAGTCACCGCGCTCAGCCTTGCCGCCCAAAGCTTGTCGGGTTCGATTCCCGCCTCTGTGGGAAACCTGACATTCCTTCATACACTTGACCTGTCCACTAATAACTTCTTCGGCCAAATGCCTCATTTTAACAATCTACAAAAGATGCAAATCCTTAATCTGAGCTATAATTCATTAGATGGCATCATACCAGACACACTCACCAATTGTTCCAGCCTCATGGAATTACATCTCTATCATAACGCCCTAAGGGGTGAAATTCCAAGGGAAATAGGTCTCCTTACTAATCTAGTTTTTTTGGCCCTTAACAGTAACAATCTCACTGGTGTCATCCCTCAGTCTCTCGGTAACATCACCTATTTAGAACAGATCTTTCTTGAGGCGAATCAACTTGGAGGAAACATTCCCGATGAACTTGGCCAATTTTCCAATATTTCGATACTGGGCCTAGCGGATAATAGGCTATCAGGGAGTGTACCAGCAAGCCTTTTCAATTTGTCTTCTCTTGTACAACTAGAATTGAGCAGAAATCAGCTAAATAAGACTCTACCAACTTACATGGGTGATCGTCTCAGTAATCTCCAAATACTCTACATGGGACACAACATGCTTGAAGGTAACATCCCAGATTCCTTAGGGAATGCTACAAACTTACAAGAAATTGTGTTGCAATCAAACAAATTCACTGGCCACATTCCGACCTCCTTAGGAAAGCTTTCAATGCTGTCAAAATTAGACCTTCAGGTGAACATGCTTGAAGCAAAAGATAGTAAAAGTTGGGGATTTTTGCATGCGTTGGGAAACTGCAGTGCTCTACATATGCTAGCAATATCTCGAAATCAGCTTCAGGGAGTCATCCCAAATTCAATTGGTAAACTACTAGCTAGTCTCCAAATTCTAATATTGGGAGGAAATAAACTGTCAGGTATAGTTCCACCAATCATAGGGAACCTCTTTGAGTTGACTGAACTGGCACTAGATGTAAACAGTCTCACCGGTGACATCGGTCAATGGGTTGGAGCACTAAAGAATCTTCAATGGTTGTATCTTCAGGAGAATAACTTCATGGCGATCTGTCCAAATTAACATATCTCTATCTACAAAGAAACAGTTTCGGAAGTACCATACCACAGAACATAGGAAAACTTCATGCACTCCTGGATTTAAACCTTAGCTATAATAATATCCAACGCAGCATACCTCTAGAGGTCGCTAACCTCAGACAACTCGTTAACATATCTCTCTCATCAAACAAGCTTATCGGAGACATTCCTGGTACTTTGGCCCAATGCGAAAGCTTAGCACGCATCAAAATGGACGAAAATTTATTCACAGGGAACATTCCAGTAACCTTCGGCAACCTAACTAACTTGATTACACTCAATCTCTCAATCAAACAATGACTTGTCAGGCACCATCCCAAGAAATCTAGGTGATCTACCACAACTTATAGAGCTAGATCTTTCGCATAATCATCTCCAAGGAGAAATACCAACAAACGGGATTTTCAGAAATAGTACTGCTGTTTCACTTGACGACAACTGGGGCCTTTGTGGTGGCGTGAAAGACCTCCGTACGCGCTCATGCGCATCTGCATCTCGAGAAATCAATAAACAGTATTACTTGGTTAGAATATTGATACCAATATTTGGCTTCTTGTCACTCTTACTGCTGGTCTACTTTTTATACCCGGTGAAGAAGGTGCCGAGAAGAAACTTTTTACAGTCGTCTTCTTTCGGCGAGAATTTCCTGAAAGTTTCTTACAATGATCTAGCTCGAGCTACGAAAGTTTCTCTGAATCTAACCTTATTGGGAGAGAAAGCTACGGTTCAGTGTACAAAGGGAAACTAAAGGATCAGAAAATAGAGGTGGCAGTGAAGGTTTTTGACCTTGAAATGCGAGGTGTGGAGAGAAGCTTCATTGCAGAGTGTGAAGCACTGAGAAGCATTTAACATTGGAATCTTCTTCCCATAAAATAGCATGTTCAACAGTAGACAATACATGCAAAGTTTTCAAAGCTTTACTTTATGAATATATGCCTAATGGGAACCTCGACACATGGCTACACCACAAAGGAGATGGGAAGGATTCAAAACGTTTAGGCTTGACTCAAAGAATAAACATAGCTGATGGATTGGATTATTTACACCATGATTTCGGAAGGCCCACTGTCCATTGTGATCTGACACCCAGCAACATCCTTCTAGATGAAGACATGAATGCTCTTTTGGCAGACTTTGGAATTGCAAGGTTTTATGTTGATTCTCCTTTGACGGCAGCTTCAATTAGTTCAATAGGTGTAAAGGGGACGATTGGATATATCGCACCAGGTACTGCCGTAGCTTAATTTGTTCAACACAACCAGTAAATTTTTATTACCATATGTCACGCCCGGAAATTTTCCCAAATTTCCATACCATTTTGTGTATTAAGTCCCTGTCCAGGCATCAACCAGGGTACACAAAACGACAAATCAATAAACAGACCCAAACATAAATAAAGCGATAAATACTTACAACAGAGGCACTTAGTCCTCACACCGAAAAGAAAATTGCAGCGGAAAGAGGCGATCCTAGTGGGGCTTCAGCTCTACTCCACAGGCAAACTCAACTGGGGTCTAAGCCTTGGTCCTCTAACTTCATCTTCAACTCAGAAGTACTAAATTTCTAAAAAGAGGGAAAAAAGCAAGATTGAGTACAACCGCCATACATAACAAGCCACACCAAAGATGAAAACGTGCAAAGGGGAGACAGAGGGAGGCTTGTGGCTATTTGCAGAAAAGCGGTTGCAAATCTTTATATTTTAAAACAGTAAACAGTTGTTTAATTATGACAGGATTAAATCTCCACTGAACAACGCTACAATCACGTTGAACAGGCCCAACCATTCCACCTGAACTACACCAGTTCATTAAGTCAAATTAATTAAGCATGTGGGACTAATCACGGTGAATCTGGTTGATTGCCCATAACCGCGGGCACGGCTATTCGAATAGTTTTTCTCTGGCCAGAGGTGCGCAACTGTACCCACAAGACACAATCCACCGTCATGTCACCGTCTCCGCGCAGACACGTCACCATGGCGAGTGATCATGACAAGATCCTTCACGTAACTTCCCCTAACCAAGCGCACCACAACTCAGGTTTCGCCCCCGCTCCCTTAACCAGCAGCGGGCAGACCCCCTCGTGCCGCGGTGAATCCGGCAGCCGATCAACCAGTATACCCAGGCCGACCCAACTCCATCACGCCCACCCTTGCCGGGGAGCGCCAGCTAGGGAAGAGCTATGGTACAGATCCAGAAGTTGCCCATTCTTGCTTGTGGTAAGCACTGTTATCCTTCCAGGGTTTCTCATGAACCGGTCCTTAATTGCCATGGGCGCGACAAACAAAAACCATGCACCCATAGCCCGCCATTAAGTCATATTTTAGTTGGATAATTACGACCAACAAAACGTGGTCCGGTGTCTCGAGCGAACCGCTCGTTAGAAGCTAATGTGAACAGTGTAATTATCCCAATAAATGAGCTAGCGGTAATTAAGCATGGCTAAGCATATATAATTCTAGCAAAGTCAACATAAGTGATTTACGCTAGTCAAATTATCACCCAAAGTTAACAAAAAACGGTTTAACAAGTAAACATGGCACAAGCGGACGGATAGGTAAACCCTATTCCCATGTAATTAGCAAAACATGCACTTTATTTGCAAACGTAAAACATTTCGTAAAATGGGTACAACATGCTCAAGGGGAATGTGTGACTTGCCTTGCTTCTTCAAACAATCTTCTGGACTCCTTTCCTCGCGAGTGCGAAATTCCAAAACGGCGGAATCTACACGCTGGCACGCAAAACGAGGAAAAACTCTAATAGAAACCAAGTAAATAGTACATAAAAAGTAAACAAACATGTAGAGCTCAATTTTAGATGAATTTTTCAAGTTGAATGGCTCAATTTGGAGTTCGTATGAATTAGATATGAATTTTAGAAGTTTTGAGCCATTTAAATGAATTTCTGGAAATTAAATCGATTTATTGCGTAATTATTAATTAATTTTACAAAGGAAAGGACTACGCTGACATCATCAAAGGGAATTGACGCCGGAACGGCGGTTCCCACGTGTCAACGGGTCAAGGGGCGGCCGGTCCACGGGGAACCAAGTCCACGCATGCACGGGTGCGGACGCACCACGTGGCGCTGACGTGGCGGCCACGGCGGACGGAAGGGAGGAGGTAGCGCCGACGTGGACACCAACGTGGCGAAGACACGGACGGCCACGTGGTTTGGGTGAGGATCGGGTCTATCAAAAGGGGCCCACGCGTCGGCGACACAAGTGTCGGCGAACCGGAGAGAAAAAGGCGGTGAAATGGACTTTGCATGGGAAAGGGGAAAAATTGGGCTGAGCGGGAGATAAACTAGACTTGTGCAAAAAGGGAAAAAGCCGGCGGCCCTAGAAAAATGGACGGGCCAGGATGGAGGCAAAATGGGCTTTTGCGAGAAGGGAAAATAGGCCGAGAGGGGGAATAGGCCGGCCTATAGACCGGTCCGACCGGGTGGCTCGGTTCGGCCCATCGGCCGATGGCACGGGCGCGGCCAAGGTGGTGCGGCGGTGGGCGGCCACCGGCGGCAGCCGGCAACGCGGGAGCAGCAGCGCGCTGCACGGGATGCGACGGAAGGAGAAGGGGAAGAGAGGGGGAACGGGGGTGCTCACCGAGGGCGCGGCGACGCGGAATCGTCGGAGGCGGCCGGGAAAGAGTGGCGGCGGCGTCACCTCGGGACGGCGGTGCGGATGGCCATCCGGCGCCGGACGCCGAGCGGGAGGTGGCGGCCAAGGCGCGGAGCAGCATGGCGAGCGCGGTGGAGGCAGAGATGCGGTGCACGGTTCGGTAGTGGTGGCGGCGGCGCACGGACGGAATGCGTGGAGAGTGGGGGAGAGGGCGGCGAGTTCGCAGGAGGAGGGAAAACGGGAGAGGGGAGCTCCGAGGCGCTTTTTATAAAGGAGGGAGAGCGCGGGGTGGCCGGGGATGCCCGGAATCGCCGGCGGAGTGGGGGAAGAGAGTGGGGGCGCGGAGGCGGTGGCATGGGGCGCGTGGGCGCCGGATTCCACGGGGAGGTGGCGGAAGTGAGGCGCGGGCGCGGGCGGGAGCCGGTCCCCGCGCGAAGGGGGCGGGAAGGCCATGATGGAGGCGGCGACGTGGGGGCGCATGGCGGCCAGAAATGGCGGAGAGAGGGGAGGCCGGAGGTTGAAGGAGGGAGGTGTTCCGGACTCGTGGCGCGGGTGCGGCTAACGGGCTAAGCTGGGCAGGAGGGAGATAAAGGAGGAAGAGAGGAAGGAGTGGGCCGTGGGCCGCGTGGGAGGGAGTGGAAAGGAGGCCGCGTGGGCCGCGGGAGAGAGAGAGAATTTTGGGCCGGAAACGGCCCAAAACAATGGGGACATTTTTAATTCGTTTTTCCATTAATTTAATCAGTTAAATGAACTTTGTGACTTTAAAATTATTTCTTTAGCTCCAAAAATTCATGAAAAATTTTGGAGAATACTTTAGGGCACGGGGATTATTACAAAAATATTTCCGGCCATAATTTTTAATGGAAAATTTAATTTCCCTCACAATTTCACTTGATTGAATTGCTTTAAATTTTTATTAAATTTCTGGAAAATGTATTATTAGGCAATTTTTAATCCCGATCGAAAATCGGGGCGTGACAAATCTACCCCCCTTACAGGAATCTCGTCCCGAGATTTTGGGATGGCTAGAAAGAATGCTGGCGAGGGCAGGGTTGGACTGGTGTGTTGGCCTTGCTATTCCCTTCTGATTCGGACTGACTGTTTGACCGGCCAAACCTGTGTAACTGGACTGGCTGACTTCAACCTTGACGTTATGTTGCCGTCCAAAAGCTGCACTGGCTGATTCTGCTCGAGCTGATATTGATCAGGACTATAGGTGTCCATAGATCATGCTCTCTTTGGGCTGGACAATTTATGTTGGCAAACATGATAAACCGAGGATTCACTTTGCTGACTAGTAGTTGGCGGAGCTACCCCTAACACGTTATATCCGATTTTAGTAAATTCACAGACTTGGAATTTCCTTGATCTGCTCTTGACCTGAACGACTTGCGTAGTTGTCTTCTCGAACTAGCCCTGAGCGCTTAACAGACCACGCTCAAAAGGTTATTTCCTTAGTATAACATTTTACTCCTTCGCTTATCCTTGGCTAACTCTTCTAGATCGGTAAACTATAAGCTCTGCAGTTGCTTTCCCACAAGTACTGCAACCTGTACGACTGTCGAAGACTGACTTTGATGTTGCCGAGAGCTTCTGCTTTTTTTGACCAAAACGTGTTTCCTTTCAATTCTTGAGTAGAGATGATTCGCCAAGAAGGATTTTCTGCCATACACTCCGCTGTGCTGGCTATACCTTTCTGGGTTTGATTCTTGTACCTTTCTGACCCATGTGCAGAGTAGTTTCTGTCGACTTCCGAGAAACATTGAGATGGTTTTTGGAAGATATCCTTGTTGCCTTGAATTACGAACAAGCATTCTTGATTCATGTTCACACCATCAGGGTGCTATTGCCACTTACCATTTCCACATGACTTTCAAGGTTAGAGAGTTCCAGTGATCCTTATATGATGTCACACTCAAACACTTGGTGCATCTTCTCATACTCTTGAGGTGTCCGTTATATGACCCTTCTGATGTATCTCCTCATGTTGAGGGTTTTAGTGGTCTAACCATCTTTACTTCGTGGGTTAGCCGTTTTCTTACTTAGTTGGCAATGAGGTCTTAGAGTTAAACCAAGCTGCAAATGGCTTCGAAAAGAAACTCTAGGTTCCATATGACACTGACAGGTACACAAGTGAATCCACCTTTTGGATAAACGAGATGAGCCATACGAAAAGGAAAAAACTACCTGACATAAACTTTATTCGATAATCCTTCTTTTATTACATAACTGCGATGAAGTTTCTACGTACACGGAAAAACACTTGAAGACCAAACACTTGTAAACCATGGCATGCCTTGGGTGGTGCTGCCTTTACTCCTGTGATTTAGGTCGGTTTGTCTTGATCTGTCCTAGCTTACTAGCTGTTGTTTCAACGGTAACACTGCTTTTCTTGCAGACATTCCTTGGGAAGATGACAACCTTCTTGGTAGCTGCGGTTGGTAGGACCTCCTTGCGTGAGATGTCGCCAATCTGCAATTGGTTGATGGGCATCGGGATCAGAGCAACGCGGGGTGCATTGCTTGGTTTGTTATCAGCCACGCGAACTGGTGCTGGGGACTCTTGCTGGGGTTGCTGTGGATGGATTGTTTTGTCTTCTTGCGGTTGGAGCAGGTTGTCGTTGTCCTGGCCTGGCATTGCTTGCCCTGCTGTGACTGGCTCTGTAGCTTTGGGACGATTGCAGATAAAACTAGAGACTTCCCTTTGGTAGCCTTAACAATGATTCGCCGTGGTGGGGGTCGCACATCCAGGTGATGGTTCTTTTTAGTATTCTTTCGCTGGATCTGACCATGCTGTGCCGAGGCCGAGGCAATTGGGGAAGTTAGGGTGTCGCAGACAGTGCCGGTGCCTTGAAGGTATTGACATTTTAGCATTGGACAGCCATCGGATAAATGGCTTGCATCTCCACAGTTGAAACAACGGTGGACTATTCTCTTTGGTCTTAGGAACATACACTTATTGAAGTGATGTCCTAGCTGAAGGCAGCTATAACAGTTTCCTCTGGTTTGATCACCTGCTTATCCTCTTAGGGCTGCACACTTGTGACTAGAACAGGGGAAGTAGAGACTCACGAACCTTGTTGATAGCACTCTTGCTACTGCTGATAGTCTCAACCGGAATTGGAGCTGATTGGAGATCAGGAGCGGTGATGTTGCTGGCGACTGCCATAGGTTGACGAATAGGTTGGAGGGGTGTCCTTTGACCTTCCTTGGTTTTAGCTGGGACCACATTCAGTTGGCAGTTCTTAGGCACATGATCTGTTCCCTCACACAAGAAACATGTGATCTTCCTCGTAGGGCATTCATCTGGCGGGTAGGTGTCTTCACCACAGGGGCAAGTGTAGGAGCATGCGTTAGTAGTATGTCCAATTTCTCCGCATCTGGTACATGCTTTGAACTCCATTTCTTTTTCACCTTTAAGGATCTCACCATCATCTTCATCGTCATCATTAGAGGACACTTCTTCGAATCCATCCTTACCGGGCTTAGGCGGACCATACAGCCTAAGGTGTTGAGTTAGCTGATGGGCACCATGGGAGGTATTTCCTCTCAGACGCCTAGGTATCTTTGCCGCATCTTCTGGAGTAAATTCTGAACCAGTGATGGTCAGGTTCCTACCATCGTCCATCTTCCATACTAATGTCTTCCTCTTCTTAGAGTTTGATGGTGGCGTACCATAGTTTCTGTAGGCAAGTTGACTTGGACGTTTCTCTTCTCTTGGGCATTGTGCCTTATCGTCAGTTGGTGTCCTAGTATACACATTCCAGGGACAATTTGTCGCACGATGACCTTGTTCCTCACAATCCTCACAGATAACATTTGCTTCTCTCCGGTATGAGAGTGATGGAGGTGCATTCGTCTGGTGGGATCTTAGCAGTATATCGGTAGGAGGCGTAGGTGCTTGTATTGGAAAATACTGACTTTGGCTCTGATTCAGACTCTGGGCTTGTATCTGAGCTTGCATCTGTTGTTGCTGATACTGTCGTTGCATTTGCTGCATCATCATAGGCAGTATTTGCGTCTGGTTAGCCACCACTTGTGCTATGGTTGGGACCCCGAATGGTGGAAGCGAAATGTCCATGGGGTTGCTTGGGAATACTCCATGAAACTGTTACGATCCTAATCCACTGCCATTGTCTCTGACGTTGACCATCTGTTGCAGGTAGAGGAGGGAAGTGAGATTGGTTGAACTAAAGGCCAGACCTTAACCCACTTAGCTACTGATTTGATGTGAGTACACTCTTACTGTTCAAGTTGATTAGGCAGACAACCTAGTATGGTCACATCCCCATACACCTACACACAGCAAACAACACACGATCTAACGACTACCGATACTACTCTTCTGGGAAGGATTGGGTTTAGGTAAGCCCCAGAAAAACTTCGCTCAAACCTCGAGAACGCTGACTCTGGACTGCTCATCTTGATCCTTGCTTGAAGCTTGGCTCTTAGCTTGTCCATCATGGGGTTTTCAGTTTGTGCTCCGGGTTTAGAAGCTAGAGAGCTGGAGGGGAAAGGACAGAAATTTGATAAGCTATTTTGCAAAGACTCCTGAGGGAGAGAAGAGACATTTTCGCAGATAAGGTTTTCGCAAAACTTGTCCTTAGGGGTTTGTCCGTTTGGCTTGACCTACAGTCGAGATGGCTCTGATACCAACTTGTCACGCTCGGAAATTTTCCCAAATTTCCAGACCATTTTGTGTATTAAGTCCCTGTCCAGGCATCAACCAGGGTACACAAAACGACAAATCAATAAACAAGCCCAAACGTAAATAAAGCGATAAATACTTACAACAGAGGCACTTAGTCCTCACACCGAAAAGAAAACTGCAGCGGAAAGAGGCAATCCTAGCAGGGCTTCAACTCCACTCCACAGGCGAACTCAACTGGGGTCTGAGCCTTGGTCCTCTAACTTCACCTTCAACTCATAAGTACTAAATTTCTGAAAAGGAGGAAAATAGCAAGATTGAGCACAACCACCGTACTCAACAAGCCACACTAAAGATGCAAACGTGCAAAGGGGAGACAGAGGGAGGCTTGTGACTATTTGCAGAAAAGCGGTTGCAAATCTTTAAATTTTAAAACAGTAAACAGTTGTTTAATTATGACAGGATTAAATCTCCACTGAACAACGCTACAACCACGTTGAACAGGCCCAACCATTCCACCTGAACTACACCAGTTCATTAAGTCAAATTAAGCATGTGGGACTAATCACAGTGAATCTGATTGATCGCCCATAACCGCGGGCACGACTATTCGAATAGTTTTTCTCTGGCCAGAGGTGCGTAACTCTACCCACAAGACATAACTCCCGCTAACCAAGCGCACCACACCTCAGGTTTCACCCCCACTCCCTTAACTAGCAGCGGGCAGCCCCCCCTCGTGCCGCGGTGAAGCTGGCAGCCGATCAACCGATATACCCCGGCCGACCCAACTCCATCATGCCCACCCTTGCCGGAGAGCGTCAGCTAGGGAAGAGCTGTGCTACAGATCCAGCAGTTGCCCATTCTTGCTTGTGGTAAGCACTGTTATCCTTCCAGGGTTTCCCATGAACCGGTCCTTAATTGCCATGGGCGCGACAAACAAAAACCATGCACCCACAGCCCGCCATTAAGTCACATTTTAGTTGGATAATTACGACCAACAAAACGTGGTCCGGTGTCTCGAGCAAACCACTCGATAGAAGCTAATGTGAACAGTGTAATTATCCCATTAAATGAGCTAGCGGTAATTAAGCATGGCTAAGCATATATAATTCTAGCAAAGTCAACATAAGTGACTTACGCTAGTCAAATTATCACGCACAGTTAACAAAGGACGGTTTAACAAGTAAACATGGCACAAGCGGACGGATAGGTAAACCCTCTTCTCATGTAATTCGCAAACATGCACTTTATTTGCAAACGTAAAATATTTCGTAAAATGGGTACAACATGCACAAGGGAAATATGTGACTTGCCCTACTTCTTCAAATAATCTTGCGGACTTTTTTCCTCGCGAGCGCGAACTTCCGAAACGGCAGAATCTACACGCTGGCAAACAAAACGAGGAAAAACTCTAATAAAGACCAAGTAAACAGTACATAAAAAGTAAACAAACATGTAGAGCTCAATTTTAGATGAATTTTGCAACCTTAATGGCTCAATTTGGAGTTCGTATGAATTAGATATGAATTTTAGAAGTTTTGAGCCATTTAAATGAATTTCTGGAAATTAAATCGATTTATTGGGCAATTATTAATTAATTTCACAAAGGAAAGGACTACGCTGACATCATCAAAGGGAATCGGCACCGAAACGGGGGGTCCCACGTGTCAACGGGTCAAGGGGCGGCCGGTCCACAGGGAACCAAGTCCACACACGCACGGGTGCGGACGCACCACATGGCGCTGACGTGGCGGCCACGGCGGACGGAAGGGAGGAGGTAGTGTCGAGGTGGACGCCAACGTGGCGAAGCCTCGGGCGGCCACGTGGTCTGGGTGAGGATAGGGCCAAACAAAAGGGGCCCATGCGTCGGCAACACAAGTGTCGGTGAACCGGAGAGAAAAAGGAGGTGAAATGGACTTTGCAGGGAAAAGGGGAAAATTGGGCTGAGAGGGAGGTAAACTAGACTTGTGCAAAAAGGGAAAAAGAAATGGGCCGGTGGCCCTAGAAAAATGGAGGGGCCAGGAGGGAGGCACAATAGGCTTTTGCGAGGAGAAGGGAAAATGGGCCGAGAGGGGGAATAGGCCGGCCTATAGGCCGATCCGACCAGGTGGCTCGGTTCGGCCCATCAGCCGATGGCGCGAGCGCGGCCGAGGCGGTGCGGCGGCGAGCAGCCACCGGCGACGCGGGAGCGGTGGCACGCTGCGCGGGATACGGCGAAAGGAGGAGGGGAAGAGAGGGGGAACGGGGGTGCTCACCGAGGGTGCGGCGACGCAGAAGCGTCGGAGGCAGCCGGGAAAGAGTGGCGGCGGCGTCACCTCGGGACGGCGGTGCGGATGGCCGTCCGGCATCGGACGCCGAGCGGGAGGTGGCGGCCGAGGCGCGGAGCAGCACGGCGAGCNGGCGGCGGCGTATGGCCGGAGTGCGGTGGCGGCGGCGGCGCACGGGCGGAGCGTGTGGAGAGCGGGGGAGAGGGCGGCGAGTTCGCAGGAGGAAGGGAAACGGGAGAGGGGAGGTCCGGGGCGCTTTTTATAGAGGAGGGAGAGCGCAGGGTGGCCGGGGACGCCCGGAATCGCCGGCGGAGTGGGAGAAGAGAGTGGGGGCGTGGAGGCGGCGGCGTGGGGTGCGTGGGTGCCGGATTCCGCGGGCATGTAGGGGAAGTGAGGCGCGGGCGCGAGCGGGAGCCGGTCAACGTGCGGAGGAGGCAGGAAGGCCGTGAGGGAGGCGGCGACGTGGGGGCGCATGGCAGCCGGAAATGGCGGAGAGAGGGGAGGCCGGAGGTTGAAGGAGGGAGGTGTTCCGGACTCGCGGCGCGAGCGCGGCTAACGGGCCAAGCTAGGCCAGAGGAAGAGACAGGAGGGAGAGAGGAAGGAGTGGGCCGTGGGCCGCGCGGGAAGGAGTGGAAAGGAGGCCGCGTGGGCCGCGGGAGAGAGAGAGAATTTTGGGCCGAAAACGGCCCAAAACAAAGGGGACATTTTTAATTCGTTTTTCCATTAATTTAATCAGTTAAATGAACTTTGTGACTTTAAAATTATTTCTTTAGCTCCAAAAATTCACGAAAAATTTTGGAGAGCACTTTAGGGCGCGGGGAATATTACCAAAATATTTTTGGCCATAATTTTTAATGGAAAATTTAATTTCCCTCACAATTTCACTTGATTAAATTGCATTAAATTTTTATTGAATTTCTGGAAAATGTATTATTAGGCAATTTTTAATCCCGATCGAAAATCGGGGCGTGACACCATATGACTAAGTTTTGAATGTGTATCACTTTTCAAAGTATGCACAAGGTGGTCATGCTTCAATTTCTGGGGATGTTTATAGTTTTGGGATAGTGCTGTTAGAGATGCTGACAGGTAAAAGACCGACAGATCCTACGTTTAACAATGGACTTGACCTTGTGAAGTTTGTGGCGGACAACTTTCCGCACCAAATACACAATGTCATCGACGACCATCTCAAAGAAGAGTGCAGGGAGTTTGTGCAAGTTAATACTGTAGCAGAGAATGTTGTCAATCAATGTTTGGCGTCTTTGTTACAAGCACTGCTGGAGAAACCCACTATAGTCCCGGTTCGTAACCGCCTTTAGTCCCGGTTCTCGAACCGGGACTACGAATGCGGGACTAAAGATCGGCATCTTTAGTCCCGGGTGAAATACCCCGGACTAAAGATCATCTTTAGTCCCAGTTGGTGTTACCAACCGGGACTAAAGATGGCTGCCACGTAGCTACCTCGGCCATCTTTAGTCCCGGTTGGTGTTACCAACCGGGACTAATGATATTTTTTTTAAAAAAAAACATTTGCTGGTTCTGCCAGCTGCTTGTTTATATAGTATGCATATAAACACCAACCGGGACTAATGATAATTTTTTTAAAAAAAACATTTGCTGGTTCTGCCAGCTGCTTGTTTATATAGTATGCATATATCTGTATAAATACATATATATGCATAATATATATGTACATATAATATGCGTATATATTTAATATATGTATTTATATGTATATATATGCAATATGCATATATATATATATATGTATAAATACATGTTTTACATATATATATATATATATATATATATATATATATATATATATATCCTACATATAAGCACTCAAGTAAATATATACTTTTATTACTGAAATATACTCACACACATAAGTACATGAATGCACATCTGAATATGTACATATATTACAATCTTTCGTTAATTATAATGTTCTATTGTATATTATGAAGAAAGCTAAGACATATTATCCATGGGGAGGATGATCAATAGCTCTTCCATCGTAGTAGAATTCTCCCGCGGGATCAATTATTTGTTCATTG
Organism: Oryza officinalis; assembly: GCA_008326285.1. Classification (NCBI taxonomy): domain Eukaryota; kingdom Viridiplantae; phylum Streptophyta; class Magnoliopsida; order Poales; family Poaceae; genus Oryza; species Oryza officinalis. The sequence goes on along the minus strand of BDMV01000002.1, from coordinate 43,319,098 downwards.
ATAAATCCCATCAGTTGTTCTTGAATAGCCTTGATAAATTCTTCGCTGGATAGGTTTTCCCTCATGTAAATAATCTATCATTCGAAAAAAAATTGAGATATAAGTATATGAAGTCAATAGGAAATCGGGACATAATATATGAATAATTTTTACGTACTTCCAGATCCCTGTCACTGTTGATTTGCTGTACAAGTGCGTGAGTATATTCGCAGATGTAGTAGCCGCACAAGTTATTCCCCTTCTCCTGTTTTGCACACTTAAGGAGAAACGACGAGAGATTTAATGTACTCACCGGAAAATTAAATCTCCTATCAAGTTTTTCTTTCCAAACCCCGCGGACCAATGTATGGAACTTTGCCCATGCCCTATGTACAGTTGGAAGCTATGATTAAATACTGGAGATCTGCATAGTACCAATAGCAGTGTTCATAATTAATGACAGTTGAACAGATGGCATTACCTGTCTATCACTTCAAAAACCTTGGTGAAAGTAGACTCTGGTTTATCCATTGAGTCATAGACATGGACTTTGCAAAGTTCAAGGTCGAAGAGGAAAAGGACCCAGTGAAATCTGCAAATTGCGTCAGACGATATATATGTGACGGTATGAGTACGGGGAGGAAGTTGGTACAAATTTGAAAGACAGTTAAAACTCACTCTGTGTTGTAGGGCAATAGTATATAGGTCTTGTAATGCTGTTGCACCAGGAAATGAACAATATTGTCTTCTGTATCTTTCTCAAAGTCCCGTATCATTACGTCATTGACTTTGCGGGGGTCCATGAATCCAATATTGAAAATCCCCTGCCTACGGCACAATTGAATCTCCATTCTACAAAAGACAAAGGAATTTGCATCAGTCTTATCGTCACATTCTAACCAGAGAATGGTACATAGAAGAAGCTAAGGAACAAAATAAAGTTTGCTAAAACGATACTTACAAAACCCAGCAGCTGAGAATGGAGACGTCGAGAGCGTGTAGTTGGTATACATCGAACACATTCTCGAAGTTCATCCACAGAACATCATCTCCTTGGTAGTAGTCTGTGTTTCTTATCCTCGCTCCAAACATTATTCTACCTCTGAATGAATGTTCCATATACCATTGATGGAATCGATGCATTTGTGTTGAGAGACTGTTCACCTCACTAGGCTTGACAAGCGGTTCACCGACTTTAAATTTGTATTTCAAGTCGGCTTCTGTCGCCATGGTTATCGGTGTGTCTCCCACCAGTTGCGCCCTGCTCAGACCCGTCTCTTTCATCCATTGCCTCAGCTCCTCTTCACCGGGTGGTAGCAATGGCTCAACCGATTGTTTCCGCTGCTTTTCGAGCTGAGGCACTTCTTTGGCCTTTGCTCTTTGTTTCTTGTACGACTTCGTCACCGACCGGTCATAATCGAAAAGTACAGCCCTCTTGACCGGTTCGCTCATCTTCTGGAAGAACTTCTTTGGTGGTTTCCGTGCCTCGAAGAACGCCTTCACTTCTGCTCGTACGACCTCCTCATTCTCCTCGAGAGTGCGGTCGTACACCCTTTTCTTGAGAGCGGGGAGTTTGGGCTTGTCAAGTCTTGGCTTCTTTCTTGGTGGTGTGGACTTTGACGGCGCGGGACGAAGTGGGCATGACTTTTTAGGCCATGCAGGTGGAGCAGACGGTGACGGTGCAGGCGGAGGAGCCGGTGCAGGCGAAGAAGAGGTCGCATGCCGAGGAGACTGCGGTGGAGGAGCCGGTGCAGGCGACGGATAGGTTTCAGGCGGAGGAGACTGCGGTGGAGGAGCCGGGGCAGGTGGAGGAGAAGGTGCAAGCGGAGGAGAAGGTGCAGGCGGAGGAGCCGGTGCAGGCGGAGGAGATGAAGGAGAAGACGCCGCTGCTCACCCGGGAAACACGATGTGTCGCTTGCACCATAGTATAATGGCATGGGCTATGTCTCCTAGTTTCGTCTCCCCGTCTCCTCCGGGGATGTCCAGCTCGAGATCGTCGAACCCTCGTTCCACCAATTCAACCTCGACCTTTGAGTACCTAGGTGGAATCGGTCTGCAATGATATGTCCCCGAAGGGTCCACTGGTATGGCCATGCCCGACGCCACCTTCACGAGAGTCAGGATTACTTAGTAATTAACAGATGCATGCACCACCGGTTATGCAATTTACAAGACACATATCATAAAACTAAGAGCATACCTTGAGTGATATGTTCTTGAAGGGAATGTGCAGCTCACAAGGTGTCCGTCGCGTGATTTCATCTACGGGGTACGATGGGTTTGCCTGAGCTTGCCCTGCTGCACTTTCCATGACCTGTTCTCCTGCCTGCCCTGTAGAGGCACAGCTGCTGCGATTGCCCGAGGGGCTCACCATGATTGGAGGGGCATACAGCTGCACCGTCTGCTCGCTCTGTCGTTCCGCAAGGCGTTGGTCCACCCGTCGTTCGACCTCCTCTTGCATCCGTATTTCCTGCAAGGCGACCCTCTCCTTGAGATATCTTAATTTGTCCTCGGTATCCCTCTTGCTCCTCATCCGACTCTTGTAAGTGTGGCTGGCCTCTTGAAATCCGTATTTCCATGCAACCACGCCTTTCCCCCATGTTCGTCCTGGATGCTCGGGATTCTGTAGTGCGAGCGTAAGCTCGTCCTTCTCTCTGTCAGGATGGAATGTTCCCTGAGCAGACGCCTCCACTGCTTCCGTGAGTTGGCTAGCTGCTTCGCGGATCGCATCGCCGAATACAAGGGAGCCATCAGTGGGATCGAGCTTTGCACCATGAGCATAGTACCAATTTCTTGAACGTTCAGGCCAGTTCGTTGTGGCCGGCTCAATACCCTTTCCAATCAACCCGGCTTCCAGTTCATCCCACTTGGGGATTGCCTTCTTATAGCCACCTGACCCTAGCCGGTGATGGTACTGCTTCTTAGCGGCATTGGCTTTGTTCTTTGCTACTTGCGTTTGCCCGTGCTCGGAAGTCCTGTATGCAACAAACGCATCCCAATGATCCCTCAGCTTCGTTAACTTGTCAAAATCAGGTGTCAGACCCTTCACGACGTATTTCTTGTATAGAGCTGACTTGTACTTCTGGAACTGTTCAGCCATTTTCTTCATCGTCCATTCTTTCAGTCTTGGCTGACCTGCCTCAGGGACCATGAAGGTCTCGAGCATTGTGGTCCACAGCATTGTTTTCTCCGTATCTGGCAGATAACTTTCATCATCCTCTGCTGTTCTTGTTTGACGCCAATGCACTATGCTAATGGGCACGTGATCCCTCACAACCCAACCACTGTGTCCCACAAACTTACGTAGTATGCCGGCCGGGGCAACTGGTTCACCGTCTGGGGCCACTTCAGTAATAATATGCCTGCCCTCTAGCTTCCTTGCGGCACCCCGTTGTCCACGTGCCCTCTTCTCTCCAACGGCCGGTTCCCTTTCACTTTCCTGTTGGTTTGTGGCTTCGTTTCCCTCCTCGTTGAGGTATTGGTTGGGGTCCTCTGGCTCCTCATCCGCCCAATATTGGCTGCTGCCCTCTGCGATCTCGTCCATGAGGATCTGTTCATCCTCGCGATCTGCCATCTGTTTGTAACATTACGAGGTACACAACAACTAACAATATATTGTTTTACATATAATGACATTGTTGCAAAATACGTACAATGACCAGTTAATTCATTGTTATACATGCATATGTCATATATATATATAGACACACATGAAGGATTTCAAGAAACTTGCCTTCGTTTTGCGTGGAGTTATTGGGGCCACTTAAGCTTGAGCGACGACGGGGGTCAGCACCTATTAGAAAAAAAATTAGACAAAAAATTAAAACACTATTAGCAAAATGTACAAAGATGTGCAATATTATATTTAATATATACAATAAATAGATAGTGACTCAACATATTGGATGAACACAAGACCTCACTCTTTCGAGCAAACCAGTACCATCGAACGTTCGTTTGTTCGTTCGGTCGCTCGTTCGTTCCAAACTTTTCTACACCGTCTATCACGTTGCATACACTAGTCTACTCCTTTAATTTATTGTACTCTCTCCTGCTCTGTAATACTTGATGTTTTAAATAATAACATGACCTATAAAATATATCTTTCATATATACAATAAATAGATAGTGACTCAAGATATTGGGTGAACACAAGACCTCGCTCTTTCATGCTACAAACGGATAATTTTCATAACAAATTTTGTCTTGACTCCCCATGTATAGGAGTCAAGACAAAATTTGTCTTGAAAAATCTCTGTTTCTGTTTAGTCATGAAAGACCGAGTGCTTGTGTTCAGCCAATATCCTGAACCAGTACCTACTTCGAACGACCGAACTTCGAGCGAACCAGTACAATAAACCCTAAACCCTTAAACCCTAAACCCTAAACCCTACACCCTAAACCCTAAACCCTAAACCCTAAACCCTAGTTTCTTTAAAGTTATTGATCTCAACCTTATTCGAAATGAAATGTTAAGAATTATGTAAGTGAAGGGAAAAGATGCAGTTACGATTACTAATAATTACTCCTCATTAATTACCGGCAACTGTTTAGGAGTGTACTGTCTATAAGTGAAGTAGTAGTATAGTATGTAACATACGGAGGTTAGCCAAGCTAATTAAGCCAGATGAGCATGCATGGAAGCAGTTGCTCGTTCGCTCGCTCATTCGCTCGTTCCGTCGTTCGTTCGACCGTTCGCTCGTTCAGTCGTTCGTTCGTTGCCTTCCTTCACTCGTTCGTTCGCTCCTTTACTCGTTCGTTCGCGCATAGGTTCGCTTGTTCGTTCGTTCGCTTGGTCGCTCGTTCGTTCGGTCGGTCGTTCGCTCGTTCGGTCCACACATGTCGTTCGTTCGTTCACGTTCGTTCACGTCCGTTCACGTTCGTTCTAACGTTACGTCGTTCGCGGCGGTGGCCGTGGTGGTGGCGGCGGCGGCCGTGGTGGTGGGGCGGCCGTGGTGGTGGCGCGGCCGTGTTGTGGCGGCGGCTGGTGGCGCGACCGTGGTGGTGGCGGCGGTCGTGGTGGCGCGGCCGTAGCGGCCGCGCCGCCGTGTTGTGGCGCGGGCCGGCGGCGTCGGCGGTGGCGCGGGAACGTGCCAACATGGCGACGGCAGTGCGGACGGCGCGGCGACGGTGGTGCGGTACGTGCCATTGTTGAAAACGGACGGAAGAAAAGATGGAGATCGGTCCAAACCTCGGCCGGGAGACGCGGTGCGGACGGTGACGACGTACGGCGGCGGAGACGACGAAGACGACGACGGTGGCAAAGACGGAGGACGTGCGCGCTGAGAGTGGAGAGAAAATGAGAAACGGCTAAGTGTGGATCCGGAGAAGACGATGCGCCCTGCATTTTATAGTCGGGATCTTTAGTCCCGGTTGGTGGCACCAACCGGGACTAAAGATATCTTTAGTCCCGGGTGGTGCCACCAACCGGGACTAAAGATGTTATCTTTAGTCCCAGTTGTGGCAGCAACCGGGACTAAAGATGTTATCTTTAGTCCCGGTTCGTGGCACCACCCGGGACTAAAGATATCTTTAGTCCCGGTTGGTGCCACCAACCGGGACTAAAGATGTTTTCCCGCTCGGCCAAATTTTCTTTTTGTCCCGGCTATGTTTAACAACCGGGACTAAATATTGAAACAGTGCCCATGTAAATGTTAGTATTAAAATATATAATGCCATATTACCTATTTAATAGTTCAAAATTGATATTACATTCCAATAACGATATATAATTAAAATTTGACCAATTTAAATACTATTTGAATAGTATTAAAATATCTACTACCATATTACCTATTTAAATAGTTTTAAATTATTATTAAATATAAATAATCACATATAAATAACATATGACATTTCAATTTGATATTACATTCCAATAATTTATATTACTATCTAATACTATATTACCTATTTAAATAGTTCAAAATTGGTATTACATATATAATTGTAGTAGTAAAAAACACAAACATTACATGGCCTTCAATACATTGTAAATAATTTGCGTTGTCCATACAACAACCTATGTCACTGTTTTTCTCACGTACTTTCTCCTCACTAATGTTCCTTCGCTATGATCGTTGCGTGAGTAAGGGGTGTCCCCCTTTGAAAGGAGGATGCTCGGGTCAACCGTCACCGCGAACGGAGGTTGCCCGTCGAACTGATCGTAATCTTCGTCAGTCTTATCCTCGACTCCGACGATTTTCCTTTTGTCTGGGAGAACCACGTGGCGCTTTGGCTCGTCGGGTCCTTTACCCTTCTTTGGTTTGCTATACATGTCCTTCACGTAGAAAACTTGTGTTACATAATTGGCTAGGACGAATGGTTCATCTGAGTATCCAACCTTGCTTAGGTCAATCGTTGTCATCCCACTGTCATCGAATGGTCCACCGGTGAGCCTAACCCATTGGCATCGAAACAGAGGTACCTTCAAGGGTCCGTAGTCTAGTTCCCATATGTCCTCGATGACACCATAATACGTGCTAGTTGCACCATCGTATCTCATGGCGTCGATACGTATAGCAGAGTTCTGGTTTGTGCTCTTTCTGTCTTGGGCTCTTGTGTAAAATGTATACCCATTGATTTCATATCCTTGGAATGTCGATATCGAGCAAGAAGGCCCCCTCGCCAAGAAGGCTAGTTGTCGGTCAATGGTTTCTGCACCCATTAGACGTTGTTGTAGCCAAACGGGAAAAGTATCAATGTGATGGCGTGTAATCCATGCATCAGACTTGCCGATGTTTTTCGACCGAACAATCGCCAGGTGCTCCTCGATGTAAGGAGCCACCAACGAAGATTGTTGCAAAACCGTGAAATGTGCTTTACGGAATAAATCGTTGTCCACGGTCATTATTGCTTTTCTTCCAAGAGTCCCCTTTCCCCGTAGTCTCCCCTCATGGCTTGATTCGGGTACCCCGATTGGACGGAGGTCTTCAATAAATTCTACGCAGAACTCAATGACCTCCTCTGTTCCATAACCCTTGGCGATGCTTGCTTCCGGACGAGAGCGGTTACGAACGTATTTCTTTAGAACGCTCATGTACCTCTCGAAAGGAAACATGTTGTGTAGGTACACAGGACCGAGAATACTGATCTCTTTCACAAGGTGACATAGAAGATGCGTCATTATATTGAAGAATGACGGTGGAAAGATCATCTCAAAGCCGACGAGACATTGGACCACGTCCTCTTGAAGGGTTGTTAAACTGTCTGGATCAATGATCTTTTGTGAAATTGCGTTCATGAAAGCACATAGCTTTGTTATTGTTCCCCGGACATTATCAGGAAGGATACCACGAATTATAACAGGAAGCAGTTGTGTCATCAACACGTGACAGTCATGAGACTTTAGGTTTGTGAATTTCTTTTCCTTCATGCTTATTATTCTCTTTATGTTCGAGGAGTATCCAGACGGTACCTTGATGCTCTCCAGGCATTCAAACATACTTTCCTTCTCTTCCTTGCTCAGGGTGTAGCTTGCAGGACTCAAGTAATGGCTTCCTTTATCCTTCGGTTCCGGGTGAAGGTCTTCGCGTTGTTGCATATGCTTGAGATCATTATGTGCTTCAAGTGTATCTTTCGACTTCCCATATACACCTGGGAAGCCTAACAGGTTGACGCAAAGGTTCTTAGTGAGGTGCATCACGTCGATCGCGTGCCGGACGTCTAAGACTTCCCAATAGGGTAACTCCCAAAAAATAGACTTCTTCTTCCACATCGCCGCGTGACCATCTTCGCTCTCTATAGGTTGGCTGCCAGGTCCCTTTCCAAATACTACTTTCAGATCTTTCACCATAGCAAATACGGTTTTTCCGTTGCGATGTTTAGGCTTAGTACGGTGGTCTGCCTTCTGTTTGAAATGCTTGCCTTTTTTCCGTATAGGATGGGTAGCAACAAGGAATTGACGATGGCCCATGTAAACAACCTTCCTGCAGTGTTTCAGATATGTACTTTCAGTTTCATGCATGCAATGGGTGCAAGCCTTGTACCCCTTGTTTGACTGTCCTGATAGGTTGCTAAGTGCAGGACAATCGTTAATGGTCACGAACAACAACGCTCGCAGGATAAATTGCTTCTGTTTGTCCTCGTCCCACATGGAGACACCTTCTTTGTTCCACAACAGAAGAAGATCCTCAACCAGTGGTCTTAGGTACACATCAATGTCGTTACCAGGTTGCTTTGGACCTTGAATGATAATTGGCATCATGATGTACTTTCGCTTCATGCATAGCCAAGGGGGAAGGTTGTAGATACACATGGTAACAGGCCAAGTGCTATGGCCGCTGCTCATCTCTCCAAATGGATTCATTCCATTTGTACTTAAACCGAACTTTACGTTTCGGGCATCCTCTCCAAAGTCTGGAAATGTTCTGTCGATGTTTCTCCACTGCGACCCATCGGCGGGGTGTCGCAGCATCCCGTCTTGTTGACGTTCTTCAGCGTGCCAGCGTATCATGCTAGCATGCTCTTTGTTCCTGAACAAACACTTGAGCCGTGGTATTATAAGGAAATACCACATCACCTTAGCAGGAACTCTCTTCTTCGAAGGCTGTCCGTCAACATCACCTGGATCATCTCGTCTAATCTTGTATCGTAGTGCTTTACAAACCAGGCATGCTTCTAGGTTCTCGTACTCCTCACCGCGATAGAGGATACAATCGTTCGGACATGCGTGTTTCTTATGTACTTCTAGTCCTAGAGGGCATACCACCTTCTTAGCTTCGTACATTGTTTCGGGCAACTCATTTCCCTCCGGAAGAATGTTCTTGACGAGTTTCAATAACTCGCCAAATGCCTTGTCACTCACACCATTTTTTGCCTTCCATTGTAAGAATTCTAGCGTCGTACCCAATTTTTTGTGCCCCTGTTCGCAACCTGGGTACAACGAAGTTTTGTGGTCTGCTAACATACGGTCCAATTTTTGGACCTCCTTCTCACTTTCGCAGCCGTTCTTTACGTCCCGCAACATTTGACCAAGATCATCTACAGCGACGTTATCTTGAACAGCTCCGTCCGCCTCGCCTTCCGGATTTTCGTCAAATCCACCGTATTGATGAGCCCAGCCCGGAATATTCTCGTCTTCTACTTCATCTTCTTTCATTGTAACCCCTAGCTCTCCGTGAGAGGTCCAACAATTATATCCAGGCATGAATCCAGACTCAAACAAGTGCGCATGAATAGTTCTTGATGATGAATACTCCTTTCGGTTACTGCACTTTTTGCATGGACAACATATGAAACCCTTGTACTTGTTAGCATTGGCCACCTTCAAAAAATAATGCACGCCTTCAATAAACTCTTTCGACCGTCGGTCCGTGGTGTACATCCATTGTCGATCCATCTAGACATCAAATAGTCCAATGTTACTAACGAAATCCACATTCTCGAAACTAATTAAATAATCATACAAAAATTTAAAACATCATTATTCAAAGAGAAACTAATTTCTAGAAAAGAGAATGGAGAAAATATTCTAATTTTGCCTAACATATTTTGCCTAACATCATTATCCAAATTTTCTAATCTCAAAATCAACCTAATTTTGCCTAACATATTTTCTCCCTCATCATTTTGCATAAACATTTATGGAGAAAATATTTTATAGAAACAAAGCTATAAATGCAATATGCTAAGCATACATTATTAGAGAATGAATTTGCTAACCTTTTCGATCTCTCCGATTTGTATATTATCAGCAAAACAAATTTATCAAAAATTTTGGCAGCACTTCCCTTCTTCCTCCTCCTCTTGGCAGCAATGGCTCGAGCTAGAGGAGGAAGAAGAAGTATAAAAAGGTGGATCACTATAGTCCCGGTTAATAACACTAACCGGGACTATAGATCTAAATTATCTTTAGTCCCGGTTTATACCACCAGCCGGGACTAAAGTTAGGATCTTTAGTCCCGGTTGATTACACCAACCGGGACTAAAGATCCCCGCCCCCCTGACACCAGCCTGACAGGGCCGGTGAGATCTTTAGTCCCGGTTTATACCACCAACCGGGACTAAAGTTAGGATCTTTAGTCCCGGTTGATTACACCAACCGGGACTAAAGATCCCCGTCCCCCTGACACCAGCCTGACAGGGCCGGTGGGATCTTTAGTCCCGGTTTATACCACCAACCGGGACTAAAGTTAGGATCTTTAGTCCCGGTTGATTACACCAACCGGGACTAAAGATCCCCGCCCCCCTGACACCAGCCTGAGAGGGCTGGTGGGTGTTTGAACCGGGACTAAAGATGATATTTAGTCCCGGTTGGTGTTACCAACCGGGACTAAAGATCATCGCGACCCGTTACCTTTTTTAACCGGGACTAAAGTTGATCTTTAGTCCCGGTTCATATTCGAACCGGGACTATTCCGGTTTTTCTGATTCCGACCAAAGATCAGTTCTCCAGTAGTGAAGTAACACTTTCCTGTGCACATCCATTACCAAACGAGTGACTGAATATGAAAGTTGCGGCCAGCAAAATATAGGCAATCAAGGACTCGTGTCATGGATGGCAGTCCAAGAAGTAGATCACAAAGCAACTTTCGTTCTTATTTAAGCTTTAGTTTCACTCTGAGTTGCTTTCATCTTTATTTCCAATCTTGTTTGCATTCAAGATGGTCAGGATGTAACCTATCTTTCATTGTTTTAGGAAATCATCTTCCTTATATATAATATATACAGTATACATATATGGTCGCTTACATATAACTTGTTTAAGAATTCAGCCTCAATCTTATAAATTTTAGACCATTGGATCATAATGCAAAGGCCCTTTCGAATTTCAGAAGGCTAGAGGCGTACCTTTGGCTGGGTCGCCTACGTGTTTATATGAATCACAACAGCCATGATCGTGGAGTATAGATCAGGAAGTACTATCGGTATCCGAGGATGGAATTTCCGGATACCTGGACGTGTGTCTTCATTGTAATTCACAACATTCAGCTAACTATTTGCCCCTACTCTCTCTTTTCACTTCATACATGCATGCATGTATTTAACAATCTTTAAAATATTTTTTCTCCTAAACTACTTATGTGATCTATGATCCAATCATACTGTTATATTTATTGTAATTAAATCTTTACAATAAGATATTACATTATTATATTCTGATGAAAAAAATATATGTTTCAATCCGTTAACACTTATGTTTCATACGTGATAGCGATATGTTTCAACGCGTGTTTTCACAATGTTTCACAAAATATTTAAATGTTTCAATGATTGATTTTTTTCATCATGTATAACTTAATGTTTTACCGGTGGTCAACTGAAAAATTTGACCATCCGATTTTTTTAGAGAATATCGGGCATCTGATTTGGAGTTTCATTCGGAAAGCAATATAGCTCGCATATATGGTCCTCTATTTGGCATAATCTTAGTGAAAATGGAATTTTCTTATTGTATAGATATATATTTTCGTTAAATTATAAGTTCAGCGAAGGTCATGGTATGCAGCGATGATGACGTGGTGACGGCAGCTCTCTAGTGAGATATGCTACGGTAGCTCAGCGGAGGCTTTGCTTTGCAGTGACAATGGCGCGGAGACAGCGGTTCTCCAGTGGGAGAAGCTTCGGCGACCCGATGGTGGTAAGGTTATGCGGCAACAATGATGGGACGGCGGCGAGCTTGTTCACGTCGTGCGGCGACAGATGTCGTGCTTGGCGGCATAGCAGCAATGACTTTTGACAAGATAAGTTGCGACGGCTCGGTAAAAGTGGTGCTTTGCGGAGACGATGACATTGTGGAAAGGGGATTGTTCACACTGTGGGGACGTAGGTTGTTCGGGCAACATTATACTCGTACTTGGTGACGACAAGGCTGCTGAGCGGACTGGTCCCATCCCATTCCCTCATTCAAGGCGAAACGAAAGTGCTTTTGTGATGGCTACAGTGGTAATGAGAGGACGTGGCAGCGGAGCACCGGTCTAGCTCTGCTTCTCCCTAAATTTGAAACTTAATCTTCTAACTAGTGGCAGTCAACGTTGCGTGGTGTATTTGTATAAGCTTAGGTTGTATATATCCACTTCTGAATATAGAAACCGGATTTCAATCCATTATGTTAAAAAAATAACAAGACAATTGAAAATCATCTGCATTGTGAATTTTTTTTAAAACGTAAAGTTCAGAATGTTGACATACCAACATACATACAGATCGAGCCATACGAACACACAACGTATTCTAAATAATAAGCAACACCCCTTTTCAATAATATTTCATCATCAAACAACAATTTTCATCATCGCGGCCCTAAACGCGGTCTACAACCTCAAGTGCAACCACCTAAATCTACTCAACTTGGAAATGTGGTCCTAATCCCCAAAAAGGAAGGCGCGAACAAAATCACGGACTACAGGCCAATCAGCCTCATCCATGGCGTCACAAAAATCATTTCGAAACTCCTAGCTACACCTCTCCAACCGCTTATGCAGGCGTTGATCTCGATAAATTAGAGTGCTTTCATTAGGGGTCGTAGTATCCACGAAAACTTCCTCAGCATCAGAAACATGGTAAGGAAATATCACCGGAGCAGGAAACCTATGCTGCTCTTCAAGTTGGACATCTCAAATGCCTTCGACTCAGTGAGCTGGGACTACCTCCTAACGCTCCTTCAAAAGTGGGGCTTCCCACAACGATGGCGAGACTGGGTTTCTGGCCTTCTCATAAGCTCCTCAAAAATCCTTCTAATTGGCATCTCGAGCGCCAAAACTGACCATGGATGAGGTCTTAGGCAAGGAGACCCCCTTTCTCCGCTGCTATTCATCCTCGCAATTGATCCCCTGCAGCGGCTCCTATCGAAAGCAACAGAGCTCCAGATGATAAGCAAACTCAGAGGAAGGACGGCGCACCTACGTATCTCAATGTATGCGGATGATGCTGCAGTCTTCATCAACCTGAAAAAGGACGATGTTAAAGCCTTCACAGATATACTTGAAGCCTTTGGCCAGGTGACAAGTCTATGCACCAATATCCACAAGTTGCACGTGGCGGCCATCAGATGCGACAACATAGACCTAAATGACGTCCTAGATAACACACCGGCAACAAGGGCCTTCTTTCCCATGAAGTAACTTGGCCTACCGCTGGCGGTTGGTCGACTACACAGGGTAGACCTTCATCCTCTCTTCGATAAGTCAGTAGGGTGTTTGGCCACTTGGAGAGGAAGGAATATGAGAATTGTTGGGAGAACAACACTGGTGAAAGTTGTACTCTCCTAACTGCGCTAGTGGTGCCCAAGGCATCTCTAGAAGCCTAGACAAAAAAGATAAGCGTTTCCTATTGGCGGCCTGCGAAAACCTTACAGGAGGGAAATGCAAGGTGCAAGAACTTGCTCCCCATAGCTAATGGTGGTCTAGGAGTGTTCGATTTGGAGAAGTTCGCACGAGCGCTTCACGTAAAATGGCTCTGGCAGGAATGGAAGGCCCCCGAAAAGACTTGGATGGGGACGGGGACACCATGTGATGACACGGATGGACTCCTGTTTGCTGCGGCAACCACAATATCCTTAGGGGACGGATCCATAGCTCGTTTCTAGGACTCTGCATGGCTAGAAGGAAGAAGGCTAAAATACGAGGCGCCATGGGTCTACGCAGCATTGAGAAGGAAAAACAGAGCATGCAAAGGTGAGATGTGGATAGGAGACCTCAACTTCTCAATCGGTGGTGGCATGTCGATTGAGCTCCTAGACCAACTAGTCTCCCTTTGGAACATAGTCCAAGACATGCAGTTTGCTGACACCGAACCAGATCAAATCACATGCAAACTCATAACCCATAGGGAATACATGGCGACATTTGCTTACAAAGCGCAGTTCCTTGGATCCATAAGCGCAAACTATGTGACGATCATATGGAAGCCTTGGGCACTGAGAAAGTGCAAGTTCTTTGCGTGGTTGATCATTCAAAACAGAGTATAGATGTCAGATTGCCTCACAAGCCGCAGATGGCAGAACAACACCTCCTGCCCTCTCTACCGACACACTCCGAAGACAGCCCTGCACCTCATGACGAAATGTAGGTGCACGAAGAGAATTTGGGGATTGATGTCAGCCTAGGTCTCCTACGAGCAAATTGAGCCAGCAAATTGGAACAACTCCGCGACGGTCCATGAGTGGTGGACAGATCTAGCCTCCACAACGCTGGTGCCCAACAAAGGCTTGTGCAACCTTATCCTTTTGACATCATGGGAGATTTGGAAGGAGCAAAATCAGCAAGTGTTCCAACACAAAGATCTCTCGGCATCAAGCCTGGTCACAAAGATCAAAGAGGTGGCCAAGACTTGGGCCATACCAGGAGCGTAAGGACTGTGTAGCATAGTGCCTTAAAACCCTCTTTTCTTTTACCTGTTTATAGATACACTGTACAGTGTTTTCCTACTATATTAAATGAAATTGGCACAATCTAGGTGCCGGTTCATTCAAAAAAAACAATTTAGAAATGACGAGCCACGTCAAATTGTGGACCACCCATCGCCTCGTCGTGCTGCTTTGCTTCGCTGTGGCAACAGCCGAACCATCTGAAGGGATGAGCCAGAACAGTGAAGCACATTGTCCGGCAGCGCACAGCCGCAAGACCTCCCTAGCGACCACCTAACCACGCGTACCACGTGATCCAGCGCATCAAGCGCACCATCACGTAAGGGCCACCTGGGCCGGCCATGACATCTACGGCGAGAAGAAAGGCTTGTACAATTAACCCATTAGGTGGAGCATGTTGATGCTATTGGCACTGTTGCTGTGGTGTTATGGAGTCGACAACATGCACTGCTCAACTATCCCTGCAAACGGCATGGATATGCTCCCTTGCTGGATTTCAAAAAGGGAATCACGGATGATCCAACGGGGGCGCTAAGCTCTTGGAACAGTAGCGTCGACTTGTGCACATGGAATGGCATCACATGCAGCAGAGCTCACCAAGGACACGTTAGACGCGTTGAAAGGCTGAACCTCACCGGACAAGAGTTAGTTGGGAAAATATACTCACACACATAAGTACATGAATGCACATCTGAATATACATATATTACAATCTGTCGTTAATTATAATGTTCTATTGTATATTACGAAGAAAGCTAAGACATATTATCCATGGAGAGGATGATGAATAGCACTTCCATCGTAGTAGAATTCTCCCGCGGGATCAATTATTTGTTCATTGATAAATCCCATCAGTTGTTCTTGAACAGCCTTGATAAATTCTTCGCTGGATAGGTTTTCCCTCATGTAAATAATCTATCATTCGAAAAAAAATTGAGATATAAGTATATGAAGTCAATAAGAAATCGGGACATAATGTATGAATAATTTTTACGTACTTCCAAATCCCTGTCATTGTTGATTTGCTGTACAAGTGCGTGAGTATATTCGCAGACGTAGTAGCCGCACAAGTTATCCCCCTTCTCCTGTTTTGCACACTTAAGAAGAAACGACGAGAGATTTAATGTACTATTTTTTTCTAGAAGCAATGAATGATTAAATAATTTTGGAGCATGTACTCACCGAAAACTTAAATCTCCTACCAAGATTTTCTTTCCAAACCCCGCGGACCTATGTACGGAACTTTGCCCATGCCCTATGTACAGTTGGAAGCTATGATTAAATACCGGAGATCTGCATAGTACCAATAGCAGTGTTCATAATTAATGACAGTTGAATAGATGGCATTACCTGTCTATCACTTCAAAAACCTTGGTGAAAGTAGACTCTGGTTTATCCATTGAGTCATAGACATGGACTTTGCAAAGTTCAAGGTCGAAGAGGAAAAGGACCCAGTGAAATCTGCAAATTGCGTCAGACGATATATATGTGACGGTATGAGTATGGGGAGGAAGTTGGTACAAATTTCAAAGACAGTTAAAACTCACTCTGTGTTGTATGGCAATAGTATGTAGGTCTTGTAATGCTGCTGCACCAGGAAATGAACAATATTGTCTTCTATATCTTTCTCAAAGTCCCGTATCATTACGTCATTGACTTTGCGAGGGTCCATGAATCCAATTTTGAAAATCCCCTGCCTATGGCACAATTGAATCTCCATTATACAAAAGACAAAGGAATTTGCATCAGTCTTACCGTCACATTCTAACCAGGGAATGGTTCATTGAAGAAGCTAAGGAACAAAATAAAGTTTGCTAAAATGATACTTACAAAACCCAGCAGCTGAGAATGGAGACGTCGAGAGCGTCTAGTTGGTATACATCGAACACATTTTTGAAGTTCATCCACAGAACATCATCTCCTTGGTAGTAGTCTGTGTTTCTTATCCTCGCTCCAAACATTATTCTACCTCTGGATGAATGTTCCATATACCATTGATGGAATCGATGCATTTGTGTTGAGAGACTGTTCACCTCACCAGGCTTGACAAGCGGTTCACCGACTTTAAATTTGTATTTCAAGTCGGCTTCTGTCGCCATGGTTATCGGTATGTCTCCCACCAGTTGCGTCCTGCTCAGACCCGTCTCTTTCATCCATTGCCTTAGCTCCTCTTCACCGGGTGGTAGCAACGGCTCAACTGATTGTTTCCGCTGCTTTCCGAGCTGAGGCACTTCTTTGGTCTTTGCTCTTTGTTTCTTGATCGACTTCGTCACCGACCGGTCATAATCGGAAAGTATAGCCCTCCTGACCGGTTCGCTCATCTTCTGGAAGAACTTCTTAGCAGCCAGATCTATTGGAATCTTCTTTGGTGGTTTCCGTGCCTCGAAAAACGCCTTCACTTCTGCTCGTACGACCTCCTCACTCTCCTCGAGAGTGAGGTCATACGCCCTTTTCTTGAGAGCGGGGAGTTTTGGCTCGTCAAGTCTTGGCTTCTTTCTTGGTGGTATGGACTTTGACGGCGCGGCACGAAGTGGGCACGACTTTTTAGGCCGTGCAGGCGGAGCAGACGGTGACGGTGTAGGCGGAGGAGCCGGTGCAGGCGAAGAAGAGGTCGCATGCGGAGGAGACTGCGGTGGAGGAGTCGGTGCAGGCGACGGATAGGTTTCAGGCGGAGGAGACTGCGGTGGAGGAGCCGGGGCAGGCGGAGGAGAAGGTGCAGGCGGAGGAGAAGGTGCAGGCGGAGGAGCCGGTGCAGGCGGAGGAGAGGGTGCAGGCGGAGGAGACGAAGGAGAAGACGCCGCTGCTCGCCCGGGAAACACGATGTGTCGCTTGCACCATAGTATAATGGCGTGGGCTGTGTCTCCTAGTTTCATCTCCCCGTCTCCTCCGGGGATGTCCAGCTCGAGATCGTCGAACCCTCGTTCCACTAATTCAACCTCGACCTTTGAGTACCCAGGTGGAATTGGTCTGTAATGATATGTCCCCGAAGGGTCCACTGGTATGGCCATGCCCGACGCCACCTTCACGAGAGTCAGGATTACTTAGTAATTAACAGATGCATGCACCACCGGTTATGCATTTTACAAGACACATATCATAAAACTAAAAGCATACCTTGAGTGATATGTTCTTGAAGGGAATGTGCAGCTCACAAGGTGTCCGCCGCGTGATTTCATCTACGGGGTACGATGGGTTTGCCTGAGCTTGCCCTGCTGCACCTTCCATGACCTGTTCTCCTGCCTGCCTTGTAGAGGCACAGCTGCTGCGATTGCCCGAGGGGCTCACCATGATTGGAGGGGCATACAGCTGCACCGTCTGCTCGCTCTGTCATTCCGCAAGGCGTTGGTCCACCCGTCGTTCGACCTCCTCTTGCATCCGTATTTCCTGTAGGGCGACCCTCTCCTCGAGATATCTTAATTTGTCCTCGGTATCCCTCTTGCTCCTCATCCGACTCTTGTAAGTGTGGCTGGCCTCTTGAAATCCGTATTTCCATGCAACCACGCCTTTCCCCCGTGTTCGTCCTGGATGCTCGGGATTCTGTAGTGCGAGCGTAAGCTCGTCCTTCTCTCTGTTAGGATGGAATGTTCCCTGAGCAGACGCCTCCACTGCTTCCGTGAGTCGGCTAGCTGCTTCGCGGATCGCATCGCCGAATACAAGGGAGCCATCAGTGGGATCGAGCTTTCCACCATGAGCATAGTACCAATTTCTTGAACGTTCAGGCCAGTTCGTTGTGGCCGGCTCAATACCCTTTCCAATCAACCCGGCTTCCAGTTCATCCCACTTGGGGATTGCCTTCTTATAGCCACCTGACCCTAGCCGGTGATGGTACTGCTTCTTAGCGGCATTGGCTTTGTTCTTTGCTACTTGCGTTTGCCCGTGCTCGGAAGTCCTGTATGCAACAAACGCATCCCAATGATCCCTCAGCTTCGTTAACTTGTCGAAATCAGGTGTCAGACCCTTCACGACGTATTTCTTGTATAGAGCTGACTTGTACTTTTGGAACTGTTCAGCCATTTTCTTCATCGTCCATGCTTTCAGTCTTGGCTAATCTGCCTGAGGGACCGTGAAAGTCTCAACCATGGTGGTCCACAACATTGCTTTCTCCGTATCTGGCAGATAACTTTCATCATCCTCTGCTGTTCTTATTTGACGCCAATGCACTATGCTAATGGGCACGTGATCCCTCACGACCCAACCTGTAACATACCCAAAATTTTAAATCTCCATTTTGCATCTAAAGTACGAAAAATGATTTTCGTGAATTAGAGACAATAAAATTTTCCATACAAAAACCCTGGGTGAGCCTAAGAACATTAACTTTGATTTACAAATTCGTGATTAATTTTAAAACCTTTTTCTTGATAGTTTAAAGAAAGAAAATAAAACATAGCGTGTGCATGTAATTGCCTGATGTATTGTTGAGATTTGAGTTCTTTTTCTTGTTTATGGATTTTATTGGCATTTCATATTAGGACTCATGAGCGTTAACTTAAAAACTTGAAGTAAATACTTAATGTATTTTTACAAGGATGTAAAAGATATGAAGTTGAGTAACTAATAGTATAAATCATGCCCAACAACATCATATTAGGTCATATTAGGTCAAGAATTATCTAAATATAATTTTACAGCACTCAATTATATTTTATAATAGGAAACATATAAGTAAAGATAAGCTTATTGAATATTTAAAAATAATTGGAGCAATATAAAATCATGGGGAAATTCATGTAGATACTATGTAATATATATATCTCACTGCAATTTTGGTATAATTTAATATGTAGTTTTGATACCCCAAATAATTAGGTCAAAGCAGTCAAACTATAGTTTATTTCTAAACCTTAATCGGTAACACTAACATACATCTCATATGTGTATTTTATCACATAAAAGGTATAGGAGTTATAATTTATTCAAATACTAATTTATTTGTCAAGAATTTATATAATTTTTCCAGAATTTATATTGTAGGTTTGGACATTTTAAAAATTCAAAAAAAATTCGGCTGAGCTAAATTTCTTTATTTTACTGAGAGTAAAATATAGATTATTTTTGTGTGAAACCAAAGAAAATGGAATCTAGGTATTTTTATCTATCTCCACAAAAATCTACTCTAATTTATCCAGCCCACAAAAGAAACTATAGAATTATTAAAATGAGAGAATAGAATAAATAGGATAGAATCCTGGAAATGTGCCAAACAGTATACTCACCCAATCTCTTACACACCTCTCTCACCAAAACCTTGATACCATCGATCTGGGCCCACCTATCAGTGTCCTTGGCTCACCCATCCCCTGTTCCTTTTCTCCAACCGACCAAGCGCACGCAGGAGAGAGAAGGAACCGACGCCGACCGTGCTCTGGACGACATCGACGCGTGGACTCGACGTGGCAACGCCGAGCTCGCCCTCATCTCCTTTCCAGCGAGTCGCACAACCATCCCCTCCTGCTGCTCTCTTCCATCTCTCTTTCATCACCAGCCATGGAAGGGAAGCCGCCGCCGATCGCCGTTGAGTCGTCACCATCCCTATCTCTTCCGCGTTCCATCATCTCTCCACCATGCCGCTTCCATTCCCACTGACCTCGCTCCTTTTCGCCCAGCCGATCATCGGGAACGCGACCGTGCTCTCGGAAGCTCTAGAGCGCACTCCAAGCGCCACCGTAGCGGCATCGTCACCGACGCCGTTGATCTGGACCAAAGCAAGCCAAGCCATC
Organism: Oryza officinalis; assembly: GCA_008326285.1. Classification (NCBI taxonomy): domain Eukaryota; kingdom Viridiplantae; phylum Streptophyta; class Magnoliopsida; order Poales; family Poaceae; genus Oryza; species Oryza officinalis. The sequence continues at coordinate 43,299,091 of BDMV01000002.1, read as the reverse complement.
GCGCCACTGATCTCCCCTCGACCTTCTCTCCGAAAGCCCTCAATAATCATCGAGAGCCATGCCCCGAGAAAGGAGATCGGCTACTTTCTTCATGTCGTTGGTATTCTGCCTCCGTCGTCGATTTCTCCCTCCCTGGTAAGCTAGAGTCCGATTTCTCATGCTTGTAGCCTCTCTAAGACCTTAACGCCCATGTGCATGCCTCACCTTGGCAGATCATCGACTCGTTCGAGCCGTGCTTGTCTTGCAGAGGAGAAACACTGCCACCGAGGGATCATGCGAGCCGCTGCTGACATCTAGGCCATCCCGAATATCGAGCGCACTTCGGTGAGTACCTAGGATCCTTGTAGACACACATACATGCGTTGTACTTTCCTAAACTGAACCATAACGTGACATGCACAGCCGAGACCTTCCGCCGCTTGCAGCCGCCGCCTACGCTGGTTCGACCCCCACCGGACAAGATAAGTAGAGGAATGGAATCGCAATGATGTTCTCCTCATTTTGTCTTTAGACCTCAACCCTAACCTAGCTGCCAATCGCTGCTGGTGAGCAGCCAAAACCATGGGTAGGCTCCCAGCCTATCGAGCTGCTGGAAAGAATAGGATAAGGGCTTCATTTTGAGAATTTAAACAAATGTAGGGTTCGAAATGTAAACATTCCTACTCACTGACAATAGACCTAGGACTTAATAGTAATAACATTAAACTTAAAGGACTCTTTAAAAAAATATGCTTCTCTCAGTGTAGTGTAGTGCGGGTTGATACCTGAGAAACCTAGGAGCCTTTTTGCATAATGCCAGAGACTGACCTGTGGACCCCAAGGATTTTTATTTTGGAAATATGAAAGGAAATAGGTAAATCATAATCTTTTCAACTGAAAATTACTCCAAACTTGTAAAAATCATATCAAATCAAATATAACTTATTTTGGAATGAAACCAACTCCAGTAGGTCCATAAAATTGTAAAATTTAATATGGTGTAGTAAAATCCTATGCTCACAGTAGGATTTTAATTTCTAAATTTCAAATATGAAATAGGTAACTTAGAACTTGTTAAATATGTAGAAAATTCATTTTTACTCCAAATAAAATGAACTAAATTTCTGTAGAACCAGTAAAGTATGAACTTTAATTTGGTGAAATAAAATATGGTACTTTCTATACAGGAATTAAGACTAAAATTGTAAGTCATGTAAAAACACTTATTTTGCAAAATAGGACTTATTTAATTTCTAGAAAATTTATAATTATTCCCAAAATTATAATTTCACTGTTGTACATCTTAGAAGTATATACCTTTTTAACTAGATAAAAGGAATTTGACAAAACTACCTCCTAAAACCAATTTAAACAAATATCTTTTTCTCTTTTTGTTGCATTTGTAAAATTCATAACTTTCAAAATAGCAATGCTAAAATAGAAATTTCTTCACCTAAATTTATTTTAGAATATGATCAACCCACTATGAGAACTTCATGCATGTTAGAGCATATTGCATATGCATGTTTATTTGAATCTTATTCGCATTATTGCTTCTTATCGGTAGATTCAGACGTTCCGGAGTACGTGGAGCCGGAACCTGAGTTCGATTGTGATTTCTCACAGCAGACAGGCAAGCATCTAAGCATATAGAATCCCTATTTTGCTAAAATGATTTGATTGCAAAACGATATATATGCATGTGTTGTTTTATTACAAACTTATCGGTAATGGTTAGAATCGGTTATACCTAATTGCTGCATATCCTTCCTTATTCTGTTGTTGCCACTTATCCTTGTAACCTCGGGATCGAAATACTTGGGAAGGTTTACTTGTTTACCGATGCTTAGCCATGCTTAGATCTAGTAGTGTTTAAAATCGATGGATGGAGCTATCGATTGAACTTATTCACTATTTATGATTTATGGGCATAAAATTTGACTACTTACACTAAATGGTTCATATGGAAAATATGTTTAACTTGGACGAGTGATAGGGCGATGAAGGGATGGTGGTTTTCCCTGATGCAAGTAGCCTCGTCTGTGTTGTTAAGGACCGAACATGTTGACATCTATTCAAGCACCTTACGTACTATCACACGCCGGTATGGGACGGCTTGACTTAGTACTACGTTGCACTGTAATCATCTACGCTACGCTGGTCAATCGTGAGGATGTTGTTCCTTTGGAGAACCCAGTTGTGCCTGGTTTTGGCAAGGGGGTGTCTCCCACGATGGTGAGCCCGCCTTAGCCACATCACACACGCACGTGGCTAAGTCGTCGGGGGCCTAGGCGGAGTTTAGGTGATTAGGGTGGGACTAGGAAAGGGCATGTTATGAGCTTGTGTCACTTGTGAGTCACACTTGTGTGGTGGTGAAAGCATTTGATTCTTGTTCATTTCGTGTGGGTAAAGATGTATCCCTCTGATCAGAGTAAAACTATTCGAATAGTCGTGTCCACGGTTACAGGACGACCGCTTGATGTGTTAGTCAGTCTATGTTAGCATCAAACCGGGTTAAATGGATTGGAGTAGTTTTGGATATGATATGGTTATATTTGCAAGCCATAGTTGGATAATGGAAGTCCATGGTTGGTGATGAGAGCACAGGTAGTGCTTATACATGGATAGTGATGAGAGCACGGGTTGTACTTATTTGTGTTTAAATTTCAGATTATGCTAAGTTTGAAACTCTATATTTGCAACTTGTTATTTGCTCAACTAAATAGGCTTTTATGCAAAACTTGAACCCTTATGCCACTTTTAAGGTAGAAGCTTGCATACTTCTTCTTTCTATATATATATGAAAGAGTAAGTCTTGCGAGTACATTTTGTACTTAACCCGATGTTTGCAATTTCAGAAGAGGACGTTGAATTTCAGAAGAGGACGTTGAAGAACTTGCTTGTTCTTACTACCCTACCGAGGGCGGTGAGGGTGGTGAGTAGTCTTTTTAGCTTGACTCTTGCCCCGGTTGGTTGCCCTTGTGGGATGGTGGGTAAACCACAGGTTTTACTTTTGCTTATGTGAACTTATAAAACTTTCGTCACTATAGTTTGTGTTGTATGATGGGTTGGTGAATCCCATTATAATATATGTATCTTGCTGTTCTGTTATCCATGTTTATGCATTTATGATGGTTATCAATTGCTTGCGATGAAAGTGCAAGGCTAGTCGCTTTTCATGGGGACTAGCTAAGCATGAGTATGAATTTTGAACAATTGAGATGTTGTAGAGCTCTCGCAATTTGAGTCAAGTCTCCTGAGATGTGTAACACATCTGGTCGCTGTCTTCGTGTGGTTTGACGGGCATGTCTCAGGCTGAAGTTGACTGGCATGCGGAGTCCTAGCAATATCTCTTTTGCTCATTATTCAGCATTATGAATTTTATATCGAATGGTGTTAATTTATGATCATAGGCACATTGAGATATGAGTGGCTATTTATGCGTGTATGGATCCCACTCATTCGATATTATGTGATGGTCACAAATTTCATTGGACGGTATAATTTCCGGGTGCCCACACAATCACTGTGTCTCACAAACTTACGTAGTATGTCGGCCGGGGCAACTGGTTCGCCATCTGGGGCCACTTTAGTAATAATATGCTTGCCCTCTAGCTTCCTTGCGGCATCCCGTTGTCCGTGTGTCCTCTTCTCTCCAACGGCCGGTTCCCTTTCACTTTTCTGTTGGTTTGTGGCCTCGTTTTCCTTCTCGTTGAGGTATTGGTTGGGGTCCTCTGGCTCCTCATCCGTCCAATATTGGCTGCTGCCCTCTGCGATCTCGTCCATGAGGATCTGTTCATCCTCGCGATCTGCCATCTGTTTGTAACATTACGAGGTACACATCAACTAACAGTATATTGTTTTACATATAATGACATTGTTGCGAAATACGTACAATGACCAGTTAATTCATTGTTATACATGCATATGTCATATATATATATAGACACACATGAAGGAATTCAAGAAACTTGCCTTCGTTTTGCGTGGAGTTATTGAGGCCACTTAAGCTTGAGCGACAACGGGGGTCAGCACCTATTAGAAAAAAAATTAGACTCAAAATTAAAACACTATTAGCAAAATGTACAAAGATGTGCAATATTATATTTAATATAGACAATAAATAGATAGTGACTCAAGATATTGGGTGAACACAAGACCTTGCTCGTTCGTTCCAAACTTTTAGGAGTGTCTATCACGTTGCATACACTAGTCTACTCCTTTAATTTATTGTACTCTCTCCTGCTCTGTAATACTTGCCGTTTTAAATCTTTAATATATACAATAAATAGTTAGTGACTCAAGATATTGGGTGAACACAAGACCTCGCTCTTTCATGCTAGAAACGGATAATTTTCATAACAAATTTTGTCTTGACTCCCCATGTATAGGAGTCAAGACAAAATTTGTCTTGAAAAATCTCCATTTCTGTTTAGTCATGAAAGACCGAGTGCTTGTGTTCAGCCAATATCCTGAACCAGTACCTACCTCGAACGAGCGAACTTCGAGCGAACCAGTACCATCGTACGTTCGTTTGTTCGTTCGGTCGCTCGTTCGTTCCAAACTTTTCTACACCGTCTATCACGTTGCATACACTAGTCTACTCCTTTAATTTATTGCACTCTCTCCTGCTCTGTAATACTTGCCGTTTTAAATCTTTAATATATACATTAAATAGATAGTGACTCAAGATATTGGGTGAACACAAGACCTCGCTCTTTCATGCTACAAACGGATAATTTTCATAACAAATTTGGTCTTGACTCCCCATGTATAGGAGTCAAGACAAAATTTGTCTTGAAAAATCTCCATTTCTGTTTAGTCATGAAAGACCGAGTGCTTGTGTTCAGCCAATATCCTGAACCAGTACCTACTTCGAATGAGCGAACTTCGAGCGAACCAGTACAATAAACCCTAAACCCCTAAACCCTAAACCCTAAACCTTACACCCTAAACCCTAAACCCTAAACCGTAAACCCTAAACCCTACCCTAAACCAGTACAATAAACCCTAAACCCCTAAACCCTAAACCCTACACCCTAAACCCCTAAACCCCTAAACCCTAAACCCTAAACCCTAAACCCTAGTTTCTTTAAAGTTATTGATCTCAACCTTATTCGAAATGAAATGTTAAGAATTATGTAATTGGAGGGAGTACACTTGTAACTAAAGTAGTATAATATTACTATACTAGAGTAGTAGTACTGGTAGCAAAAGTATAATATTACTATACAAGCGAGAAAGTTACAAACTCCCATAAAATAAGACCATGCCTGGCTCTCGAAGCGAAGGGAAAAGATGCAGTTACGATTACTAATAATTACTAGTCATGGAAGCAGTTGCTCGTTCGCTCGGTGGTTCGCTCGCTCGTTCGCTCGATCGTTCGTTCGGTCGTTCGCTCGCTCACTCGTTCCGTCGTTCGTTCGTTCGTTCGCTCGTTCACTCGTTCGTTCGTTCGGTCGTTCGTTCGATCGTTCGGTCGGTCGTTCGCTCGGTCGTTCGACGGTTCGCTCGTTCAGTCGTTCGTTCGTTCGTTGCCTTCGTTCACTCATTCGTTCGCTCCTTTACTCGTTCGTTCGCGCATAGGTTCGCTCGCTCGTTCGTTCGGTCGATCGTTCGCTCGTTCGGCCCACACATGTCGTTCGTTCGTTCGTTCGGTCCACACATGTCGTTCGCTCGTTCGGTCCACACATGTCGTTCGTTCACGTTCGTTCTAACGTTACGTCGTTCGTGGCGCGGCCGTGGTAGTGGCGGCGGCGGCCGTGGTGGTGGTGGCGGCGGCGGTCGTGGTGGTGTGGCGGCTGTGGTGGTGGCGGCGGCGGCCGTGGTGGTGGCGGCGGTCGTGGTGGCGCGGCCGTGTTGTGGCGGCGGCTAGTGGCGCGGCCGTGGTGGTGGCGACGGTCGTGGTGGCGCGGCCGTGGCGGCCGCACCGCCGTGTTGTGGCGCGGGCCGGCGGCGGCGGCGGCGCGGGAACGAGCCAACATGGCAATGGCGGTGCAGACGGCGCGGCGACGGTGGTGCGGTACGTGCCATTGTTGAAAACGGACGGAAGAAAAGATGGAGATCGGTCCAAACCTCGGCCGGGAGACGCGGTGCGGACGGCGACGACGTACGGCGACGGAGACGACGAAGACGACGACGGCGGCAAAGACGGAGGACGTGCGCGCTGAGAGTGGAGAGAAAATGAGAAACGGCTAAGTGCGGATCCGGAGAAGACGATGCGCCCAGCATTTTATAGTCGGGATCTTTAGTCCCTGTTGGTGGCACCAACCGGGACTAAAGATGTTTTCCCGCTCGGCCAAATTTTCTTTTTGTCCCGACTATGTTTAACAACCGGGACTAAAGATTGAAACAGTGACCTTGTAAATGTTAGTATTAAAATATATAATGCCATATTACCTATTTAATAGTTCAAAATTGATATTACATTCCAATAACGATATATAATTAAAATTTGACCAATTTAAATACTATTTGAATAGTATTAAAATATCTACTACCATATTACCTATTTAAATAGTTTTAAATTATTATTAAATATAAATAATCACATATAGACCAATTTAAATACTATTTGAATAGTATTAAAATATCTACTACCATATTACCTATTTAAATAGTTTTAAATTATTATTAAATATAAATAATCACATATAGACCAATTTAAATACTATTTGAATAGTATTAAAATATCTACTACCATATTACCTATTTAAATAGTTTTAAATTATTATTAAATAAAAATAATCACATATAAATAACATATGACATTTCATATGCTTCTAGGTTCTCGTACTCCTCACCGCGATAGAGAATAAAATCGTTCGGACATGCGTGTATCTTATGTACTTCTAGTCCTAGGGGGCATACCACCTTCTTAGCTTCGTACGTTGTTTCGGGCAACTCGTTTTCCTCCGGAAGAATGTTCTTGACGAGTTTCAATAACTGCCAAATGCCTTGTCACTCACACCATTTTTTGCCTTCCATTGTAAGAATTCTAGCGTCGTACCCAATTTTTTGCGCCCCTGTTCGCAACCTGGGTACAACGAAGTTTTGTGGTCTGCTAACATACGGTCCAATTTTTGGACCTCCTTCTCACTTTCACAGCCGTCCATTACGTTCCGCAACATTTGACCAAGATCATCTACAGCGACGTTATCTTGAACAGCTCCGTTCGCCTCGTCTTCCGGATTTTCGTCAAATCCACCGTATTGTTGAGCCCAGCCCGGAATATTCTCGTCTTCTACTTCATCTTCTTCCATTGTAACCCCTAGCTCTCCGTGCGAGGTCCAACAATTATATCCAGGCATGAATCCAGACTCAAACAAGTGCGCATGAATAGTTCTTGATGATGAATACTCCTTTCGGTTACTGCACTTTTTGCATGGACAACACATGAAACCCTTGTACTTGTTAGCATTGGCCACCTTAAAAAAAAATGCACGCCTTCAATAAACTCTTTCGACCGTCGATCCGCGGTGTACATCCATTGTCGATCCATCTAGACATCAAATAGTCCAATGTTACTAACGAAATCCACATTCTCGAAACTAATTAAATAATCATACAAAAATTGAAAACATCATTATTCAAAGCGAAACTAATTTCTAGAAAAGAGAATGGAGAAAATATTCTAATTTTGCCTAACATATTTTGCCTAACATCATTATCCAAATTTTCTAATCTCAAAATCAACCTAATGTTGCCTAACATATTTTCTCCCTCATCATTTTGCATAAACATTTATGGAGAAAATATTTTATAGAAACAAAGCTATAAATGCAATATGCTAAGCATACATTATTAGAGAATGGATTTGCTAACCTTTTCGATCTCTCCGATTTGTATATTATCACCAAAACAAATTTATCAAAAATTTTGGCAGCACTTCCCTTCTTCCTCCTCCTCTTGGTAGCAATGGCTCGGGCTAGAGGAGGAAGAAGAAGTATAAAAAGGTGGATCACTATAGTCCCGGTTAATAACACTAACCGGGACTATAGATCTAAATTATCTTTGTGATGGCTACAGTGGTAACGAGAGGACGTGGCAGCGGCTCGGTAAAAGTGGTGCTTTGCGGAGACGATGACATTGTGGAAAGGGGATTGTTCACACTGTGGGGACGTAGGTTGTTCGGGCAACATTATACTCGTACTTGGTGACAACAAGGCTGCTGAGCGGACTGGTCCCATCCCATTCCCTCATTCAAGGCGAAACGAAAGTGCTTTTGTGATGGCTACAGTGGTAACGAGAGGACGTGGCAGCGGAGCACCGGTCTAGCTCTGCTTCTCCCTAAATTTGAAACTTAATCTTCTAACTACTGGCAGTCAATGTTGCGTGGTGTATTTGTATAAGCTTAGGTTGTATATATCCACTTCTGAATATAGAAACCGGATTTCAATCCATTATGTTAAAAAAATAACAAGACAATTGAAAATCATCTGCATTGTGAATTTTTTTTAAAACGTAAAGTTCAGAATGTTGACATACCAACATACATACAGATCGAGCCATACGAACACACAACGTATTCTAAATAATAAGCAACACCCCTTTTCCATAATATTTCATCATCAAACAACAATTTTCATCATCGCGGCCCTAAACGCGGTCTACAACCTCAAGTGCAACCACCTAAATCTACTCAACTTGGAAATGTGGTCCTAATCCCCAAAAAGGAAGGCGCGAACAAAATCACGGACTACAGGCCAATCAGCCTCATCCATGGCGTCACAAAAATCATTTCGAAACTCCTAGCTACACCTCTCCAACCGCTTATGCAGGCGTTGATCTCGATAAATTAGAGTGCTTTCATTAGGGGTCGTAGTATCCACGAAAACTTCCTCAGCATCAGAAACATGGTAAGGAAATATCACCGGAGCAGGAAACCTATGCTGCTCTTCAAGTTGGACATCTCAAATGCCTTCGACTCAGTGAGCTGGGACTACCTCCTAACGCTCCTTCAAAAGTGGGGCTTCCCACAACGATGGCGAGACTGGGTTTCTGGCCTTCTCATAAGCTCCTCAAAAATCCTTCTAATTGGCATCTCGAGCGCCAAAACTGACCATGGATGAGGTCTTAGGCAAGGAGACCCCCTTTCTCCGCTGCTATTCATCCTCGCAATTGATCCCCTGCAGCGGCTCCTATCGAAAGCAACAGAGCTCCAGATGATAAGCAAACTCAGAGGAAGGACGGCGCACCTACGTATCTCAATGTATGCGGATGATGCTGCAGTCTTCATCAACCTGAAAAAGGACGATGTTAAAGCCTTCACAGATATACTTGAAGCCTTTGGCCAGGTGACAAGTCTATGCACCAATATCCACAAGTTGCACGTGGCGGCCATCAGATGCGACAACATAGACCTAAATGACGTCCTAGATAACACACCGGCAACAAGGGCCTTCTTTCCCATGAAGTAACTTGGCCTACCGCTGGCGGTTGGTCGACTACACAGGGTAGACCTTCATCCTCTCTTCGATAAGTCAGTAGGGTGTTTGGCCACTTGGAGAGGAAGGAATATGAGAATTGTTGGGAGAACAACACTGGTGAAAGTTGTACTCTCCTAACTGCGCTAGTGGTGCCCAAGGCATCTCTAGAAGCCTAGACAAAAAAGATAAGCGTTTCCTATTGGCGGCCTGCGAAAACCTTACAGGAGGGAAATGCAAGGTGCAAGAACTTGCTCCCCATAGCTAATGGTGGTCTAGGAGTGTTCGATTTGGAGAAGTTCGCACGAGCGCTTCACGTAAAATGGCTCTGGCAGGAATGGAAGGCCCCCGAAAAGACTTGGATGGGGACGGGGACACCATGTGATGACACGGATGGACTCCTGTTTGCTGCGGCAACCACAATATCCTTAGGGGACGGATCCATAGCTCGTTTCTAGGACTCTGCATGGCTAGAAGGAAGAAGGCTAAAAGACGAGGCGCTATGGGTCTACGCAGCATTGAGAAGGAAAAACAGAGCATGCAAAGGTGAGATGTGGATAGGAGACCTCAACTTCTCAATCGGTGGTGGCATGTCGATTGAGCTCCTAGACCAACTAGTCTCCCTTTGGAACATAGTCCAAGACATGCAGTTCGCTGACGCCGAACCAGATCAAATCACATGCAAACTCATAACCCATAGGGAATACATGGCGACATTTGCTTACAAAGCGCAGTTCCTTGGATCCATAAGCGCAAACTATGTGACGATCATATGGAAGCCTTGGGCACTGAGAAAGTGCAAGTTCTTTGCGTGGTTGATCATTCAAAACAGAGTATAGATGTCAGATTGCCTCACAAGCCGCAGATGGCAGAACAACACCTCCTGCCCTCTCTACCGACACACTCCGAAGACAGCCCTGCACCTCATGACGAAATGTAGGTGCACGAAGAGAATTTGGGGATTGATGTCAGCCTAGGTCTCCTACGAGCAAATTGAGCCAGCAAATTGGAACAACTCCGCGACGGTCCATGAGTGGTGGACAGATCTAGCCTCCACAACGCTGGTGCCCAACAAAGGCTTGTGCAACCTTATCCTTTTGACATCATGGGAGATTTGGAAGGAGCAAAATCAGCAAGTGTTCCAACACAAAGATCTCTCGGCATCAAGCCTGGTCACAAAGATCAAAGAGGAGGCCAAGACTTGGGCCATACCAGGAGCGTAAGGACTGTGTAGCATAGTGCCTTAAAACCCTCTTTTCTTTTACCTGTTTATAGATACACTGTACAGTTTTTTCCTACTATATTAAATGAAATTGGCACAATCTAGGTGCCGGTTCATTCAAAAAAAACAATTTAGAAATGACGAGCCACGTCAAATTGTGGACCACCCATCGCCTCGTCGTGCTGCTTTGCTTCGCTGCGGCAACAGCCGAACCATCTGAAGGGATGAGCCAGAACAGCGAAGCACATTGTCCAGCAGCGCACAGCCGCAAGACCTCCCTAGCGACCACCTAACCACGCGTACCACGTGATCCAGTGCATCAAGCGCACCATCACGTAAGGGCCACCTGGGCCGGCCATGACATCTACGGCGAGAAGAAAGGCTTGTACAATTAACCCATTAGGTGGAGCATGTTGATGCTATTGGCACTGTTGCTGTGGTGTTATGGAGTCGACAACATGCACTGCTCAACTATCCCTGCAAACGGCATGGATATGCTCTCTTGCTGGATTTCAAAAAGGGAATCACGGATGATCCAACGGGGGCGCTGAGCTCTTGGAACAGTAGCGTCGACTTGTGCACATGGAATGGCATCACATGCAGCAGAGCTCACCAAGGACACGTTAGACGCGTTGAAAGGCTGAACCTCACCGGACAAGAGTTAGTTGGGAAAATCACCTCCTCTCTAGGGAACTTGACGTTTCTTACGTACCTTGACCTCTCCTTAAATGGCTTCTCTGGGCAGATACCTCCTCTCGATCGTCTCAAAAAACTCCAGGTTCTTAATATGAGCTCCAACTCATTGCAGGGGAGTATTCCAGACTTATACTAACAAATTGTTCTGACCTTTTGGTTCTCGACTTCAACACAAATTTGTTAACTGGTGAAATTCCCCTGCGAATAGATCTTCTCTCCAATCTGATATTTTTAAGTCTTGCACTTAATAGGGTCAAGGGAATAATCCCGCCTACCATCAGTAACATCACAAACCTTGGGGGAATCGACCTAACAAAAAATCAGCTCACCGGGAGAATTCCCGAAAATCATGGGAATGTCTCAAACATTTACCAATTGTCCCTCGGTGCTAACAGTCTGTCAGGTAGCATCCCGACGTATGTGTTTGAACAGCCTTATCTTATAAAGCTCGATTTGGGATCAAATAACTTCAGTGGGCCATTTCCCTATGACATGGGCGATACCCCTCCCTAGGCTCCAATATCTTGCTTTGGATAGTAACAAGTTTGAAGGTCAAATCCCAGCTTTTCTCTAGGTAACGCCCTAGATCTATAGTAACAATGGATTTACCAAATAATAGTTTCACGGGCCAAATCCCTACTTTTGGTAAGCTTTCGTATCTGTCTTCGTTAAACCTTGACCAAAACAAGCTTGAAGCAAAGGATAGCCAAAGCTGGGAGTTCTTAGGCGCACTGAGTAACTTTAGTAATTTGAGAGTGCTCGGTCTAGATAGCAACCAACTAGGAGGAGCCATTCCAAATTCTGTTGGTGGCTTGCCCACCGGTCTTCTGCAACTAGTGCTTAGTAAAAACAAGCTAACGGGGGTAGTCCCATCGAGCACAGGGAACCTTAGAGGATTAACGAGGTTGGCACTAGGTAGTAATAACCTCACTGGTACAATTGAATAATGATTGGAAATCTAGAAAAACTACAAGAGTTACAGCTTGGGAACAACAACTTCATCGGTTCTATTCCACCCTCAATCGGTAATCTTAAAAGGTTTAAAACTTGTGAGGGTTAATTTGTAAGACAAACCGCCGCGCCATCGTCTTCACCTCGACCCCAGGAGCCTGCCGACCGAAGGAATCGAACCACGGAGCCGTGAATAAGGAGATTGGCCTCTTCTTCCTCAACTCCGGCATCTCCAAATTCGTCCACTCCGGTGAGCTCCAAACTAATTCCTCACTCATGGAGCATCCTTATGTGAACGTTGAGTTGTCCCCCTCCTCTTCTTAGCAGATCAAAGACTGAAGATCGCCGCCGCCGTTGCTCTGTTGGTTCCTGCCGCCGCCAGAGCTTTTCTCAAGTCGTCGTCGTTGTCCAAGCTTCGCCGACCCCTTCCAACTCTCTGGTGAGTATCTAGGACCCTTGTAGACGCACATGCATGCACCCATTCGCACTGAACTAAGCCGAAGCTCAACATGCATCGTCATGCCAAAAGCTACCGCCGCTTGCGCCGCCGTCGCCATCGATTCCAGCCACCATAGCTTGCAGGAGGACCACCCATAGATTCGCTATGAGTCTCTCTCCATTTTCTCTTTTAGCCGCCCACAGAGATCGGCCACCGTTCGTCGTTGCCGCTGATGAGAACCTCGTCGGTGCGCTGCTACCTCTGCTCCTCCTTGCGTCGTCTCACTGACGAGCGGGCCCCACTTAATTAGGTGCTAAATATTCGGCTTAGCAAAGGTTTAAAACTTGTAAGGTTTAATTTGTAAGATTACTTAGATTTACATGTGGGACTAAGGACTTATTAGTAATATCTAAAAACCTCGGGGACTCTTAATAAACTTTGTATTGGCACGTGTTTTGGAGCTCGGGTTGATTCCTGAGAACCCTAGGGGCCTTTTTGCATATTGGCTAAGACTGACCTGTGGGCCCTAAGTATTTATAATTGGAAAATATAAAAGAAAATAGCTAGAGCAATATCTTTTCAACTGAAAATTATGTCAAACTTGTAAAATTCATATAAAATCAAATAAAACTCATTTTGAGGTGAAACCAACTTTAGTAGGTTCATAAAATTGTGAAATTTAATGTTGTAGAATAAAAGCCCATGCTTACAGTATGATATTTGTTTCTAATATTTTATATAAACAATAGTTAACATAAAACATATTCTAAATTGTAAAATTTGTAGAAAATTCATTTTTACTCCAAATGGAGTGAACTAAATTTATGTAGAATCAGAAAAGTATGAGCTTTAATTTAGTAATATAAAATTTCACACTTTTTGTAACAGAAACAGCACTAATAATTTGTATAGTAAAAAAACCACCACATGTACGATTTAGTTTCTAAAAATTATAGGAAATTCATCCTAACTCAAAATGAAGTGAACTAAGTCCTGTTAGATTCAAAACCATGTACCATTGTGCACTATAAGATAAAATATAGTATTTTTAATATAGAAAACATCCCTAACATATTATCGATGCAATAGGAATTTAAACCACAACCTATAAATTGTGAATTCCATATGAAATATATTTTAGCTCATATAATTATGCTCTTTATCTATGTTGATCAAAATGTGGAGCACTTAGTACAAATACTATTCCTTAAATTAATAATACTAATTATCATCATAGGACATGTTATTACTTGTATAATACTTAGGAAATTCATACTAGCTCTAAAAATTATGAAACCAATTGTGTTAGTCTTAGAAAACAATCCTCTTCATCCCAGTAAGGTTAACTTAGTCAAAATCATATATTAAAAATGTTTCACAACAATACATAAGTAAATAATACTATATGTCAATACAAACTCTGAAAATTCATTACTCACAAATGAAAAGAGATAAAATAAGAATTCTTTTACCTAAATTCATCTTAGGCCAGAACCTATCCATTGTGCATAAATCATGCATTTTAGAGCATTTTGTATTTTTTGCATAATTTGGTATTTATTTGCATATCGTGTCATTTATCTAGATAAGTTGCATTGGCGGTGAAGGAGTGACTTAGGTGGTATTCACATTGTTCAAGATCAATGCAAGTTATTTCCTCCCCTCTCCTTTGAACACATTGAAACCCATGATTTGAGAGATGAAAAGTGTTGTTTGTAAAACTGCATATGTATTTGATTAAAAGCTATATTTGAAACTTAGTGAATAATAGCTATGACCTTATTGCTGCATAATCTACCTTTGATATATTGTTACCCTTCTATTTGTAACCATAGAATGGATTTGAGTACTTTATGAATGCTCAATAGAGTCTATGTATGCTTTTATGTAAGCCATTTGCTTAGCCATGCCTAGAACTATGCAAATGACCAATCTTATGACTTAGTGAATGGGATTTTGAGTATTTGATTATTACTGAGTTGTAAATGAAAATGTTAAATATTTGCGAACTAAAGTGTGAGTAAAATGATTTTGGACTTGGGCGGCAAGTGGTGTGCATATGGTGGTAGTTGCACACCGATAGGGGGAGTGTTCGCTTGAGTTGATTAAGGACTGAACTTCGTGTCACCAACTTAAGTATACCGTATATCCACATGTGCTATTTATGGGGTGGCCTTAGCTAATTAAGTTACTTAAAGTCTAGCCTTACATATTGGTAAGCTGGAGTAGAATGAATTAGTGTGAGCGATGATTCATAGGAACTACCCATGAGTGTGTGTTGGTTATAATGCTAGCGAATATTACTAGTTGTGTGTGTGTGATTCTACGAAGGGACGAATGGTCCGCTTCACAGATGGGCGTCTAAGTCTGTCCAATTCAACGGTTAAGTGCCTCATGGGGGAACGGATGTGTTCGCTGCCACGGCGTTAGGTTTAAGGCGTGGGCCCACCACCTAACAGTTCTGGGTCATTCCTAGGATGGATTCACACTTGTCGTCGCTGATGCAAGACTAGGCGTTAAGTAATGTAAAGGCTACGTTATGACCTCTAGACCACATTCACCATAAAGAGTGTGGTAGTACCTTGCAAACACGGAACAAACTAGAGTGTTCATATCATGTGTACAAGCTCTGCAGAGTTCTCTAAAACTAATCGATTAGCCGTGCTCACGGTCATGAGCGACTTGGTGAAGTGTCATGAGTATAGACTTTGATTTATGTTTTCAAATGATGTTTGCGAACAGTGGATTTGAAAATGGTAACTTGGGTTAAGTTATGATAATTATGTTATATTAATGATGAATGTAAGACTTGATGCCGGGTGGGCAATCAAGTATATTATTATGATGTGATTATGACTTGTTGCCGGTATGGGCAACAAAAGTATGTTTATGATGTTAATATGGTAAATATTATGATTTAACTACCATGCATATAGTATGTTAGGATTGTCTTGTGCTTGCCGGTAAATTAATTCGCTTAATGTACTGACTCTTGTCATACTGGAATATCCATTTTGCAGGTTGTATGTTCAGTCTAATTTAAGTAATTTGGGAAATCGTTGCATCTTCTAGGACTGGATCTATATGGGTTACCCCTAGTCGGCTGCTTGTGGTTTCGGGTAGCCAAGCTTCCGCGGATCAGTAATTATCTGGCTGATTGGCCTATATATTTAAATAAAGATGTAGAGTAAAGTTTATTTGTGTTTACTCCTTATTATTCTGATCTTCATCGCTTAGATGAAAGTGTGGAACTAGAGCTTATCCTGAGATCTAGTTCTACACCAGTATGAGTATTGAGCATTTGGGATGTCATACAGCTTTAGCGTATTTTGTCAAGTCTCCTGAGATGTGTAACACATCTGGTCCCCATCTTCATGTGGTTTGACGGGCAAGTCTTAGGCTGAAGTTGACTGACATGCTAAAGTCCCAGCAATATCCCCTATGCTCTCTACTCGGCGCTTTAGGTTTTATGCTATGTATGTCATTTGACTTGATAGGGCAACGATGAGGTTGGATGGTTACCGTTTTACTTGATTATTATTAGACCCCATCCAACTAAAAATTTTACGCTATCACTTCGAGTAACTTACATAATATTTAACCTGGGGTGTCCCCACAGCGGTGGTATCAAAGCATTGTTTGGCTGTAGGGAAACCCTTTTGATGTGGTCGCTTAGATTGACTTCTTAAAAATTATTTTGAGGACATTGTTTTTAGCTATAAATTACTTGTGAAAACCTACTATATTCTTACATCTTATCTATATCTAGAGAATTACTCTTCTCTAAGTCTCTAATTTGATTTTAAATTCATATTCTTGCTCTATAAGACCGAAACCTTTTTGAAAATGGTATTTCTGTAAAAGTATGTTTGAAATTACTTAATGACCATTACAAACCAGTACCAAATCCTTTTGAAAATTTTTAAAGTCCATTTGCAAATTACTCCTATTGTCTGGTACGAATTTACAAAATATTAGGTTGAAAACGGCCTATAGCTTGTAAGTTTTCAAAATGGTTCGATAAAATTTAAAACATGATAGATATGGTAGGATTAACTCTTTCTCATGTTATTTCTGAACCAAAAATGAATTTGATGGGTATTTGAACTCTTTCATCCCGACATTTCAAAATTCAACGTTATGGCCTAGAATGGGTAGTCTTGGGGTAGGTTGGAAATTGTTGTGCCTTAACCCTAGATTGCTTGTTTAGAATGACTTCCCAAACATCATATAACCTCTGCATTATGTTAAGTTTCATGTCTTAGTAAAATGGAGAATTTATCAAACCTAAACATGTCCAAAAATTCATTTCATCTTAATTGCACATGTTCTGAAATGTGTAGACAGCAGCATTCACATTTTTGTAAAGCTCAAATTATAAGAGATAAACATGCTCTCTTTTCACAGTAGCTAATGCACTAATCCATATAGCTCCATGAATTTTGGTAAAATTTTTGAGTCCGTGTATCATGGTATAAAAATTTATTTGGCACTGCATGGTCATGTCCTGAAATCTGTAGGTAGTTTGATTATCGAATTTGTGTAGCCCAAATTAAAAATGATAAAATCTTGTTTTCTTCTGGGTAGCCTAACAACTCAAACATGCATCTCCCTGATTTTTGTCCAAATTTTTGCACCTCTAGATTTTGATACAAAAGTTCGCCAAAAGTATTGAACAATCTGTTCCAGCACTGCATCACCTGTCTTCTCTATTCTCCATAAAATAAACTACTTGTCCAAAAATCACAAATTCTTCCCAGAAGTAAGGAGACTTTGCTAGGAACTTGAATATAAAATGTTCCCTATTTTATCACTCCTCTAGCCTAGTTGTTGCCTACTGTTTTCTTCTCAGAAGTGTGTAGGACAGAGCTAAGCATATGAGAAATTTTTGTTTTCCACTAAGACTTTTGTTCAACACCATCCCAAATTCTTTTTAAAATTTTAAGGGGGATAGTGTATCACTTTAATCCGAACCTATTAGTAAGGATTTTGAAACTTTTCATGCCTCCATAAATCCAAATATAACTATCTTGACTAGGAGCAAGCTAAAAGCAAATTTAAGGATTTGAGTTGAGATGGCTCTATGTACATATTTTGTACCCCTTTTTGGTTGGTTGCAAGATTTGCACATTGCAGCAACTCAACACTTAAAACGTATAACAAAAACTAGAATTCCTTATTTTTGACAAGAACAATAACAAAAACATATATAGTTGTATATGGGTTAAAGGCAGAGTAGGATATTGTTTATTACAAATTAACTTTTGACTTGCAATTGTTAAAATCCAGATTTTCCTCTAACCATTATTTTCCATATATTCCTGTAGATGCCTACCATGTATACAACGTTCTACTACAGTCGTGGTTACACTGTGGATTCTACTCAACACATGCTTTGGCTCATGCTACAGTACGCTCGATTTACCTATCCACCAGAATACCATATCCTTACAAAAATCATTGGAAGTTCCCAAATAGCAGTAATGGCCCCGGTAAGCATTCGGGGTAGAACCATATCAGAGGAAGATCGTCAATATACTGGATATGGTTGGGACAGCAATTCTGCTATGCAAAACTGCGCTTATGTCGCCATTACCCGACTTCGATGTGAATTATCCGAGCGGGAAGAGTTTTACTGTTATATCCCGTTTTTAGCCCAAGGGGAAAATAACACCACTTACCCAGGTTTAAATGAAATAGGTCCAGGATTAAATACCCCATATCTCCAACTTGCAGGCTTTGTTCGCTCTCTTGATATTCTTTACCGCAAAACTTATACTGAATTACAACGTGCCCGCACTAGAGTAGCCACTCTAGAAAGAAGCCTTATGCCTAGATTTCGCCAAGGTCACTATACACCTGAGTTCATGTATGGTGAAGATGCTATGTATGCACCAATTGAAGAATTACCACAACCCTCTGGAAATTACTTTGAGAGAACCCCACCTTCATGCTCTACTACTGTGACTATCTTTTCACTACTAGGAACCACCGGACAATTTGGACCACCAAGACATGTTCATTGGTATGGACGAATTTTTGAACTAAAAATGGATGACTAAACATAACCTATGTCCAACCCTTGTAACTGTGGTAAGACCACCTTAAGAAGACTTGAAGTTGTAACCCACTTGTAGGATGGTTAGTGTGGGACCTTTTATATGTTCTTGGTAGCCCAAATTTTGGAGAAAACCATTTATGTAATATATGTATTATGGATGCCATGTAACCCCACTTATGTAAGCATTTTATGGATGAATGTAATAGTAATTAGGGACCTGTTTATCCTTATTTTCCTAACGACTGTGCTTGCTGTCCAAAAATTCTCCATTTGCCAAAAAATGAGCTCAGCAACGCGAGATCATGACCGTAATGTTTAAAGTTTTGTACCTAGCCATAGCCTTAACATACTAATTGTAACCAACAATGTCCTTTTAACTTGTGTAGTTTTCCAGTAGCTTAATTTTACCTTCATTTACCAAATTAAGGGAAACCCTTGACCGAATGTGAGTTCGACAAGATTGGATTATGACCATAGGTTTTGAAAAGTTGTACCTTGCTACAATCTTGATATATTAATTACCTCTATGATACGCCTTTTCAATAGGTTACAAGTTTCACGAACCGTACTCGCCATGACCGATCCACGCTCAGCCAGATAAGAGTTCTTATTATATCAACCACAGCAAGTCGATAATACAACTTAAAAACTTTTATAACTTTCCATTCCTCTAGTAAAAGAAGTGTTCATAGGAAGACCAACTAATGACCTTTTCAAGGAAAAACTTTTGTTGAAAATATTGAATCTGGTATGTTTGAAAAGATTTTCTAGATAACCAAAAACTGATAATATTGTGTTATTATCAGAAAGCCAACCTACACCTAACCATCATTTCCATCCATAACCCAACCCAAATCTCGAGGACGAGATTTATTTAAGGGGGATAGATTTGTAACATACCAAAAATTCAAATTTTGAATTTTGACTTCAACTAAATAGTAAAAATGTGTTTTCGAGTTGATGACCAAAATTTTTCAAATATAAAACCTAGGTAAGGTTAAATTAATTGGTGCCCATATGCAAATTTGCGAACAATTTAAAACTTTTCTTTCCTAATTTAACTTGACATGCAAAACATGTGCATGCTTGCATAAACACAAGATGTGGTGTGTGATTTGAGTCCTTTTAAATGTTTTTGGATCTTAGATGCATTACATATTAGGTCTCATGAACACAAGTATGCATACATGTTAATTCTTATATATATAATAAAAGCATTACCCTAATTGTCACCTCAAGTACCATTAGCCCAACTCAAGCTTATACACACTAGTGCATAAGAATCTTGTGAGTTTAGGCATGGTGAATAGAAAGTAAAGCCTAACAACATCATCTCTGGTTAATTACAAATCAAGATATAATTTTACAATCATTTAAATATATATTTAAAATAGGAACACTTAAAGGTAGGTGAACTCACTGAATATTTAAAAAAATAATTGGCATGATATAAAATCATGGGAAAACTCATGTAGATACTATTCAATATATATATCTCATTGGAATTTTCATATAATTTAATATGTGCAGTTGATACCTCAAATAATTTGGTCAAAATAGTCAAACCACAAATTATTTCTAAACCCTAATCAGCAAAATTTATACACCTCTCTATATGTATTTTATCACATGAGAAAGTGTAGGGAATATAATTTATTCAAATACTACTCTATTTATCATGAATTAATATAATTTTTCCATAATTTATTTTATAGGTTTTTGACCTCCTAAAAATTCAAATAAATTTCGGCTAGACTTAATTTCTTTATTTTCCTGAGAATAAAATATAGGGAATTTTTGTGTGAAACAAAAGAAAATAGAATCTAGGTATTTTTATATACCTCCAAAAAAATCCACCCTAATTTATCATGTACACAAATTAAACTATGGGATTACAAAGAAGAGAGGAAGAAATAAATAGGGAAAATTCTGAAAATCGCATACACACTAGTCACCCAACTTTCTACCCACCTCTCACACTCTACCTCAATTTGCACCACCCTGGACCCACTTGGCAGTCACATGAGCTAGCTCTCACCTCTGTGTACCATCTCCACCACTCAAGGAAAGCTGAGAGGGAAAGAGAGAGCGAGAGAGAAAGCAGCGCCGGCGTGCTCGACGCGTGGCCGAGATGTGTCCGCCGCCGAGCTTGCCTATATCGTCTCCCAGCCGCGTCGCACGATCATTCTCTCCATCCCAGTGCTGATCCAACCAAGAGAAAGGGAGCCCATCCTCTCCTTCGCCCATACTTTCATCGCCGGCCGTGAAGACAACGACCGTCGCCATCGCCATCGAGCCACGTGGTGACGCCGGAACGCCGCCATGCCCACAGGAGCTCCAGAGCGCCGCCGCTACGACATCATCGTCGTCCGGCCATTTTTGACCAAGCCAAGACAAACCGCCGCGCCATCGTCTTCACCTCGACCTCAGGAGCCTGCCGACCGAAGGAATCGAAGCACGGAGCCGTGAATCGAACCACATCATCTCCTTAATAGTAATCTATGTTTCTTATCCTCTCTCCAACCATCATTCTACCTTTGGATGAAAGTTCCATGTACCATTGATGGAATCGGTACATTTGTGTAGGGAGGGTGTTCACCTGACCAGGCTTGACAAGCGGTTCACCGAGTTTAAATTTGTATTTCAAATCGGTTTCTGTCGCTATGGTTATTGGTGCGTCTCCCACCAGTTGCACCCTGTTTAGACCCATCTCTTTCATCCATTGCCTTAGTTCCTCTTCACCGGGTGGTAGCAACTGCTCAACCGATTGTTTTGGTTCCTTTCCGAGCTGATGCACTTCTTTGATCTTTCCTCTTTGTTTCTTAAATGACTTCGTCACCGACCGGTCATAATCCGAAAGTAAAGCCCTCTTGACCGGTCAGCTCATCTTCTGAAAGAACTTCTTAGCAGCCGGATCTATAGGAATCTTCTTTGGTGGTTTCCGTGCCTCGAAGAACGCCTTCACTTCCGCTCGTACGACCTCCTCATTCTCCTCGGGAGTGCAGTCGTACGCCCTTTTCTTGAGAGCGGGGACTTTTGGCTCGTCAAGTCTTGGCTTCTTTCTTTCTGGTGTGGACTTTGACGGCGCAAGACGAAGTGGGCATGACTTTTTAGCTCGTGAAGGCGGAGCAGACAATGATGGTGCAGGCAGAGGAGGCGGAGGTGGAGGAGCCGGTGCAGGCAAAGGAGAGGTTGCAGGCGGAGGAGACGGAGGTGGAGGAGCCGGTGCAGGCAAAGGAGAGGTTGCAGGCGGAGGAGACGGAGGAGAAGATGCCGCTACTCCCCCGGGAAACACGATGTACGGCTTGCACCATAGTATAATGGCGTGGGCTATGTCTCCTAGTTTCGTCTCCCCGTCTCCGCCGGGGATGTCCAGCTCGAGATCCTTGAACCCTCGTTCCACCAATTCAACTTCGACCTTTGAGTACCCAGGTGGAATCGGTCTGCAATGGTATGTCCCTGAAGGGTCCACTGGTATGGCCATGCCCGACGCCACCTTCACGAGAATCAAGGTTACTTAGTAATTAACAGATGCATGCACCACCTTTTGCAATTTACAAGACATATATCATAAAGCTACATTCATACCTTGAGTGATATGTTCTTGAAGGGACTGTGCAGCTCACAAGGTGTCCGTCGCGTGATTTCATCTACGGGGTAAGATGGGTCATCCTGAGCTGGCCCTGCTGCACCTTCTATGCCCTGTTCTCCTGCTTGCCCTGTAGAAGCACAGCTGCTGCGATTGCCTGAGGGGCTCACCATGACTAGAGGGGCATACAGCTGCACCGTTTGCTGGCTCTGTTGTTCCACCAGGCGTTGATCCACTAGTCGTTCGACCTCCTCTTGCAGCCTTATGTCCTGCAGGGCGACCCTCTCCTCGAGATATCTTAATTTTGCCTCAGTATCCCTCTTGCTCCTCATCCGACTCTTGTAAGTGTGGTTGTCCTCTTGAAATCCGTATTTCCAAGCAACCACGCCTTTTCCTCGTGTTCGACCTGGATGCTCGGGATTCTATAGTGCGAGCATAAGCTCGTCCTTTTCTCTGTCAGGCTTGAATGTTCCCTGAGCATACGCCTCCACTGCTTCCGTAAGTCGGCTAGCTGTTTCGCGGATCGCATCACCGAATACAAGGGAGCCATCAGTGGGATCAAGCGTTCCACCATGAGCATAGTACCAATTTCTGGAACGTTCAGGCCAGTTCGTTGTGGCCGGCCCAATACCCTTTTCTATCAACCCGGCTTCCAGTTTATCCTACTTGGAGATTACCTTCTTATAGCTACCTGACCCTAGCCGGTGATGGTACTACTTCTTAGCGGCATTGGCTTTATTCTTTTCTATTTGTGCTTGCCCGTACTCGGAGGTCTTGTATGCGACAAACGCATCCCAATGATCCTCAGCTTGGTTAATTTGTCGAAATCAGGTGTCAGACCCTTCAGGACGTATTTCTTATACAGAGTTGACTTGTACTTCTGGAACTGTTCAGCCATTTTCTTCATCGTCCATTCTTTCAATCTTGGCTGATCTGCCTTAGGGACCGTGAAGGTCTCGAGCATGGTGGTCCACAACATATCTTTCTCCGTATCTGGAAGATAACTTTGGTTATCCTCGGCTGACCTTGATTGATGCCAGTGCACTATGCTAATGGGCATGTGATCCCTCACGACCCAAGCACTGTGTCCCACAAACTTCCGTAGTATACCGACTGGGGCTACTGGTTCGCCGTCTGGGGCCACTTCACTAATAATGTGCTTGCCCTCTAGCTTTCTCGCGGCACCTCGTTGTCCGCGTGCCCTGTTCTCTCCAACGGCCGGTTGCCTTTCACTTTTCTCTTGATTTGTGCCCTCGTTTCCCTCCTCGTTTAGGTATTGGTTGGGGTCCTCTTGCTCCTCATCCACCCAATATTGGTTGCTGCCCTCTGCGATCTCATCCATGAGGATCTGTTCATCATCGTGATCTGCCATATGTTCGTAACATTAACTAGTACACATCAACTAAGAGTATATTGTTATACATATATTGATATTGTTGAGAAATACGTACGATGTCCAGTTAATTAATTGTTATACATGCAACATACGTGCATATGTCATATATATATATACACACACACCAGGGAATTGATGAAACTTTCCTTAGTTTTGCTTGGAGTTATTGGGGCCACTTAAGCTTGGGCGACGACGGCGATCAGCAGCTATTAGATAAAAATAGAAAAAAATTAAAAAAAATTAAATCACTATTGGAAAATGTAAAAAAATGTGTAATATTATATTTAGTGTATCCACGTGAAAACATGAAAACTATTGCAAACAAAATGGAGGTTAGACAAGCATTTGGTTATTGCGTTGAACAAAAGTGTTATCCATATAGGTTACCAAAGTTATTTATAATGTGTCTATCGTTCGGACACTTGTTACTATGTAAAAACACAAGCTTTAGGTAGGACGTATTTGGTTTTTGCGTTGAACAAAAGTGTTATCTGTATAGGTTACCTTGGAGTGTGGTGGTTTTCGATAAGAACAAATTATGCGGCAGAATGCACAAGGAACTTGTACGAGTAGGATAAATTTGGGGATGAGTTAAGTAGAGTTTTTTCGGTAAGTACAAATGAAGAGTTAACTATCATTCGGTCACGTTCTATCGTTCGTGGTCACATTCGTTCTATCGTTTTATCGTTCGTTCGGTCGCGTTCGTTCTATCGTTTGTTCGTTCGTTCGTTCTATCGTTCGGTCACGTTCTATCGTTCGTTCGTTCGTTCGTTTTATCGTTCTATCGTTCGTTCATTCATTCTATCATTCTATCGTTCATTCGGTCATTCGTTCTATCATTCGTTCGTTCTATTGTTCTATCGTTCTATTGTTCGTTCGTTCGTTTGTTCTATTGTTCGTTCGGTCGTTCGTTGTATCGTTCGTTCGGTTGTTCGTTCTATCGTTCGGTCACGTTCTATCGTTCGTGGTCACGTTCGTTCTATCGTTCTATATATCGTTCACGTTCATTCACGTTCTATCGATCTATCGTTCACGTTCGTTCACGTTCTACCGCTCACGTAGCGCGGGGTGACAGCTGCGCCGAGGAGTGCGGGCGACGCCGCGGGGTGGTGGCCGGGTGGCGCGTGGTGGCGGCCGGGTGCCGCGTGGTGGCGTGGGGCGGCGGTCGGGTGACACGGGTTGGTGGCGGCGGTGGCGCGGGGTGGCGGCGGCGCCGCGGAATGCCGGCTGGGGCGCGAAGTAGTGTAGGGAGTGGCGGCCGCATGCATGGCGACGGCGTTCGGTCGTTGCGGCGGCATGCATGGCGGCAGCAGCCTCGCGCGGATGTGATTGAGAGAGGAGAGAGGACGAGCACAAACCTCGGCTGCAGCGCGGCGGTGAGGTCGGCGACGTCGTTCGGCGGCAGAGACGACGAAGATGACGGCGGCGGCAGAGGCGAATGATCAGTGTTGAGAATGAAATGGCTAAGCCCGGTTCGTGGAAACAATCGGGACTAAAGATAGCTACTAACTGGGACTAAAGATATCTTTAGCCCCGGTTGATTCCACCAACCGGGACTAAAGATAATTTCCCACTGTTTCCAAAATATCTTTTTGTCCCAGCTATGTTTAACAACCGGGACTAAGGATTAAAGCATTTAAATGGCATATGCCCGATCTAAATAGTTTAAAATTATTATTAAATATAAATAATCACATATAATTAACATATGACCTATTTAAATAGTTTAAAATTGCTATTACATTTAAAAAATATATATAATTAACATATGACCAATTTAGATAGTTTAAATCTTCTATTACATTTCAATAATGATATATAATTAAAATATAACCAATTTAAATACTATTTAAATAGTATTAAACTATCTAATAACATATGACTAATTTATATAGTTTAAATCTTCTATTTCATCTCAATAATGATATATAATTAAAATATAACCAATTTAAATACTATTTAAATAGTAATAATCATATGTACATAACATATGACCTATTTAAATAGTTTAAAATTGCTATTACATATATAATTGTATTAGTAAAAAACACAAACATTGCATGGCTTTCAATACATTATAAATAATTTGCATCGTCCATACAACAACCTATGTCACTGTTTTCTTCACGTACTTTCTCCTCACTAATGTTCCTTCGCTATGATCGTTGCATGAGTAAGGGGTGTCCTCCTTCGATAGGAGGATGCTCGGGTCAACCATCACCGCGAACGGAGGTTGCCCGTCAAACTGATCGTAATCTTCGTCAGTCTTATCCTCGACTCCAATGATTTTCCTTTTGCCTGGGAGAACCACGTGGCGCTTTGGCTCGTCGGGTCCTTTACCCTTCTTTGGTTTGCTATACATGTCCTTCACGTAGAAAACTTGTGTTACATAATTGGCTAGGACGAATGGTTCATCTGAGTATCCAACCTTGCTTAGGTCAATCGTTGTCATCCCACTGTCATCAATCGTTATGTCTCCACCAGTGAACCTAACCCATTGGCATCGAAACAGAGGTACCTTCAAGGGTCCGTAGTCTAGTTCCCATATGTCCTCGATGACACCGTCATACGTGCTAGTTGCACCATCGTATCTCATGGCGTCAATACGAATAGCAGAGTTCCGGTTTGTGCTCTTTCTGTCTTGAGCTCTTGTGTAAAATGTATACCCATTGATTTCATATCTTTGGAATGTCAATATCGAGCAAGAAGGCCCCCTTGCTAAGAATGCTAGTTGTCGGTCAATGGTTTCGGTACGCATTAGATGTTGTCGTAGCCAAGCGGGGAAAGTATCGCTGTGATGACATGTAATCCATGCATCGAACTTGCCGATGTTTTTTGAGCGAACAATCGCCAGGTGCTCCTTGATGTAAGGAGCCACCAACGAAGATTGTTGCAAAACCGTGAAATGTGCTTTACGGAATAAATCGTTGTGCACAGTTATTATTACTTTCCTTCCAAGAGTCCCCTTTCCCCGGAGTCTCCCCTCATGGCTTGATTCGGGTACCCCGATTGGATAAAAGTCTTCAATAAATTCTACGCAGAACTCAATGACCTCCTCTATTCCATAACCCTTGGCGATGCTTGCCTCCGGACGAGAACGGTTACGAACGTATTTTTTTAGAACGCTCATGTACCTCTCGAAAGGAAACATGTTGTGTAGGTACACAGGACCGAGAATACTTATCTCTTTCACAAGGTGACATAGAAGATGCGTCATTATATTGAAGAATGACGTTGGAAAGATCATCTCAAAGCCGACAAGACATTGGACCCACGTCATCTTGAAGGGTTGTTAAACCGTCTGGATCGATGATCTTTCACGAAATTACGTTCATGAAAGCACATAGCTTTGTTATTATTCCCCGGACATTATTAGAAAGGATACCACGAATTATAACAGGAAGCAGTTGTGTCATCAACACGTGACAGTCATGAGACTTTAGGTTTGTGAACTTCTTCTCCTTCATGCTTATTATTCTCTTTATATTCGAGGAGTATCCAGACGATACCTTGATGCTCTCCAGGCATTCAAACATACTTTACTTCTCTTCCTTGCTCAGGGTGTAGCTTGCAGGACTCAAGTAATGACTTCCTTTATCCTTCGGTTCCGAGTGAAGCTCCTCGCGTTGTTGCATATGCTTGAGATCATTACATGCTTCAAGTGTATCTTTCGACTTCCCATATACACCTAGGAAGCCTAACAGGTTGACGTAAAGGTTCTTACTGAGGTGCATCACGTCGATTGCGTGTCGGACGTCTAAAACTTCCCAATAGGATAACTCCCAAAAAATAGACTTCTTCTTCCACATCGCCGCGTGACCATCTTCGTTCTCTATAGGTTGGCTGCCAGGTCCCTTTCCAAATACTACTTTCAGATCTTTCACCATAGCAAACATGGCTTTTCCATTGCGATGTTTAGACTTAGTACGGTAGTCTGCCTTCTGTTCGAAATTCTTGCCTTTTTTCCGTACAGGATGGGTTGCAACAAGGAATCGATGATGGCCCATGTACACAACCTTCCTACAGTGTTTCAGATACGTACCTTTAGTTTCATCCATACAATGGGTGCAAGCCTTGTACCCCTTGTTTGACTGTCTGGATAGGTTGCTAAGTGCAGGCCAATCGTTAATGGTCACGAACAGCAACGCTCGTAGGTTAAATTGCTCCTGTTTGTCCTCATCCCACACGGGGACACCTTCTTTGTTCCACAACAGAAGTAGATCCTCAACCAGTGATCTTAGGTACACATCAATGTCGTTACCAAGTTGCTTTGGGCCTTGAATGATAATTGGCATCATGATGTACTTTCGCTTTATGTATAGCCAAGGGGGGAGGTTGTAGATACACACGGTCACAGGCCAAGTGCTATGGCCGCTACTCATCTCTGCAAATGGATTCATGCCATCTGTACTTAAACCGAACCTTACATTTTGGGCATCCTCTCCAAAGTCTGGAAATGTTTTGTCGATGTTTTGCCACTGCGACCCGTCGGCAGGGTGTCTCAACATCCCGTCTTGTTGACGTTCTTCTGCGTGCCAGCGCATCATGCTAGCATGCTCTTTGTTCCTGAACAAATGCCTGAGCCGTGGTATTATAGGAAAATACCACATCACCTTAGCAGGAACTCTCTTCTTCGAAGGTTGTCCGTCCACATCACCTAGATCATCTTATCTAATTTTGTATCGTAGTGCTTTACAAACCGGGCATGCTTCTAGGTTCTCGTACTCCTCACCATGATAGAGGATACAATTATTCGGACATTTGTGTATCTTATGTACTTCTAGTCCTAGAGGGCATACCACCTTCTTAGCTTCGTACGTTGTTTCGGGCAATTTGTTTTCCTCCGGAAGAATGTTCTTGATGAGTTTCAATAACTCGCCAAATGTCTTGTCACTCACACCATTTTTGGCCTTCCATTGCAAGAATTTTTGCGTCGTACTCAACTTTTTGTGCCCCTGTTCGCAATCTGGGTACAACGAAGTTTTGTGGTCCACTAACATACGGTCCAATTTTTGGACCTCCTTCTCACTTTTGCAGTCGTCCTTTACGTCCCGCAACATCTGACCAAGATCATCTACAGTGTCGTTATCTTCAACAGCTCTGTCCGCCTCATCTCCTGGATTTTCTTCAAATCCACCGTATTGATGAGCCCAGTCCGGAATATTCTCGTCTTCTACTTCATCTTCTTCCATTGTAACCCCTAGCTCTTCGTGCGAGGTCCAACAATTATATCTAGGCATGAATCCAGACTCAAACAAGTGCGCATGAATAGTTCTTGTTGATGAATACTCTTTCAAGTTATTGCACTTTTTGCATGGACAACACATGAAACCTTTATACTTGTTAGCATTGGCCACATTCAAAAAATAGTGTACGCCTTTAATAAACTCTTTCGACCATCGGTCCGCGGTGTACATCCATTGCCGATCCATCTATACATCAAATAGTCCAATGTTACTAACGAAATCCACACAATTGAAACTATTAAATAATCATATAATAATTTAAAACATCATGATTTAAAGTGAAACTAATTTCTAGAAAAGAGCTACAAAGATGACGACGAGAAGGAAGAGAAGTTTACAATTATTTTTAAATTTTTATTAAAGTGTTGAACATATTTTCTTATTGTACGAACAATATTTCTAGCTATATTACATATTTTTCAATTACCTTTGTTTCCTATTTTTTTACAAATAATCGTACAATAATTTTACAATAGTCTCACATATTATTCTTTTTTATTGTTAGTAACGTTGAAAACATATCTTTAACGAATTATACTTTTTTATCACTATTTTATTAAACTAACTTAGTTTTCTATTTTTTTATCTTAGTTTTCTATATTTTCCCTCGGTCATCTCTTTTATAACATATGTATCTAAATTTTCTAATTTCAAAAGCAACCTAATTTTTCCTACACATATTTTCTCTCTCATTATTTTTCATAAACCTTGTTAGAGACAATATTTTATAGATATAAAGCTATAAATGTAATATGCTAAGCATACATTGTTAGAGAATGGATTTGCTAACTTTTTCGATCTCTCCGATTTGTATATTATCACCAAAACAGTCTTATCAAAAATTTCGGCAGTACCTCCCTTCTTCCTCCTCCTCTTGGCGACAATGGCTCGGGCTGGAGGAGGACGAAGATGTATAAAAAGATAGATCACTTTAGTCCCGGTTAATAACACCAACCGAGACTAAAGATCTAAATCATCTTTAGTCCCGGTTTGTATTACGAACCGGGACTAAAGTGAGGATCTTTAGTCCCGGTGACATCAACCGGGACTAAAGATCCCCGGCCCCCTGACACGAGCCTAACACGGTCGGTGAAGATGTGAACCGGGACTAAAGATCATCTTTAGTCCCGGTTATTAATACCAACTGGGATTAAAGATCATCGCGACCCGTTACACTTTTTAACCGGGACTAAAGATGATCTTTAGTCCATCTTTAGTGCCGGTTCCTATTTGAACCGGGACTATTCCGGCTTTTGTGATCCCGATCAAAGATCAGTTCTCCAGTAGTGTTTCAGCAATCTTAAGAGCTTGAACATCCTCAATCCCTCCCGCAACAACTTGTCAGGCACAATCCCAGTGGCTTTAACTGATCTAAAACTTAGCCAACTGGACTTATCTTATAACTATTTCCAGGGAGAAGTACCAAAAGTTGGTATATTTGGAAACGCTACAGCTATGTCACTCAATGGCAATCAAGGTCTTTGTGGAGGAGTATTGGATTTACATATGCCGCCCTGCCCTGTTGTTTCCAAAAGAATGAAGATAGAGTACTACTTGATCAGAGTATTAATCCCAGTATTTGGCTTCATGTCACTAATATTGTTAATTTATTTTGTACTCATCGAGAAGAAGACGGCTAGACGAGAATTACCTTTTTCATATTCTGCCGAGAAATTTCTTAAAGTTACGTACAAGGACATTGTTGAAGCCACTGGAAACTTCTCCGAGTCTAACATGGTAGGTAGAGGAAGCTACGGCTCTGTGTGTACAGAGGAAAGCTAGCCCAAGTTAAAATGGAAGTGGCTGTGAAAGTTTTTGACCTCGAGATGCGAGGTGCAGAGAGGAGTTTCCTTGCAGAATGCGTAGCACTGAGAGGTATACGGCATCGCAATCTTCTTCCTATCCTAATTGCATGCACGATGCTTGACAACAACGGCAATGCTTTCAAAGCTTTGATTTATGAATTCATGCCTAATGGAAACTTGGATACATGGTTGCATCACAAAGGAGATGGAAAGGCTCCGAGACGTTTGGATTTAACACAAAGAATAAGCATAATTGTTAATATAGCAGATGCATTAATATTGGACTATTTTCACCACGATAGTGGAAGGCCTATTATTTACCGAGATTTGAAACCTAGTAATATATTCCTAGATGATGATATGAATGCCTATTTGGGGGATTTCGGCATTGCAAGATTTTCTCCTAATTTTAGAGGGATGCACCCAGGAGATTCGAATTCAGTTGCTATCAAGAGAACTATAGGCTATATTGCTCCAGGTATGCAACTTCGCGACTTTCTTGATTTGAATATAGCCAAGTAACTATGAGCATGAACTAAACATACGTGGCACTTTTATTGTTCCAATCTTATTTCTAGAATACGCTGGAGGTAGTCATGCAACAACTTCTGGGGATGTTTATAGTTTCGGAATAGTGCTTCTCGAATGTTAACAGGGAAGAGACCAACGGATCCCATGTTTGAGAATGAACTCAACATTGTCAACTTCGTGGAGAGAAACTTCCTGATGGTGTATTGGATGTCATTGATTCTCATCTGCTGTCAGAAACAAATGACTTAGGCTGCATTTGTTTGCCTGACAAAGAGGGGAGATTTTTCTTATTCTTTATGCGCACGCTTCCCAAACTATTAACGGTGGGTTTTTTTGTAAAAAAAATTTTATACGAAAGTTGCTTTAAAAAATTATATTAATTCATTTTTAAGTTTAAAATAATTAATATTTAATTAATCATATGCTAATGACTTATCTCGTTTTACGTATCTTCTCGATCTCTTTCTTTCTCTTTCTCTCAAACACTTCCTTATTCGTTACATATTCGTTATAGGGACGAAAGAAACAGATAACCATATATACCAATGCTTATCGGCTTTGCTACAAATAGCACTTGCTTGTGCACAGCTGTCCCCAAGTGAACGAATGAACATGAAAGAAACAGCCAGCAAAATACGTGCCATCCAGACGGATGCTAACGCTAGACGGAGGTTCTAAGTGCATTTCACGTGCCATCCAGACGGATGCTAATTAACGCTAGACGGATCGGAGGTTCTATAAGTGCATTTCGCTGAGGTGATCTACGAATTGAAGTACTTGCCACTGCCCCACCAGACATATTGTTATAGATATTCGTCACTGGTGGAAGAAAAGGAAAATTCAATATTAATGTATATTAGCAATACAGATTTTGTAACATACCAAAAATTCGAATTTCGAATTTTTACTTCAGTTAAATAATAAAAATATGTTTTCAAGTGTAAATTGAAAGAAAATAGAAATTAAAGACCAAACATAACATCTTTGGTTGGTTATAAACTAAAATATAATTTTTCTACCATTTAAATATACATTTAAAATAATAATACTTAAGGGTAGGTGAACCCATTGAATTGTTAAAAATAATTGATGCATTATAAAATCATGAGGAAATTCATGAAGATACTATTTAATATGTATAACTCACTGAAATTTTGGTATAAATTAATATGTACATTTAATACCCCAAATAATTAGGTCAAAACAGTCAACCTATAGGTTAATACTAAACCCTAATCGGCAAAAACGACACACATCTCATACATGCATTTTATCACATGAAAATGTATATGGAACATAATTTATTCAAATACTACCTTATTTATCATGAATTGATATAATTTTTCCACAATTTATTTTATTAGTTTTGACCTCCTAAAAATTCAATCTATTTTCAGCTAGGCCTATTTTCTTTATTTTCCTGGGAATAAAATATAGAGTATTTTTGTGTACAACCAAGGAAAATGGAAACTAGGTATTTTTATCTACTACCAGTAAAATCCACATTAATTTATCACGCACAGAAATTGAGTTATAGAATTAGAAAGAAGGGGGAAGGAAATATATCTGAAAAATCCTTTGTAAATCACTTGAGCAGTAGATCACTCAGAAACCTACCCTTTTCTCTCTCTGCCATGTGGGCCCAGCTCTGGTGGGACCCACCTGTCGGTCACCCAACTGCGCCATCTCCTCCTCCAAGCCAGGAATGGCTGCCACGTCGCAGACACGCGCCAGCACGCCAGAGCGCCGCCTCGCCGTCCACAGCCTTCTTGAGCTCCGCTATAAATAGCGTCGTTTCGCCCACCGACAAAGCCTTCCATCCTCGCCGCGTTCCACCCAAAACCTTAGCAGGATCGTCTCGGGAGCTCCGGGAGAGAACTCATCTTCTCCGGCGCCGTCAAGATCCACCACCATCGCCATCCTTCTCCGGTGAGCCTCGCCGCAAACCAACCGTGGGAACACGATCCTTTATCCATGCCTAAACCCTCTGTACCTTCTTCCTTGATTTGGCGCAGATCGAGTACCTCGTGCAAAGCTCATCAGCGTCCTTGGTGCCCAGAGCGCCGTCGCGGTTCGCATCGCCGTTCCCGCCGACCCGGTGGAACCCTAACCGAGCCATTACGCCGGGGTCATCGTCTAGATCCCAGGTGCAAGACGCCCAAGTGAATTCAAGCCGAGACGTTGCCGTTGAAGAGATCCCCTTCGTCTTCTTCAGGTCCGGCCGCCGGCCATCGCCGTTGATTTCTCGTCCTCGGGTGAGTTCCAGCGCGATTCCTCTCGCGGGTAGCAACACTAGGGTA
The DNA here is from genome assembly GCA_008326285.1 of Oryza officinalis. NCBI lineage: Eukaryota > Viridiplantae > Streptophyta > Magnoliopsida > Poales > Poaceae > Oryza > Oryza officinalis. Next base: position 43,265,451 of record BDMV01000002.1, on the reverse strand, counting down.
TCTCTAATCATGTGCAGGTGTCACTTTGACAGGAGGTTGGCCGCTCTTCGCTGTCGCCGTCGCCCTGCCTGTTTCCGCCGCCGCCGGAGCTGTCTTCGCGTTGCCGCTGCCATCCAAGCCTCGCCGAGCCCAGAGCGACCTTAAGTGAGCACCCATGGACCCCGTAGATACATATGCATGCATGATTTTGCACCGACCCGAGCTAGAACCCGAGATGACCTAGCTAGCCGAAGCACTCCGCCGCTCACATCGTCGTTGGCGTCGACTCCGACCACCATAGCCAGCGCCACGACCACCGACGGGTTCGCCAGCCTCTCCTCCATCTTTTCTCTTTTGGCCGTACCTCGCGAAACCCCGCCGTTTGCCGCCGGCGTCGACGACAAACTCGTCGGCCGCCGCCTCCAGCCGCTGCCCTCGGCCTCTCCCTCACTGAGCCGCTGACCTGCGGGCCCCACTGCATCTAAGTAGCCGAGGGTTGATTCGTGAGGAAAACAAAACCCTCTGTACTAATGTGTAAACATGTAACCTATGACATGTGGGACCAAGGACCTAATAGCAATAAGTCAGAAATCTGAGTACTCTTTAACGAAAATGCTTTTAAACATGTGCTGGGGACTTCGGGTTGAAACCTTGGAAACCCAGGGAATTTTCTGAAAAAGTACAGAGGCTGACCAGTGGACCCTTATCTTTAAAATTTAGAAATATTAAAGGAAATATTCAAAACAATAATTTTACAACAGGAAAATGAGAGAAACTTGTAAAATGCATATAAAATTCATTTTAACTCCATTTGAGATGAATCAAATTTCTATGGATTCACAAAATTGTAAACTTTAATATGGTCAGATTAAACATGATGCCTACAGTAGAAGAAATGTCTCTAAAAATTAATATATGGAATACTTAACATATAGCATATACTAATTCATAAAATCCATACAAAATTCATTCTAACTCCAAATAATATGATTCCAGAGAGGTTAGGTTGTTTCTCATAGACTTGGTTTCTATAAATTAAAAATGTAGTACATATAGTACCAAAAACACATCTAAAATTTGTATAATAAATAAGACCTATAATATGTCATATAACTTGTAAATTCATAATAAATTCATACTAGCTTTAAATATTGTGAACTAAATTTTGTTAAACTTTGGAGAAAATACACTCTGCTGCAGTGGCCTAAGACTTCACCAGTCCTGGACCCAAAATGCACTTAGAGTTAAATAGAGTCTAATTAATTTATTACTAGTGTTGGACTTTAAAAATTTATAACTCACAAATGCACTATGATAATATAGAAATTCCTTCACCACAAATTATAAACCCACAGCCTCTAACCACGCTAGTGAATTCATGCATTTTAGAGCATTTTGAATATTTGTATGTTTTGGTATTTATTCGATTATCGATATTTCTTTTAGAAGACGATTACGTTGTTGGTGAGAAGATTTAACCTTTCGCTGACTCCAGTAAGGACATCAATCAAGGCAAGATATGCCCTCCTCCTTTGAACACTTTGATCCTATGTTTTTATTGGGCAAACGTTTTATATTGCAAAGTTGCACGCGTTAGATAGTTATGTTTGGAAAAATTATTTTAAAGTGATGAAATGGTAGTTATGACCTATTTGTTGCATAATCCACCTTGACAATTGTTATCCATGATGTTTGTAACCTTAGAATGATTTAGAGTACCCTATTTGTACTCAAATGGAAACCCCTACGCTTTTATAAAATGCAAATGCTTAGCCTTGCTTAGTAATAGAAAAATCATGGTTATGGATCACTTATTATGTTATTTGAATTATTTCAGAACTTATGAACAAAGATGATTTCTCTGCTTATTTGCGAACTAAAATAAAAGGAATGTGAATTTCATACTTAGGCGGCAAGTGATACGCATATGGTGGTAGTTGCATATCGATAGGGGGAGTGTCCGCCTGAGTTGTTTAAGGACTGAACTACATATCACCCACTTATGTTTACCGTACATCCACATGTGTTATTTATGGAGATAACCTTGGCCTATTAAGTTAAGCATTTGTCTGACCTTGCATTCGGGAGGCCGTTGTAGTAGAGATAGTGGCCACGAGTGTACTGTGGGCTATCTATAGGAACTACCCATGTGTGTGTGTGTGGAATTTATTGCTAGCGAATATTACTAGCTGTGTGTTCACCGTGAGGGGACGGATGGTCAGCCTCACGGCATGGGCGTCTAAGTCTGTCCAATACAACGATAACGTGCCTCGTAAGGGAACGGATGTGTTCGCCGTCACGGCGTTAGGTTTAAGGCGTGGGCCCGTCACCTAACGACTCTAGGACTTAAGCCTAGGGTGGATTCACACTTATCGTGCTCATGCAAGGTTAGACAATACTTAATGTAAAAGCCTCGTTATGACCTCTAGACCGCACTCAACATGTAGAGTGTGGTAGTGCTTGGCCGGCACAAGACAAACTAGAGAGTTCATACCAGGTGGGTAAAGCTGTACAAGCTCTGCAGAGTTATAAAAACTAATCGATTAGCCGTGCTCACGGTCATGAGCGGCATAGTGATGTAATGTGGGTATACTTTTATGTTTTCCTAAATGCCTTTGAAACTAAATGTTTTGGAATGATAATGAGATTGATATATATGTGATGTGATTGCCCCATTTCCGGATTGGATCGTGATAAAACGCTACTATCTATTTATGTTGGTATCATACCATGAATATTATGCTTTACCTAATTGTTGAAATGTTTCGTACAAATTGCGTTGCAAATGAATTGTGAACTAAAATTAGCTTTATACTGAAAACCTCGTCTACATACAAGCCTCTCTTTGAATATAGCCTTCATGTATGTAGGATTGACTGTGCGCTTGCCAGTACATTAACTTGTTTAATGTACTGACACTTGTTAGACTGGAATATCCATTTTTTTTGCAGGTATTTGAGTGTTGCGGGAATCGTTGTTTCTCTCAGGATTGGTCCTATCAAGGGGTTTACCCTAGTCGGAATGCTTGTGGGATTTTGGGTAGACATGCTTCCGAAGGACTTTAACTAATTAGCCAAATGGCTATAAGTAAGTAACGTTGTTATATGCCTCTAGTTATGTGTAAGTCACCTTACAAGTATTTGAGTTAATACCATGGCTTAGATGAAAGTGCGAAGCTAGCATCTTCCTGGGGCTAGCTAAGCATGAGTAAAGATTTTGAGCAATTGAGATGTTGTAGAGCTCAGCAATTTGAGTCAAGTCTCCTGAGATGTGTAACACATCTAGTCGCCATCTTCGAATGGTTTGACGGGCATGTCTCAGGCTGAAGTTGACTGGCACGCAGAGTCCCAGCAATATCTCCTTTGCTCATATTTCGGCATCGCAGAGTTCATATCGAATGGTGTTATGTTGGGGTCATGGACACATTGAGGTATGAGTGGCTATTTATACGTGTATGGATCCCACTCATCCAAGATCATGTGGTGACTACAAATATCACCGGACTATATGAATTTTGGGTGCTCGACAGATTTTCTTGCATTAATTATTGTGTCAATCATACTACTTAATCAACAAAGCCGTACATTTGCCGGCACAACATGTTCTAGTGAAGGTGTATCGGGTATTCAGTTTTTTCTCTAGAATATTTGTGCTATACATGGAGTTTGTATACATTTGATCCGACATATATGTAACCAAAGTTGAATTCCAATCATGCATGCTGAATACTCCCTCCGTACCAAAATACAATCACTCCTAACATTTGAAATTCGTATTAAAATATAAACACTTCTAAAATACTATCAGTCAACCACCCCTCATTCAACCATTTTATATATTGCCCCCAATACCCTCCCACTCCAAACCATACCTCATTTAACAATGGGCAGCATTATTTTCTATCAAATCTTAATCTTTAGTTCTTTTACTAAAACCCCTACAAGTGCTTATATTTTGAAACAAAGAAGTACTTTATACGGCAAGCTTTGTTCAAATATCTTCTGTGTGATCAAATTGGAATCCATCTCAACAATGTGTGTGGATGATGTTTTGATTATTATTTTTCTTATTTGTGGCCACCCTATTGCATCGCATGGGCTACTGTTATTAATTTGTAATCATTAAAATTTTAATTATATGCCATTTACATTAGAATTTCTTGAATTATAAAGTTTTATATTGAAATAAAAATTCACATCAATTACAAATTGCAAATTATTAATTTTGAATTTTATAATTAAATTTGGAAAATACTAAAATAAGAGTCCAACACGAGAACACCGCTGTATTTATTAATTATGAATTTTGGAAGGACAGGCTATTTTACAATGGCATGCTTTATTTAGTACCTGTTATTTGCGCCTAGCTAGGTACAATAACACCCGTTATTTGCATGCAACTTAAATATCTATAAAAAAAATTTGAAAGAACTTGGTGCCATTGATTATATTGATACAAGTCTATACACGAACATGCGAGGCAAAATTCTATCTATAATTAGAGAAACAAAAAGAATAAAATCAAATAGTGAATAGTACCTCTTCATCACAAATATAATTTATTGTTTTGTTTCTATATCTATATATGGAATTTAGATTTGCATGTTTGTATATTAGTTTATATCATCTTTATCAATCTTGAAAAATATTATTAAATATTCACACAACTATTATATGCATACACTTAGGTTCGATTGCACCTAGGTATAAAAAATTACTTTCGATCAGAGAAATCAATGTAAAAGGGAAAATTTACCTAATACCATCGCAAAATATCATAGAGTCCAAAAATGCCATCTTGTGTGTCATTGACATGTGGGTCCATGTCCCACATATCATTCTCACGTACGATGGTATTTTGTAACTCATGAATATTTAGTTTATGATGGTATTCCCAAATTTTCTCATGTAAAAACTAGAGAGTCCACTAGGGTATTTTCTAATAGCATGTTTTATTTAACATGGAATCCCAATACGATTAACAGTCATGGTTGATATGATAAATTGATGTTTTAAATATTCATATAGTTGAATATAATGGCTATTTAATTTTTCTTAAAAGTCCATTTAGCATGAACACAACAGGTTCTTTGATATTATTATTAGCAGGGGAAATAGCTATTATGGTTCTTGAAGTTTCGGTCAGGAGCTAATTTAGTCCCAAACCTTTCAAATTGTCCAAATAAGCCCTTAAACTTTATCATGTGTCCATATAAAGTCCTTGGGTTTATCAAAAATTGCCATGTTCATATGCCATGTCATCTTCCCATGTAAATATATGATGAAACGCCCAATTTACTCTTACATATATCAGAACGAAAAAAATAAAATGAGAAAAAAGAAATGGAAATAAAACATGTGATTTTGCATATTAAATATTTGTTAGAATTTTAACATTCAAAAGCAACTATGTGCATGCCATTTATTTGGCATGCTAACTATATATTTGGTGTTCATAGCTAATTTGACTTCATATTGGCATAATGCAGTGAAAAAAGTTCTTCATATGTCCATAGTTACATTGAATGTTAAAATTATAAAAAAATATTTAATATTCAAAATCACTATTTTTTTCTTTTTATTTTAAAATATTTTTATTTCTTTTCATATGGTATTGTAAGGGTCCTATTTCGCCATAGATTTTGCATGAGAGGATCACATGGTATGCGCACGTGATGATTTAAGTGGGCCCAAAGACTATAGTAGGTTGCATAAAAGATCATGGACTAAATTGACACTGGAGTAAAACTTCAAGAATTATATTTGCTATTCTCCCTTATTAATATTAGTTGATTTCCCACGCTTTGCTACGGAAATTACTAAGTAACTTTTAATATTTTTAATAGTCGAGCTAAGGGAAATTAAAATTATATTTGTTATTAACAACAAATAAAACTGGTTTGTCAAACTATTTTCACAGAGAAATAGATTTAGTAGACTCTTTATAAGATTATAAATGACATATGATATCTCGCACTTTGATTATATGGATAAATATATGTTAAGTATAATAAAAATGATGGATACATATATGTTAAAAATATTATAAAAATAATGTGAATGGAGGTGATTGGATGTTGATTTGTAGAATTCAATGAATTATAGATGATGTTGCATGTTTGCATGAGTTTTGTATGTAATTATTATTAGTGGATGATGAGGCGGCATGCTTGCATGTTGAACTTTAGAATTAGTTGGTTGTAACTTTATAGATATTTATAGATAGTATAGATTAATGAGAAAATAATTAATTAAACTGTTATTTAAGATCAACACTGGCAGAAGTCTATTTACATTTTTAAAAAATCAAGAAAAACACCGAACCTGATTTGCTTGCTAAATTGATAAATTAACATTAACGATCGACTTTGATTTGTTTTTGCACACTTGCACCCTTCAACATCCATGATCACCTTGTTTTCTGAGCTCTGCTACTCTGCTGCAGCGCTGCACATGCATGCAGCACTTGGTAAAACGCGAGTAGGGGCGATGGTAGGTTTATCGAGGACTTGTGCGAAGACAAAAGAAACAACATACCACTCAAAGAAAAAAAAGAACAACATAATGGTTAAGTCGATGAAACTAACATCTATACTATAATGAAGCAACTTAGACAAACAAGCTAAATCATGACCGTCCGATCGTGAAATCCGATGGCCCAAAGCTATCCCACAATTCATCTCGCCATCCCATCTGTAACGCCCGTTTCGTCGCGGCGTTAGCGGGAAAACTAATCTGCTAAAAACCCTAATTGCGAAAATTTGCTCTTCGGTTGAGTCTTGTTGTGTGCCAAGGTCTCGTGTTTCCCCTCTCAGTTCAATCCCGGAGAAAACCGCGAAATCGGATCTCAAATCCGAGCCCTAATCCTCTACCCTGGTACAGGCATACAGGTCAATCTGGACCGCTCTATCCTGGTCTCCGCCCGGGGGCCAGTTTGGGGCGTGACACCATCTCCCACCCTTTTTCTCTTAATTCCCCTCATCGTGCCTCTCGCGTTTCCCTCTCCTCACCCTTGATTTTGCCGTTTTGCGCAATCTCATCCCCCGATTCCCTCCCAGAGTCCCAGTGCTACTCCCCTCTCTCATGCACTCACTATCCCTCGCCTCTCGGTGCCTCATTTGTTGTCGCTGTCGCCACACTCCTGCACCCGTCCACCTTGATTAGATCATATCGATTCCTCATCCCTAGGTTCGATCAACCAGAATCTTCTTTACCTGCTCCACCCGACGTGTTGTCGTTGGTGCTTATTCGTGCTAGAGAGAGCAATAAGGTGATGTTTTTTTCCTCGTTGGAGATGCCCTTTATTTTTTTATGTTATTTAAAGAGTCACGACAAAAAAATCGGTAAGATAGATCGATATGTGACATATCACTGGGCAAACATACCACTTCAATAAGATATCTACAGGTTGTAAAAAAGAACAAATTAAACTCTAACTACTCCCTTTACCTACTCTCTCTGCGTTGATAATACTTGTCATTTAAAAAAACACGGTCTTAAAAAGCAATTTGGACCATTATTATTTTATTACAATATATATATAGGGAATCTATTCTACAACCCCTTAACAGAATAACTATTCTATACCCTCTTTCCATGAGCCAAACCCACCTCCCTCTCCCTTCTTAGGACCCAAAACCCCCCTCCCACCTCAGTCAAAGCCTTCTCCCACCAGTCAAACCCGTCAACTAACTTCCCCCTAGGTCCATCTCTTTTCAGTTCTCGTCATGCAAAAACTACGTAGTAACGCGACGGCCAATGTGTAGTAACACTTGCTTTCTGTAGTAACGACGTCAAAAAATAGTTCTGATGTATCTAGTTTCGTTAAGCACTTTTTTACGAACATCATGCTGCAAACGGATTAGAAATACAATATATGATGTGAGAGATATTGCTCTTTAAAGATTAAGATTAAAAAAAAATTTAGCTCTACACAAAGTAGTTGGCGTCGTTGCAGGCTTGCATCCTGGGAGGCTGGGACTCGTCGGTGGCAGCAGGGTTCAACCTCCTATCCAAAAAAATGGTGTTAAAAACACATACCATTCAAACAAAGGAAGCGTCGGGAGTTCTTGATAAATATCTTTATGTACTACCTAAAATAATGAAAAACAAGTTTAGAAATTTAGATCGGCAAATATCTCATGCGTTGATGGAGGTAACAAAGCCATAGAGGTGTCGCGCCTGTGGGTTGCGGCTTCTGCCTGCTCGGAGTGCTCGCCGCCCTACTCTTGCTCGCCTGCTCGTGTTGCAGCCGCTGCCTGCTCGCCGCCATGCTCCTACTCGCCCAGTAGCCCGCCGCCGGCAGCACGTCTAGTCACGAGGATGGGGATTGTGGAGAAGCGGTGGCTACGGCTGGGGGAACAGGGGAGGAGTGAGGGAGGAGGAGAAAGATAGGGTTAGGTTTTGCTGTGACCGAGGTGGACTGTTGTTGGGCTTCTTGCCTTCTTGGGCCTCCAATACGCTAAGTTTTAAGGTGTAATATACCCCCCGGGGCCCCGCGGGTCAACTGCAGGTCTAATCCCTCCCCC
>BDMV01000002.1:43227788-43256931 GCA_008326285.1 Oryza officinalis | reverse complement strand
ACGAGGCAAAAATGTACCTCGCCCCCGCCCCATAGCAACCCAGGCCCCACGGGGAAAATTGCCACCCATAGGAGTGGGGTGACGCTTTCCCCTTATCCCCTTGTCAATTTCGCTACTAACCTCCTCCACTCCCTCCTGAGCTCTTTATAGTCTCCCCACGCGCGTCACCACTATCGCCTGCATCGGCAAATTTGGCTGGTCGAAGGGTAGGATGCGAGCCGCTGCCGCGTACCCTTGTTTCCTCTCCCTCTCCGTATCGCCACCCCACCCTCTCCCTCTCCCTCTCCGCTCTGTTCCCGGTGTCCCAGCCGGTACATCACCGGCTGGTCGGAGGGGAGGAAGAATTGTTTGGCCAGAGGGGAGGAAAATCCGGCAGAGCGGAGGATGTGAGTCGCCATCGCGCGCCCTCTTCTCTCCCTTCCTGTCTCGCCATCCCGCCCTCAGTTTTTTCACCATTATATTGTGATCTGCAGTATGCATGCCATGTTATTTTCTAATCGGAAGAAAATGAGAAAAGAAATCTTGTTTTGTCAAATTCTCACAAATTAGAAGAAAATGAACAGGTTTCTTTTTTTAGGATGCAGAAACTGGAGAAGGTGAAGAAAAAAGGAGAAGTTAGTTTTGTAATTAAGCATATAATCACTGAAAATGACTAGTTAGCTTAGTTATGTTAAATAAGGTTCGGTCAACAAAGAAAAATAAAGAGGATTACTGCTCTTTGGTTGATCACTAGTGCGTGTTAGTTCTGTCATATAATTTTGTTTTGTCTAAAAAAGTAGCTACTAAAATAGAATTTGTTACTTTTTATTTGTCACTGGACGGCCCACGGGCAGCCTGTCTTTGCCTGCTTCTTTTGGATAATCTGAAGGAAAGATTACTGACTAGTGCATGCAGATGTAGTTCACTAATTAGATGCGTGATTTGATCGGCATGATGCAGTCACTTGTAGTGTGAAGAATATTTTTGTATATACTTTTAGTTTGTTTTTCCTCATTGCCAATACAATAATATTATGATGAGTACTGAAGGCTACACATAACTCAGGAATCCATCTTTAATCCCGATTTGCAATCTCCTTTAGTCCCGGGTTACAAACCGGGACACCGATTCCGGAACTAAAGATGCCTATCTTTAGTCCGGTTAAAATAATCAGGGCTAAAAATCCATCTTTAGCTCCGATTGATGTTATCAACCGGGACTAAAGATGAATATTTAGCCTCGGTTGGTAACACCAACCAGAGCTAAAGATGTTTTTACATTTTTTAAAAATTGCATATGCTGCTTGTTGTTTATTTATACATATGTAATATATATATATACATATATATATATATACACACATATATATATATATACACCTATACACACACACACACACACACACACATATATATATATATTACAATCTTCTTTCTATTCTATTCGTGTGTGGGGTTGACGAATAGGTTTTCCATCGTGGTGGAATTCTCCCGCGGGATCAATAACCTGATCCATGATAAATCTCATCAGTTGTTCTCGAACGGCTTGTATAAATGCATCATAGGGGAGTTGCTCGATCATCCAAAGAACCTATCATTTCAAAAAATGAGATATAAATATATGAAATCAATAAGAAATCAAGACATAATGTATAAATGATGTTTACGTACATCGAGATCCTTGTCACCGTTGATTTCATGTGTTATGGTATGAATATAGTTGCAAACGTAGTAGCCGCATAAGTTCGTCCCTTGATTCTGTTTTGGACACTAAAGGAGATCAAAACAACATATTTAATATATATTTTTATTTTAGAACAAATTAAATGATTCAATATAATTTTGGAGCATGTACTCACCGAAAAGTTCATCCTGACATCTAGTTCTTCTTTGAAATTCCCGCGGACAAGTGTACGGAACCGTGTCCATGCCCTATGCACAGTTGCAAGCTATGATTAATTATTCGAGATCCGAATATATAATAGAAATAGCAACACTCATAATAACAGTGCAATGGATGGCATTACCTGTCTAGCACTTCAAAAATTTTGGTGAAAGTTTCCTTCGATTTATCCATTGAGTCATAGACATGGAGCTTGCTTTTAGTAAGGTCTATAACAAAAAGAACCCAGTGAAATCTACAAATTGTGTGAGATGATATATATGTCATGATATGAGTACGAGAAGGAAATTGGTACGAAAGAAGGTAAAAACTCACGAGGTGTTGTATGACAATAGAATGAAGGTCTTGAAATGTTGTTGCACCAGGAAATAGAGAATATTATCCCCTGTTTCTTGCTCAAAATCCTTTATTACCGTAGTATTAACTTTGCAAGGGTCCATGAATCCAACCCTGAAAGCTCCCTGCTTACAGCATATTTGAATCTCCATTCTACAACGGGAAAAAAGGACATTTTCATCAGCTATCCGCACACTGCAATCATTCGATGCTACATACAAGGACCTAAGGAACAGAATAAAATTAATTAAACAATACTTACAAAACTCTAATAAGAGAGACGTTGAGAGCGTCTCGATGGTACACGTCGAAGATTTCCTGAAAACGGACCCACAACACATTATCTCCTTGGAAGTAATCTGAGTTTTTTACCCTCGCACCGAACATCACTCTTTCGACGGTTGATTTTTTATTGATAGAGGGTTTGAACCTGATCTTACGCCCTTACCACGCGTACCACGTGATCCAGCGCATCAAGCGCACCATCACCGTACGACCCGAAGAACGTAACGGCCACCTGGGCTGGCCATGACATCTGCGGCGAGACCACCTACCTCGGCTTCTACTGCGGCGACGGGAGCGCGCACCCCCACCATCATGGCCGATGTACTCAACGTATAGCTAGTAGCTACCGCCTGCGTGTGCCCACGTGACCTGGCGCTCTTGCACGCCGCTAGCCTCCAATGACTTGTGAGCCGGCGCCATCCCCCGCCTCGATCGGCGGCGTAACGTACGCTGTCTAGCAACTACTTCAACTCGGTCAGGCAGGCGTGCGCCGCGCTGGCCGGTCAGGCAAGGGACGTTGGACGTGATGAACAACTGCGCGGGCTACGCCGGCCAGCGGCGGCTGGAGGAGTGTGCGTTGTTCATGCGAGATGCGACGACCGAAGCCATCGTGTCCAGCGGCGAGTGCGGACGCCGCGGCGTGCGTCGTACTGGCGATATATAAGGACATGCTGATGCGAGAGAGAGGGAGAGGGCCGCCGGCTCGGCCGCTGTCCAGCTACGTGACGTATGCCACGTACTCTGCACGACTGAGACGCCACAGCTAGCGATGGGACCGTGCGCCACCGGTGGTGTGTTTGGCTATTTCGCCCGTGTTCGTCGTAGACTCGTAGGGCTCGTCGCCGTGTACCACCCGTGCGTGCTGGGTTGTTGGTGCTCGGCGTCCGTTGCGCGTGTCAGTGCGTATCGTGCATGTCAGCATGTGCGTTTGTGTGTTCGTTGCCGTGTTTGCTGGGGGATTCCGCCTGAAAATCTCATTTGGATGTACGCTATGCGGTACGCCTTTGCGTGACCAATGAGGTTGGGATGCATCATGTGCCCGTGCGGTGTTGATCGCTTTTCAGTTTTTTCACCATGGCGTGCCTAGCTAGAAACGCAAGTGTCGGTGCCAACGACCTGTGCATAAGACAGGCTGCATCGAAATTTAGCGATTTTTCCACTGCATTGTATCGTCTAAGAATGGTTTTTCCACTTGAAGTGTACATCAATTGGGGACGGAGTGAGGACGAAATGGAGAGATGTCACTCGCTTGCTTTACTCTATTTTAGACCAAGTTTCGGTTGATACGAGTGTATGAGTTTGAAATTAGGAGGCTGCACATATGATAAAAATAGATAAACTATAGCTATTTTTTTGATCGGATTTCTAAGCACCCTCCTCTCCTATGTAGCTTCGCCCCAAACTTCAATGCTGGATGAGCTTTCACTATGTCAAAATAGGTTGAATACAAATTTCACAAAACTATACATATTTTAAATAAACTATTGTAAAACTATGAATAATATATCATAAAATTATAAGTTTAGCAATTTATCGTGGAACTTCAAATTTAAGACATAGTATCCAATGTGTTGTCTGATCGTTGATCGATTCTAATTGCCAAGGGACCTATCAGGACGATTAATCATCGATCGGCCACGATTAATCGACCTGATCGATACTAGAACCTATGTTTTATATAGTACATAGTATAAATCAATCACAGTACTTAATAATTGATGGTAAGATAGTCACTTACTTGCATAGTATAAAGTAATCATAGTATAAAGCAACCAACAGGAGTAGCACATATTCACTATGCTAACCCCTATGACTTGTTTTAAAAATGATCGATAGGTGCTCTGATCGGACGATTAATCGCGCTTGATCGATGATTAATCGGGCAATCAGATTTTTGATCGAACTGATCGAATGAATGTCCTTGATCGGAGTCAGGGGACCGATCATGACGATTAATCACGATTAATCGGACGATCAGATAATACTAGTATCCCAAAACTACAGAAGCACTGATTTAATCCCGAAACTGCATGTTTTGTAACTCCAGAAGAGCATTATTAGTGCTCAGAATTTACACTATAAATACATACTTAATTTTGGGATAACTTCATTATGTAGTTTTGTGATACTTTGATTTAAATTTATAATTCCATGATAAATTAATGCTAAATTTTTACTTCTATGGTACATCAAGTTTTGTGATAGTTTAATCAAAATATATGTACAGTTTTGTGAAATTCCATAACATGAAGCCAGGCCCATGAAAGATCATGTCTATTGACTAGGGAAGTTTTACATTGTAGTAATACTAGCAAAAATGTCTGTGCATTACAACAGGTGAAGATAACTCTCACAATTGATAAAAATTCTGCCAAATTTAAATGACAAATCAAAACAAGACAAACAAAATAATAGCAAAACAAAGTCAAAAATCATATATAGCATTGAACCCAATTACGGCTGCTTCATGCGTCATCACACGAAGAATCCCTTATGCACACCTTTACATAGCCTCACAAATTAATTGGGTGGCTATTTCATAAGTTGATACATGTGTATTCTGCTATACCTCATTGACCAAATATTTAAATTTTGATTATTTAATTAGTGAAAATTTTTAACTGTAGATGAAAAGTATTTGCAAAGCACCCAACTTACCACATACACAATGACAACTTCAAAAGAAAAATATCTATGAGGAGACAAATTTGGTTGAAGAAAAAAGGAGAAAAAATATACTATCTATATTTATGGTGCCACTTATATACACTTACACTATAACTACATTATAATTACATTGTAATTTTTAAAAAATACACTATAAATTTTAAAAACTAGACTGTATTTTTAATACTTGCATTGTAATTATGCCAATATTCACTGTATATGAGATGTCAGGCTATGAATTATTAATTACTGACATTGGTTATATATCAAAATAACATTGACTAAGAAGAAAAGAAAAAAATAAAAGAGTGAGAAGCGGAGGGATACAGTTGTTCTGTGATGACGATATATGGATGTATGGATGCAAGACCATCAGATGATTGGTCCTAAATCTGACTAAAATCAGTTACAAATTATGGCGACATATATTTACTAATACCGAAAGAGAAAAGAAGAAGAAAAGAGAGATGATTGGACGGAGAAAAAGAGGATCAGATGATCGGGAGAAAGAAAAGAAGAAAAAAAAAGAGAGAGAAAGACGCTGATCGGGGGAAGGCGTGCGTGACTTCGAGTGGATGCGCGATCGAAGGCATGCATGACGAGGTGGCTAGATGGTGTAGGTCGATTGGGTTAGGTTGGGCTGGGAGGAGGATGGGAGGGGAGGGTGAGGGGTTGGGCTGAGAGGGGGTGCATAATAGTTATTCTAGACTCTTGTTAAATTGAATATGAGCGACATATAACTAGTTAAAAACCAACTCAAATATGAATAATGTATCAAAATTTAGACGAAAACATCTTAGCCCGATTTGCTAGGGATAATGGGATGATAGAGCTGGCCCAAATGTGGCCAGGGTGTGTGGAACTGTCCACAGGTTTCAGTCCGGTCCTTTTGCCTGTTTTGCGTCCACATGCGGTTCGGTCGAGACCCGTCCACCGAGGACAGAGTCACAGCGATTCGAGCGATCCCTTCAAGAATTTCAAGCAAACGCGCGTCGCACGAGCACTTGGTCACGTAGCTCCGTTTGTTTTTGCAGGATGCCATGGCAGGAGCACGCCGCGTACCCATATCATCCGTTGCCTCGTGATTGGTTTCAACAAGCCAGCCAGGCAGTTCCACTTCATGAGTATCGTTTATTTGTCGACGTAATTATAATTCGTGCCACGTTCTTTTTCATTAATTGATCGTGTCCAATATGCACATTTGGGCATTACTTTCTACCAAAAATATTTAAAATGCAATAGTATGAATAGAAAAAATAAATGACAGATCTCATAGTATTGTTTAGTTACGGAATACTGATTCCAATTGCCACACAGCCTAGAACATCTTAAAAAAGAATAGAAGGAGTGCATCATGAAACATATCCTGTGAACTTATTACACAGATATCATCCAAAAAAAATCGAAAGGAGATTGTTTAAGTATTTTCAATAGTATTATACCTATGTGAAAGTCACTACTACAGAAACAGCCTTTCCGTGCGGGCCGAAAGGCACCTTTCCGTGCGGAAGGCCTGCCCGCACGCGCGAAAAGGTCTGGGAAAAGACCATTTTCGCGTGCGGTCGACCCAACCGCACGAGAAGATCCATTATCCCATGCGGGCCGCTTAAGCAGACCGCACGGGATAAGCGATCTTCCCGTGCGGTCGCGTTAAGTGGACCGCACGGGATAATAAACCGACATATAAAATAATATTTTATATGCACATAAAATAATGGGTGGATCGCTTATTCCGTGCGGTCCACTTAACGCGACCGCACGGGATAAGCGATCTGCCCATTATTTTATGTGCATATAAAATATTATTTTATATGTTGGTTTATTATTTTATGTGAATATATTACCTTATCTCTCCCCTCTCTCTCCGTCTCTCTCACTCTCAGTAATAGTATACATACACATCGCACGTATTAAGAATATTGAACGTAATTAATTATTTTTTCATGGAATTAAGATATTAAATTTGTACGCATACATCACATATGTATATAATATACGTATCATCGCGTCTCGCAATTTACAGAAGTTTAAAAAACCACATAAAATATATCCTTAATTAGAAATATTTGTACTAGCTACTATACATATGTTCTTTTTCCCACTCTCTAAGTCGTTTGAAGGTATCCTCCGTCGCAAGCTGGCTCTCCGGATCGTAGAAATCACCCAAATGGTTGCAGACATCGCGGCGGATGAAGCGGCAAATATCTGCACACAAGTTTAGTATGGTTCGATCGTCGAACCGGTTCGCTACAACTGGAACGGACGGGATCTGTTTCAGAAGGAATACACATTGTTATAGTTAGGAAAGTTATACAAGATCTTATAATGTGTGACAAGATATTTTCTCTCGATTTACTTCTTCAAACTTTGTAGTGTATCTCCCGTTGAGTCTAAGCATCTCACATACATAGTATCCGCATAAATTAGTCTGTGGTGGTTGCTTAAAACACTATGTTGAAAAAAATTGTATACATCAATATTTTGAGTGAAACAAGTATATGTAAGAAATGTCGGAACAAGACATCTTGTCTTCATGAGAAGCTTCTTCTTTTGTGGATTATTGATTGGTCCACCGTGGTCTACGTAATATCTGTGTGCTCTATAAAGACAAAACAATTGTTTGAGTCAATTATGTGTATTTGAGAGTACAATAGTCAACATTTAGTAAATGGTGCATAACAGGACTTACAAATTTAATATAACGAGAAACTCTGTAAATGTTTCCTCGCCATAGTGCGCCGGATCCAGCACTACGGCCAGGTGGTCCCGTGGATATACCAGAAAAAGTATGTAATGATCGCTGCAAAGAAGATATGTTAGTTGTATGTGATATCGTACTAAACTATAAGTACTACAGAAGAATCATACGTACCGCAGCGCGTAAGGGACGAAGAGGACAGTTTTGTCTTTGTGCGCAACCATCGCTCTGCCCAAGTACAGTGCTACGCTGACCATCTTTTTCTTGTGCATTTTTTCGACGACCTCTTTTTTCTCGGACGTCGTTTTACCTTTAAGCTCAGCGGAATCTACACGAATATTCACCGTGTGTTCCGTCTAGCAAACCCTTGTTGGGTTGATGTATCCTACTGGATGGTTGGCCTTTTCAGCGGTGTGGAATTGCATCCTAAGTAATAAAGCGGGTAATTTATCAGAAGTTAGTTAGCAAGTGAATTAATATATGACATTAATTACGAATGACTTACAGGCAAAATGCAGCAACGAGATTTATATCCATTTTGTCCAGCTTGAATAATGCGTGAAGGTCGTTGAAATCGATTACCAGCATTCCATTTGGGCCACTGGTGAAAGCATTATCCGGGACCTTCACAGTAATCATGCCCAGGCCTTTTTTAGATGCCTTCAGATACCAGTCATGCATCAGCCTCATTTCCCAAGGCAGGCCTTCCATGAGCTTCGGGGGCAGGAACGGCTTCCCGTGCACGTACTTTGTTGGCACCTCGTCGGAAGTCCAGTTTTGCAGGTCCTCCATTTGATTTTTCACCGATTTTTGTGAATCCGACAAATGTGGAGTTTCATCCTGCTTCTTGTCAGTCGACGCTCTCCCCCTGAAAGCCTGGAATACTAACCTTTCCTCGTATACGGCCATTTTTTCCTTATCATAAGTTGACCTAATCATTGTCGGGATAAGCCGACGAGGTTCAAGCTTGGTCGGACTTGGAAGATTTGCGCTTCTCATAAGAGGCCTTTCAGGTAGCGCCAATGCAGACTGTGGTGTCGGAGGAGGTTGTTCTGCTTGGACTTCAGGGGCTGATAGATGTGGTGAACCTGGACCTAAAGGATTAGGGGAGGAGGGAGGTGGGGAGGCAGGCCTATTAGTTGGCGAATCTTGTCCTGGTGGAGAAGGTGGTGCAGGCGCAGCAGCAATCTTTGGAGCCGGCGGGCGTGGGGTTGAAGGCGATGGACCGACCAGCAGTATATCTCGTCGATGCCATAGTATAAACTGATTCACCGCATCCCCAAGCAATTGTATCCCGTCCGGTGTTGGAATATCTATCTCTAAACTGGTATGCTCTGCATGCACCTTGGCCACTTGCACCCTTGCATATTCTTCAGGGATTAGCGTGTTCTGAATTTGGTGCCCTGGTATCGCAAGCCCTGTACCCACCTCCTTTCTCTTCCCGGCCCTTCCTATCGGCACGAGCAGGCTGCACGGCATCGGGGCAGTTATGTTGTCTACTGGATAAGGTGCGGTGTCCACTGACCCGACACTGCTTGGCACCTGTACTGTGGGTTCTTCGGATTGCTGGAACAAGTGCGGGAAGGCTTGACGATTTTGAGCAACAAGAGAGTAGAAATGTTGTTCAACTTGTTTTACTATCCTCTCTTCCAATTTCTATTTGTACCTGTCCCGTTTCTTATAACCCTTAGCTTCCTCCGGAAACCCTTCCTTCCAGCTCGTCCTTGACGATAGGCCCCTTACTCGTCCGGAATGTTCAGGGTTGCCTAATGCAGCTGTTAGTTGATCATGTTCTCTCTTGGCAATGAATTCCCCTGTTTTCTCTTTTTCCGCAATGTCCTTAAGACTACTGGTCACACGCTCGATATCCGGATCCTCGAACTGGATCTCTCCCGCATCGGTGACTTGCCCTGTGCTCCGTGCCCAAACCCAGTTTTTGCTTCTTTCCTTTAGGGCATCTACAAGCAGGGGCTTGCCTTGGGCGGCAAACTTCTCTTCAGTTGCTCGCCACTTCTCTACGTGGCCATCGTAGCCGCTCGAGCCCAACCGATGCGGGTATTTGTTCCTTTTAGCTAGATCGGACATCTTTTTCCTCCGCGCTAAGGCTTCCGGGCTATTCATCTTTGCCACAAAGGTGTCCCATTCGGCGGGCGTAATACCACCGTAGTCGGCGAATGGAGTCTTGTTCTGTTGCACGTAGTGAGTGTTCAAGTCTGATTTCCACTGCCTCCACCGATGCGCCATCGTTTTTAGGGCAAATTCTTTTCCCATAGCCTCTGAACCAGGCGGATAGACAAGCCACTTCTGCAACTCGTTCCACATGAAGTTCTTCATGTTGTCATCCACCTGCTCCCAGGAATCTACATTCAAAGGGCCGTGCGTTCTGGCCACCACACCGCAGGTGGTGCTGAATTTAGTCATTGCTACCTTGGGCTCTACTTGTTTCCCATCCTGGTTCAAAGAGGTGATGTAGTATGTCTCCTTGGGGGTTTGTGTCTTACTTCTCTTAGCACGTCTTCTCTTTTGACCGAACGTTTCTCCGGTGTCGGTTTCTACCGGACCGGACGTTGCCGTGTCCGTCTCGGCTTCGGCTATTACGGCAGACTTGGCAGCCTTTCTTTTTGACTGGCGTCTTGTTTTCATCTGTTTCCTCCATAGGGATGTAGTCGGGGTCTTCTTCAACCGGTGGTGCTGGCGTAACTTCGACATGGCACATCGGATCGCTTGGTGTCTGCCATGTGCCTTCGCTCGAAACCTCTTGCGTTGGTTCGACGTTGGGTGCATCGGAGGGAGCTTTCTCGGTCGACATTTGATCTACGGTTGGTCGTAACACAATTAATTTTATTTTCATCTTATTTTAACTAAAATACCAGGCGGAAGAAATATTATACATAATATTAGCATTTTTAGAGTATTAAAATTTGGGGCAAAATTTAAACATCACATATATTATACATATATTTACAAACAATGCTAATATTATGTATAATACAAATATTATGTATATTAAAAAATGCTAAAATCATGCATATATTAAAAAATGCTAAATATATATTAAAGTATATTATACATATATACATAAATAAACATCTAATTTACAAACATCACATATATTATACATATATTTACAAACAATGCATATGGTCCAGGCTAGGGCGTTTAATTTTACGTCTCTTTTTCGTGTTGACAGATTCGGAGCTGTTGAAACAGATAAGCAACTATAGTACTGCTACTATGCGCATGCATTGTCACCTTCAATCACTTTCATCCATAAATCTCCAACAGTTTTATTTATGCATTTGCCAATGGCGAAAACGATCTTTTCTTTTTCTGATGACATATACTAATCAACTTGCTAGAATTAATCCCCTTGCTACTATTAGTGGCACAATCCATTTATGATCCCAACCACTTAATCCACCCAATCAGAGAGAATGCAAAATAATGTGGGGTCTTAGCTGTGGCACTGAACAACCTCTTTTTTTTTTCAAAGGTTACATCGCTAACTGATCAATTTTCTCATACAGTTCCCCGCAAAAAAAAATCTCATCTTCTTAAAATAGTTTGATTCTCCCAACCGCAATATAAACCAAGGTATAGATTGGAGAGCATGCATATAAGCTGTAAAAATTGGAGAGCCGTCGGCATCGATCGGTCCATACATGCATGATAGGTACTACATATATTGACACCATATCTTCAAAATAGGTACTACACTTCATCGAATCACATATATAGCAACAATATAGAACATCTAACAAATAAAGAAACTAAAAAGTTTTTCCTTTTAATATTGGATTATGATCCAATCCATGGACCCCAAAAAAATTGGAGAGCCGTCGGCATCGATCGGTCCATACATGCATGTATCTGCAGGAGGCAGCACCACAGAGAAATAATATCTAAATTGAGAAGGAGAAAGAAAGATGACCTAGAGAAGAAGAGCCTACGTGCGTCGGCGCGGTGTCGGGGAGCGCGGCGGCGGTCGGCGCTCGGCGTCGGGCTCGGTCGGTGGCGACGGCGATGGCCGGGTCGAGGGCGGCGCGCGGGGCGGTGGGAGGAGGCGTCGGGGTCGAGGGCGGCACGCGGGGCGGTGGGAGGCGGCGTCGGTGAGGCCGGCGGCGTCGGGGAGCGGCGNGACGGCGGCGACCGGGTCGAGGGCGGCGCGCGGGGCGGTGGGAGGAGGCCTCGGGGTCGAGGGCGGCGCGGCGAGGGCCGACGGCGATGGGGGAGCACAGATCTGGGTGGCGAGGGGGCTTGAGGCCGGCAGGCAGGAGGACGCCGAGAGAGAGAGAGATGGGCGGCGGCGCACGGTGGCTTAGAAAATTTCGGCAGCCTGGCGGCAAAGATCTGGACTCGTCGGGGACTTAGAAAATTTTAGGGATCCCGCGCGACTATATATAGGTTCCAATTATCCCGTGCGGGCGGCTTAAGAGCCAGCACGGAAAGATATCTTTCCGTGCGGGCAGCTTAAACCGCCCGCACGGAAATATGTCTTTCCGTGCGGGCCGCTTAAACCGCCCGCACAGAAATATGTCTTTCCGTGCGGGCCGCTTAAACCGCCCGCACGGAAAGACATATTTCCGTGCGGGCTCTTAAGCCACCCGCACGTGATAATTGACGCCCTTATTTTAAAACTGTAAAACTAAAAAAGATATGAATGCTAAAATATTTATTAACATATTAATTATTCCATTTATTAATTGTCCCATGTAAAACTTAACAAATATGAATGCACATGCTAACATATCAATGTAAAAAAATTCAATCAATATAAATTCGTCACATATTAATATATTAACATATAAAACCACATGTTCACTGGTAACACCATAAGCTTGATACATTCGCGTGCAAAAACATATTGTACAAAAAAAGAAACTAGCGTTTCACTATTTTTGGATTAACATCCTTCCGCACGGATGCAAACTTTGATTCGTCGAGGACACTCTCAATGCGTTTCATTCGCGTAGGAAGATCTGTGAATAACTCAATGGCGTCATACTGATTATAATCGCTTGCGTCTTGAATGTTGTCCATTCCAATGATATTTTGGTTGCCCGATACAATAATGTCCATCTTGTCATCGGAAGGATCCTTCACATAAAAAACCTGTGCAACATGCTCCGCAAGGACCCATGGATCATCCTTATGTCCAATTTTACTCCGTTCGGCACAAGTAAATCCAAATTTATCTACCATGATGTCTTTCACCCATTGGCATCTGAGAACAGGGATCTGAATATTTAAACCGTAGTCAAGTTCCCATATTTCTTGTATGATCCCGTAGTAAGACTTGTTCTGCCCTGTTGCGTCCAACGCTACGACACGAACCCCACTATTCTGCGCTGAGCTTTTCTTATCTTTGCTGTTTGTGTAAAAAAAATATCCTCCGATATCATACCCTTGCCATGAGGTCACAAGGCTTGTTGGGCCAGCTGCAAGTCTTTCTATCGTTTTTTTCTCGATTGAATCTCCACACGGTAGCTTTTGATCCTTCAGCCACTGGGGAAACGTGTTCTTCTGTTCTTTCGAAACCCAACCATCGGATCGCCCAGGATTGCATGCTCTGATATCGGAAGTGTGTTGCTCAATGTAGGGCGCAACGATGGCGAGTTGTTGAAGAACACTGCTGTGTGCATCTGATACCACTTTGTAATCGTTGTCGTAGAAGCATTTTCTTCCCACAGTACCCTTCCCAGATAACCTTCCATCATGTCGAGGCACCGGTATCCCAATGGGGTTGGCATCGCTCATATAATCTAGGCAACACTCGACAACCTCCTCAGTTGTGTAACCCTCTATCATCGAGCCCTCCGGATGAGCACGATTACGGACATACCCTTTCAGAACGGCCATGTATCGCTCGTACGCCCACATTTGATGTAGGTATAGAGGACCAAGTTCAATAATTTGAGGGACAATGTGAACAATGAGATGTTCCATCATGTCCCAGTACAATGGAGGAAAAACATCTCTAGCTGGCAAGCGGTCTCGACTGCGAATTTCTGAAGGGGTCCTAATTCTTCTGGATCAAAAACTTTCTGTGAAACTCGATTAAAAAAATAGCACAGCTTTGTTATCACTACCTTGGTGTGCACTGGTTTCACCGCCCTTATAGCGATAGGGAGGAATACCGTAAGCATCTTATGACAGTCGTGAGCGTTGTATCCAGAAATCGACAAATCTTTCATTGATACTAGTTTCCGGATATTCGATGAGAATCCAGTCGACACTTTCAATCCACGAAGACATTGACAGAAAGCTTTTTTCTCTTCTGGTGACATTGAGTAGAATGCCGGTGGAATCTCAATCTTACCATTCGTTAGCTCTATCGGGTGGAGATCTTTTCTTATGCCCAAATTGACCAGGTCGTTACGTGACTTCAACCCATCCTTTGTTTTACTTGGGATGTCAAGTAAAGTCCCGATGGTGCTGTCGAACACGTTCTTCTCGAGGTGCATGACATCGATGGCATGGCGAATCTCCAGGTCTTTCCAGTACGTCAGGTACTTGAAAAAGATTGAATGTTTCTTGAAGGGCAGCGTGTTTTCTACCACTTCTTTCTTCCTCTTGCCTAAAGCTGTCTTTCCCTTGCCGAACACGACCTTTATGTTTTTTGTCAGCTTAAACACCGTGGAACCATCCTTTGCTTCGGGGGCAGTACCTTCCTCAACAGTTTTGTCAAAAAGGTAGCCATCGCACGATACCTATGCTTTTGTGGTAAGAAACGACGATGACGCATGTAAACTAACTTTTTTGACGAGGTTAGGTATATGTACGATGTGTTGTCCAGGCATATAAGACATCCGGTCTTTCCTTTAATCTGTCCTGAGAGAGAAAAATTTGCTGGTAGATCGTTTATAGTAACAAATATGATAGCACGCAGAGTAAAATGCTCCTGTCGGTACGCATCAAACAATCGTACACCATCTTCCCACATTTCTTGCATATCCTCCATCAAAGGTTCAAGAAACACGTCTAGATCGATGCCAGGCTGTTTTGGCCCTTGTATAAGGATAGTCAACAAAATATACTTTCGCTTCTGACATAATCATGTCGGAAGGTTATACATGGTGAGCAGAACAGGCCAAGTGCTGTGCGAGCTGCTTAGGTCACCAAACGGATTCATTCCATCCATGCTCAACGCAAACCTTACATTTCTCAGATCATTTGCAAATTCTGGATGCTTCGAATCAAAGTTTCTCCATTGTCGAGCATCGGCGGGGTGTCGAATCATACCATCTGTTTTCCGACCCTCTTGATGCCATCTCATCAACTCGGCATCGGCGGGGTTCGAGAACAATCGCTTCATGCGATCTTTCACTGGCAAGTACCACATCACCATGGCCGGAATCTTTTTTCCTGGCTCAACCAATGTATTTGGTTCGGCAACAGCACTGTCGGTGGCACTGTTATCCTTTTTGTACCTACTCGCCCCACAAGTTGGACACTTGTCCAAGTCAGCGTATTCATTGCGATAAAGTACACAGTGATTAATACATGCATGGATCTTTTCCACACCAAGTGATAATGGACATATCAGTTTCTTGGCTTGGTAGGTGTTAGCTGGCAACAAGTTAGGCTTAGGAAGTATAGCTCTAAGGAGACCCATCAAGTCATTAAAACTAGTATCAGACCAGCCGTGTCTGGCCTTCAATCTAAGAAGTTCTAGCACCGACCGCAACACTGTATACTGCATGTCACATCCCTTTGATTGATCGTACAAAAGATCTTTCGTTGATTTCTGCAACGCCTCCCAATTATTTAAATCTTTTGCTTTCTCTGTTAGGACCTCTGGTTCAGCGTGCCGCAACATATCCTCAAGATCAAGATCAATATCAACCTCTGCGGCGTCAAAACCAGTGCCGCCAAAATCACCAGTCATTTGACGAGACATGTCATCAATTATAAAATCCTCTGCCTGATCGAACCAAATATCACCAATCTCTACAGGAGGGGCGACTTCCCCGTGATAAGTCCAAACTGTATATTTCTCCACAAATCCACGCTGAATTATGTGTCCCAAGATTATATCCGGATCTTTCCACATCTTCTGATTCTTGCAATCCACGCATGGACAAAAAATATCCTTCCTACTCTCTCTCAAAGCGTGTGTCTTAGCCTTGTCAATAAATGTTGATGCTTCTCTCATGAATATCGGATGAGTTCTCCGTGTCTCATACATCCATGTCCGATCCATCTAAAAAATTCACAGCATTAATTAATATTATATTGCCGATGTTTTCTAAATAAACAAATTAAACTTAATTCATACATTTTAACTAAAACCTCATTCACAACAAATAATAATACGGAGACAATATTAGCTACCAAAAAATGGTTCAATCAAAAAAAATAAAATATTTGACCTACAAATTACATACATATATAGCACAAAGAACCAATTCGCACAAGGTTAGATATCTTCGCATTCAACCAATGAAATTTTACAAAAATGGAAGCAAATGAAGGAGATGATCGAACACATTACCTTTTATATTGATTTCAATCGAAGATTTTAACTCTAGAATCTCCCACCAAAAGAAAATGACTATTTTTTGAGAGAGAAACCGAGTTAAAATAAATTCAAATATCTTCACATTAAACCAATAAAAACTTTTAAGAGTGGAAGCAAATGAAAGAGGAGATCAAGCATGGTACCTTTTGTATTGATTCCAATTGAAGAATACAAGTTGAAAACCTTCCCCCTTACAATTGCATTTTTTTGGAGAGAGAAACACCAAGTTCAAAGTGCCACTGTCGGGGGTGGGAGCTGTTTTATAGTGCATCATCGCGTGCAGTTGACCTAACGAACCGCACAGGATAAGCATTATCCCGTGCGGGTCCTTAAGCGGACCGCATGGGATAATATTATCTCGTGCGGTCGGCTTAAGGAAGCCGCACGCGATAATGAGTTATCCCGTGCGGTCGGCTTAAGCCGACCGCACGGGATAACTCATTATCGTGTGCGGTTCAACAGCCAGCCCCCTCGGGACCGGTTTTTCCAGGCGCGGCCACTTATGGCCCGCCTGGAAACTGTTGGGGGCCTCGTCCAGAAAGCCCCTTTCTGTAGTAGTGAGTCTCATCTTCAAATTCATCATGCAAAGTAGGAAAATTTTATCATATTTATACTGTTAAAACTATAAGATTTTTTAACGGCTAAAATATAATAAATTTAAAGTTAAGATTTCATATATGTGCATTACTATTGGAAGTACTTACACAAAATTCTTCTTTTTTTTTACATTTGTTAGTTATTGTGTATGTATGTGCACCGAAAACTCCCGTTGTATAAAGGTACGTGCAAGTCTAAAATATGTTAATATGTGGCCATATTTGTCACACTACTGTCCAACACCAAAATATACTAATGTTAAAAATCCCGACAAGGATTTTACATCTTTTCCCAAAGTTATGCATTTCTATATAAGAGCACCCACATTGCAAAAAAAAAAATAAAAAATAAACATGATACAACTATCGAGAATTATGCATTTAAGAATACAGGAGTGAGTGGGCGCGGCACCTGTTTATAGGAGCATATACATTTTCCGTAAAAAAGAAAAAGACAAAAGAATGACAGAACCTCCTGCGTGATTACTGTTAGATAGATCTCCCTCCCCTTGAGCCCAACGGCACAAGGGGGCCTTGACCCGCGCCCTGATCAGGGGCGCCCAGCCCATTGGCTGGTGGGCCCCCGTCACCCTGTGCCATATTAACAGGGGTGGAGGTCGGGGCGGCACACGACACGAGGTTCGCTGCCGCCGTCATCTCCACCCACAAACCCTAACCCTAACCGATCGAGGAGGCGCAGCCAGTGACGGGAAGCATCACCGCCGCGCCACGCCTCGTCAAGCTCGCGACGACAACGACGATGGCCGGCGCCTCTTCATCCTCCAACACCTCAACCGGTCGGCCGCTGTAAACCCTATCTCTCAAAGTTTTGATTCCAAAACTCATATACAAGAGAAACTCCACCGATCTAAACCTAGGCGATCTCCTATAGAATTTCTAACAATGGTATCAGAGCCTAACCTAGCGATTAGATCGAGTTCGGAGATAGAAATCCAAAGAAAAAAGAAAGAAAAGAGATGATCCGAACGGATCGAAAAGAACCCAAACCCTTACCTCGTCGCCGGTCATCTCCGACGCTGGCAAAGGGGGAAAGGGGAGGGCACAGGGCACCGCAAAGGAGCCCCTCGACGACCGCGCGCGCACCCAAGGGTGCACGCGCGTGCCGGCGAGAGGGCCCGTAGCGGCGCCGCCATCTCCGTCGCCGTTCTCCGTCTCTCACCGCACGAGGGATAGAGACGGTGGGGGGGAGAAGAGAAAAGAGGGGCCAGCGACACGAGGCCTCCGGCCATGGCACGGCGGCGCGAGGACCGCCGGCGGCAGCGACGCCGCTCCGCTCGCCCGCGCGCGCAATAGAAGGGGGCTAGGGTTTTTCGGCGCCGGGAGGGATCGGGTTTTGTTTGCCTGATCTCTCCGCTCGGCCGTCCGATCTAAACCCTAGCCGATCGGACGGCCAACGGCGGTCGGGCCAAATATGGCCCAAGAGGGCGCTCGGTGGGGGCGGCTTTCCCAGCCCAGGCCTAGGTTGCGGCCTGGGGAAAGGGGGGCCTGCCCGGCCGCGCAAAAAGGCCGTGGGCCGCAAGAACAAGTCTGTTTTAGGTCCCTCGAAATAGAGAAAAGAAAACAGTAGTTTTTTCTTTTAAAATTTTGTCAATTTTCATGCAAATTTTAATAGAATTTTAATTGTTTTGCATGTTTTACCTCTGTTTAAATTTGAACCAACGGGAGAATTTTTACAAGAGAGTAAAATTATAGAATTTGCTACTGTTCATGTGAATTTTAATAGAGATTTCCGCTGCAAATAGATGAAATTGATAAAATTAGTGTTTCTAAAATTAAATTTCAAACCAACGGGAGAATTTAATTTTAGAAACATTAATTCTGTGCTATGATGTTGTAATTTTCTGACCAACGTTGATAATTGCAATGTTATAACTATGGCTCTATGTGTTATGTCTATTTTGTGCCCAACGGTGATGTAGACTTAATACATAATATTTTTTAATGTTAATTTTTGTTTTCACTGTACATGATTATTTCAGGTGGCTACTCCTTGATGGGTTGCATAAAAGATATTCCGACCCTGGGGAAGGGAGATAACTACGGAGAATGAAAAAGAAAACTTGACCTTGCTTTCATCTTGGGAGAGGTGGACTGGGTGTTGACCACCCCATGTCCTATAGCACCTGCTGCACTTGTCAGAGGTGAAAATGAGTCAGATGCTGACTAGCAAAAAAGAGAGAGGGACAATGCTCCCCTCGTCATGTCGTATGACGTTGAGCATGCGAAATGGTCCCTAGCCAACAAAAAATGTTTGGCTGTGGTAAAGAACACGATTGAGCCAACCATATTGGGCTCAATCCCAGAGTGTGACGCCGTCTCAGAGTACCTCGAAAGAATAAAGAGCCAGTTTACTGGTTCTTCAAAGACTTATGCAACACAACTGATAAAGCAGCTTGTGACAGAGAGGTACCATGGAGGTGGTGTCAGAGATCACATTCTTAGGATGAGCAACATGGCTTCCAAGTTGAAGCCAATGGATTTGGGCATTACAGATGACTTTCTGGTCCATCTGGTTATGGCCTTATTGCCAAAGCTTTTTGACAACTTTGTTGTCAACTACAACATAAGTCCAGAGAAATGGAATTTTGAAAAGCTCATCGCTAATTGTGTACAAGAGGAGGAAAGAATTAAAGAGGCCAATGGCGGCTCAATTAACTATATTAAAGATAACAAGAAAAGGAACCACAAGTCTCCCTCCTCAAAAGCCAAACAGCCTCAGCATCTACCTCAGCAACAACAGTTTACTGTTGAAAAAGGATCAGTGTCTACACTGCAAGAAGACAGGACATTACAAGAAAGACTGCCCTGACTTCCTGAAAATGATCATGGCAAAGAAAGGTGAGAACATTATTTCATTCGTAAATGAATCTCATTATGTTGGTTATTCCAGATCCACATGGTGGATTGATTCTGGAGCAACTATTCATGCTTGTAATTGTTTAAAGGCATTCCGTTCGACGAGGACTACGCAAAGAAGCGAAAGATCCATTAGAGTTGCCAATGGAGTTGAAGAAAAGGTTGAAGCTATTGGTGATCTTCCTATAGAGCTCCCGAATGGCTTCACACTTTTACTTCGAGATGTTTTTATGTCCCTTCTTTGCAAAGAAATTTAATAAGTGTATCCAAATTAGATTTTGATGGATATGATTGCCGTTTTGGAAATGGAAAATGTGAACTATGGTATAATAATGCATGTATTGGTCTTGCTGAATTGCAAGATGAGCTTTATTTGTTATCTCTTTCTGAGAATGTGAATGTTGTGTCCTCGTTGATAAAAGAAAACAAGAAAAGAAAGCGAACTCCTGATGTCTCATCGAAATTATGGCACTGTCGTTTAGGCCATATTTCGAGGGGGAGAATTGAGAGACTAGTTAAGAATGAAATTCTTCCTCCATTGGAGTTCTCAGACTTAGAACAATCCGTAGAATGCATTAAAAGAAAATTTGTAAAGAGCATCAAAAAGGGTGCACAGCGAAGCACAGGAATATTAGAGATCATTCATACAGATATTTGTGGTCCATTTCCTGTGAAAAGTGTGGATGGCTATGACTCGTTCATAACATTCACAGACGATTACTCCCGATATGGTTATATTTATCCAATTAAAGAAAGATCAGAAGCATTGGATAAATTTAAGATATTCAAAGCTGAAGTTAAAAATCAGCATGATATAAAAATTAAAGTTGTAAGATCTGATCGTGGGGGGGAGTACTATGGTCGGCATACGCCTTTTGGGCAAGTCCCCGGACCTTTTGCAAGGTTCTTACTAGAAAATGGTATAGTAGCCCAGTATTCAACACCGGGCGAACCTCAACAGAATGGGATAGCTGAAAGGCGTAACCGTACCCTTATGGATATGGTGCGTAGCATGATAAGCTATTCCACCCTACCATTAGGTTTATGGATGGAGGCGTTAAAAACCGCCATTCATATCCTCAACAGAGTTCCAAGCAAATCGGTGCCCAAAACACCGTATGAGCTGTGGACAGGAAGAGTACCCTCGCTAACTCACCTCCGTGTGTGGGGGAGTCCTGCGGAGGCTAAAGTATTCAACCCAAACCTTGGCAAGTTGGATCCCAAAACAGTGAGCTACCATTTTATTGGCTATCCTGAAAGATCAAAGGGTTATCGTTTCTACTGTCCAAACAGTTATACAAAATTTGTAGAAACGAGACACGCCGTCTTCTTGGAAGGCGAGGTGATTAAGGGGAGCTCGGTAGTTCGAGAAATTGATCTTGAGGAGAGGCGGGTGTATGTACCCGCTCCGTCAATTCAAGACCCTTTCTTCTCTCTACCTGCTGACGTTGAACCCACAATGCATGACGTTGCGGTACCAACACCTGTTGTCACCTCCCCCGTGGCAACAATGAATGAAAGTGAGGAACCTGTTCTACAGGATTCAACAGAAATCGCTTCCACACCAGAGGAGGAGCTGCAACAGCCTCAAACAGATAATGTGCCAGAACAGGAGGCCCCTAAAAGGTCCGAAAGAGTCAGAAGATCGGCTATCCGTGATGACTATGAAGTTTATAATATAGAAGAGTCGCATATGCAAGATGATCCCACCTCATATGAAGAGGCCATGAGAAGCGCCCGCTCATCTGAATGGTTGGAAGCCATGAAAGATGAAATGAAATCAATGAAACTAAACGATGTCTGGGATTTGGAAAAAATTCCTAAAGGAGCCAAAACAGTAGGCTGTAAATGGGTCTACAAAACTAAATATGACTCCAGAGGGAATATAGAAAAGTTTAAGGCGTGACTTGTGGCAAAAGATTTCACGTAAAGAGAAGGGATTGACTACAATGAGACATTTTCTCCAGTCTCTTGTAAAGATTCCTTTAGGATTATAATGGTATTGGTGGCACATTATGATTTAGAATTATATCAGATGGATGTAAAAACAGCATTTCTAAATGGAGATTTGGAGGAAAGAGTATACATGGCACAACCGAAAGGTTTTGTTGTGAAAGAAAACGATAATATGGGATGTCGTCTAAAAAGATCCATCTATGGATTAAAGCAAGCTTCGAGACAGTGGTACTTGAAGTTTGATGGGACAATAAAGAAATTTGGGTTTCAAGAGAATGTTGAGGACAACTGTATTTATACAAAGTTTAGGAATGGGAGATTCATTTTTCTGATTCTGTATGTAGATGACATTCTACTGGCTAGTAGTGATGTCAGTCTATTGCAAGAAACAAAGAAATTCTTGTCCTCAAACTTTGACATGAAAGACCTCGGTGAGGCTTCATATGTTTTGGGCATAGAGATTCACCGAGATAGAACGAAGTATGCATTGGGACTTTCTCAAAAGGCATATATAGAAAAGGTGCTGAAGAAATTCAACATGTACAGATGCAGTGCTACACCTGCTCCTATAGTCAAAGGAGAAAAGTATGGGACATGGCAATGTCCCAGAAATCAGTACGAGCTCAACGAAATGAAAACAAAGCCATATGCGTCAGCTGTGGGAAGCCTACAGTATGCGCAAGTGTGCACACGTCCTGACTTGGCATTTGTCACCGGGTTACTTGGCAGATTTCAGAGTAATCCAGGCCCAGAGCACTAGAAATTAGTAAAGAAAGTTTTACGTTATTTACAAGGTACAAAAGGCCTCATGCTGTCTTACAAAAGATCAGAGTCACTCCAGATAGTGGGGTATTCTGATTCTGATTTTGCAAAAGATAATACAAAGTCAACATCGGGATACGTGTTCACCCTTGCAGGAGGAGCTATTTCATGGAAAAGCTCAAAACAGACTATCACTGCAGGGTCTACGATGTATGCCGAGTTTATAGCATGCTATGAGGCCACGGGGCAGGTGAACTGGCTAAAGAAATTCATACCCGGTTTAAAGGTGGTTGACAGTATTGAGAAACCAGTAAAGTTATACTGCAATAACGAACCCGCAGTAATGTACGCTCACAACAATCAGTCAAGTGGTGCTGCCAAACACATTGACATAAAGTACTATATTGTGAAGGACAAAGTCCGGGATCAAACAATCAGTCTCGAGCACATTAGAACAGAAAGAATGCTCGCGGATCCGCTCACGAAAGGTCTACCACCCAACGTGTTCAAGGAACATGTAGCCGGCATGGGTTTAAGGGAAGCCTTATGAATCCTGGACTATAGGGCCCAAAAGTTAAAGTATCTGTTTCTGAATAGAGTTGTGTATAGTGGCTGTCGAATCCATCGGTGATTGACCGTGACGATGAAACATGCTCTATGTGCAAATCTGTGATGAAATAGAAAAGGCTAAAAGAAATAGTGAGATCAAGGGGGAGAATGTTAGATAGATCTCCCTCCCCTTGAGCCCAACGGCACAAGGGGGCCTTGACCCGCGGCCTGATCGGGGTCGCCCAGCCCATTGGCTGGTGGGCCCCCGTCACCCTGCGCCATATTAACAGGGGTGGAGGCCGGGGCGGCACACGACACGAGGTTCGCTGTCGCCGCCATCTCCACCCACAAACCCTAACCCTAACCGATCGAGGGGGCGCAGCCAGTGACGGGAAGCATCACCGCCGCGCCACGCCTCGTCAAGCTCGCGATGACAACGACGATGGCCGGCGCCTCTTCATCCTCCAACACCTCAACCGGTCAGCCGCTGTAAACCCTATCTCTCAAAGTTTTGATTCCAAAACTCATATACAAGAGAAACTCCACCGATCTAAACCTAGGCGATCTCCTATAGAATTTCTAACAATTACCTGCTAAGGTGTATAGGCTGGGCCTGTAACATAAACCATTTTTTAGAAGCATCTCCTATACTTCGTATAGTTAAACCAGTATTGACGTATATCCACTCTCCATGACTGAGACGCCGCAGCTACCGTGCGTCCCGGTGGTGTTTGGCACTAATGCTGTATCGCCCGTGTTCGTGGGCTCGTTGCGGCGTACCAGCGCCCACGCATGTTGGATTGTTGGTGCTCCGCGTCCGTTGTGCGCGTCGGTGCGTTTTTGTGCATGTTGAATTATTGTCTATGATCTAAATGTGATTAGATAAAGGAGTGCTACACCGATGAAAACAATTTTTGTAACATTTGGATTGTTAGTGCACGAATTGGACTAGTGGACTTAAATGATCTGTAAATGTTAGGTTTGGATCTAAGTTGAATGACTCTTCAACTGCAAGAGACCCCTCCTAGGTTTCTGAAAGATCGAGGATCGAAAACTTCATTTGTTTGAGAATTTGCTTCTCCCATGTCTTCTCCCTATCAGCTGCATAATAAGGGTTCCCGTTGTCATATCTAAATCCATCGCCATATCTCATGAAAATGTCCCTTCCATTGCTGTGAAAAGATACTCCACTCTCATCGGAGTCATATTCAGTTTCGTACACGGGCGGCCCATATAATTTTTTTCAATTCATGGTCTTCAAGATGACAAGGTTCTCCGTATCGCTCCTTGATCATCCTCCACACGTATAGGTTTTCTCTCTCTTGCTCATGAAGAAGACAACGAACTTCGTCTTGCTCCTCGATTTCCCTCTGCAGCAAGTCGATCTCCCTGTCCCATATCCAGGTGTTGAGTATCTCGCGCTCTGCTTCCTCTCTTGTCGCTGCTAAATCCTGATCTGACTCCACGCCGTCCTCCATAGTACCCTCCGCTCGACGTCGATGTACTTCAGCACTTGGGATGAAACGATCAACGAGCTCCTAAGTCCCAACTAACCAAGCCCGTGTAAGCCGTACGATTTGCAGGTCACAACCGAATTCACGCACACTAATGAACCTATTTATACTAAGAATCGACGAGTATCCGAATAAGAGACGAAGTCCTAAAACGTATAGACGAGATTCAAAGGTATCCCGTATCCGATATCACCAACTTTTTATTTTTCCAAACTCACAACTGTTGATTTCAGATGGGCCACAACTGGAATGTCCTGGAGTCGGTATAGGCCCAGAGTAAAAAGCCCATGGCTCTCCCAACTCCTCCCAAGTGTTATCTCTTCAAACGTACAGCTGCATCCATGGATTGCAGCAGAACAAATGCTCCCATGAAGGTGAACGCTCTGCTCACATGACGGATTTATGCACAATAAAACAGGTACGGAACAGTCAGTAGTTTGCCACCATTGTGTTCTTTTACTCACAGTGGTGAAAATGGGATGCAGTCGAAAGCTATTTTATTAAATGTGATGCATGCATAACTGCTTGTGTTTCTATTTTAAAAGAAAAAGGTCCTACCGTTCCGTTGTTGCCATTATGTTACGCGCCGTTCGAAACTACTACAACAACAGGATAAAGATAAAAATATTCGTGGTATACTTTTCAAACTGCTAAACGGTGTGTTTCGTGCGAAAATTTTATATATGAAAGTTGTTCTAAAATATCAGATAAATCCATTTTTCAAGTGTGTAATAATTAAAACTTAATTAATTACACGTTAAGATCATCTCGTTTTACGTGAAACACTTAATCTTTATCTTTATCTTCATCTTCAGCAGATTCAAACATCGACGCTAGCTACAGAGCAGCTGGGAAGTTCTAACAAAGGAACTCGCCCAGTGAACTAGTGAAGAATGAAATGGTTACCATGTAGACCTTTGGCCCCAGCTACTATCCACCATTGCAGCACTTCATTAGAGATCTTGGTAATCAAAGCCACCGTACTGATCTCCTTGTGTTGAAGAACCTCCCAGTTCCATTACACCATAGCTCCCAGGTCGTCAAGATGAAGAGTGACCCAATGCTTGGCTGCTTTGAAGCTTGTGCTCCCTGAAAACTGTCCTTCGCCCAGGCTTGAATTGGCTCCCTCGACCCCCAGCTCCCTGGCACCATAGTTTGACAATTGTACTCTGTCCAGACTTATTTTGAGAAATTGTAACAAGTCCTGAGTCGTTTTCAAGATTGCGGGAACAAAACTGACAAAAATAGTTGTTTGGCCAGCCGTAATGCTGAAGTCTATCCTCTGTCCAGTGACAATCCTGGCAATGTAAAAGGAAGACATCCAAAGCACATAATACAAACAAAGTTCAACAAAAAATGTTGTTCTCTACCTGGAATTTTGGTCGAGGGGAAGTGTTCAGGCAAAAATTGTTGAAGCAACACCAAAATTTCAGCAACACCCCTTGCACTGGAACTGGAGGGAATGGATCTGTCTATGAAAGCTCAGTCACCAACAGGGGAGATATTTGCAATAAAGAACATCCATGTGAACGAAGATGGCAAACCACTTAACTGTGAAAATCACAACATTGTGAAGCTCTTCGGGTATTATTCTAATATTACTCATGGCAGATTTCTTGTCTATGAATACATGAAAAAAGAAACCTTAGCAACATCTTTACATGAGAAATTTTACCATCCTTGAAAAAGTATCTCAAAGTATCGACATTTTACATACCTCGAGTTACCTAATAGCTAGAGATACGATATTTTTATACTAGAAAATACGATATCTTTTGGTATCTTCTTAAGAATGATAAAATTGTTCCCTTTACAGACCAATGAAACTGCAACTGAATCTGATTGGACTAGAAGATGGTCGTATATTATCAGGGATGTTTCCAAGGCTGTGTTATATGCTGTTATGCACCATGTTGGGTTGTCCCTATAGTCTAAGAATATGTAACAAGCAATTTATATTGCCTGATCTCGAATTCAGAGCATGCCACCCTGGTTTTGATCTAGCTAAAAATACTTGATGTGGATGAATCAAATTGCACAAGCCTTGCTGGGAAAAAAAAGGATATCTTGCCCCAGGTAAAGTAGTTTACATAACAGTTAAATCTCAATGTGGAATGATTGTGGCATCTATCTATTGTACTCACAATTGTTATATAAATCCCAGATATGGCATTATCTAAGTCTTATCATCAATTGTGGAATGATTGGCATCCATCTTCCTAACTTTCGGAGTAAAAACAAACAAGTGTTCATCTATCCAATGGCTAACAAATTGCATATTATAATTTTTAAGCATCACAGTATTCTTGCAAGTACAATAACTCTTAAATTTTGACATAACAGTGGTTGCATAAACAACAAGGGCTACAGAGGTGTGTTACGTATATAGCTTTGGAATCCTCATGCTCGAGTTGTTTATGGGGCTTCATTCAGGTGATTTTGCTTTGTCCATGTCGTCCATGGTCAAGAAAAGTATACCCACGAAGGATGTGTTACAGTGTTAGATAACTGGGCCCTCATTCCCTGAAGTAGAGACTGCAAGTAAAATACTCAAAGTGATCACAATTGCTGTCTGATGCATACACTACTAGAATATGCAACGTTACCTCGAGACAAATATCTTACCCCAAGCATGCAGCGGGGAGGTTATTTTTGTTACTCTATATAGAGCCCAACCCGTCTCGCCATCCAACAATGCAACATGTAATCCATGTGTTCTGTAGCCTATGAACAATGCAACATCATCCTCCTTGCCTACTACTCGTGAATTACTATTTCTTGTATCTTCAGTAGAATCTTTTGATTAGGCACAGTAACTCATGGCTTGTACTATTTTTTTCTCCCTTTACCTTAAAAAACTATGCACTATGTTGTTGTAACTTGCCTTTATACTTTAACCTGATCAGTCATAGTGGGTAATTGGGTATGTCGAATTTGGTTGTAAACAATGCATATTCTATAGGCTGAAATTGCACATTTGCATCCTTTTATTCCAAGAATTATTGGTGCCAAGAAGTCCAGGGACGCATGGAAGATTTTGAGAGAGGAGTTAATGACAGTCTACATTCATGATCACTACCTTTGAAGTGGAGCCCATTATTGGTAGTGAAGTCCCAACCTTTGCACCGAAATTATTTGCTCCTACTTATCACTACCTTTGAAACCCAATTTTAAGCCTACTAAATCCTAATAATCTATCTGTGGCATGACACAGAATGGTCTTCATGTACCACAGTGCCAATTCAATCAACCCAACACCACCATTTTCTAGCAAGCAACTTTCAGCACATATATAGCACTGGGGGGAGGCATCCAGCCAACCAGCAGAAAGAAACAAAATCCAAATGATTCGCAGAGATCTATCACAGGCATGAAGGGAAGCATGCAGAGTTGCGTACGCGTACGCGTACCACCACATTTCAACACGGCATGTTGCTCGATCCGTCCGCTCCTCTCTAACGGATCCTCGAGAGGAAGCGCGCTGCGGCGTGAACTGGTGGCGACTGGCGAGGGTATGTACCGTACGTGTGCCATCGAGTAGCGCCCATGCGTGCGCCACCGGCCGGCGAGGCCGCGCCTAGTCGGCGCGCACGATAGCGGGCCTGGTGGCGAGGGACGACTGGTGAGTTTGGAGGGCAGTGGCGATTTGCGGTGGTGGCGACCCCCCACAACGCGACGCGTCGACGGCGGCCGTCGGATGCGCCGATGCGCACGGAGAGGGAGTCAAGATTACGCGAACGCTAACATGGCCCAATGGGCCGTTGTACAGATTTCTTGAGACGGCCCATATCCAGTTGTTATAATCTTTCTTGGGATTTGCGGTTTTGCCGACGATGTACCTGCACGACGTGAGTGTGTTTGGTACGTGTTAACACTAAAATTTGATAAACCATGAAGTCATTATCGACTTAGGAATCGTATTAACTTCGGAGTTTTGGAATTATTAGCCAATGAACATATCAAGTCGTCAACAATTGAATTTTAGGAGAAGTCGGTCAAAGAAATTAATTAAATAAAGGATCCGTTAATCCTTTTTTCTTTGCAAAACTTCAGCTTTGACCTCACTCCTCACTAAGCCATCCCCTTGCAATTTAATTTGGAGGTACAAAACGCCGGTGGACGTAAGCCGGATGGCACGCGAGAACAGACGTCAGATATATACAAAATCCTACGAAAAGTATATGTTCTTTCTCCGATGCGTCAGTGTCACTAGTACAGAAACAGCCTTTCCGTGCGGGCCGAAAGGCACCTTTCCGTGCGGAAGGCCTGCCCGCACGCGCGAAAAGGTCTGGGAAAAGACCATTTTCGCGTGCGGTCGGCCCAACCGCACGGGAAGATCCATTATCCCGTGCGGGTCGCTTAAGCAGACCGCACGGGATAAGCGATCTTCCCGTGCGGTCGCGTTAAGTGGACCGCACGGCATTCGCTTATTCCGTGCGGTCCACTTAACGCGACCGCACGGGATAAGGGATCTGCCCAATTTTTTTATGTGCATATAAAA
>BDMV01000002.1:43215765-43227688 GCA_008326285.1 Oryza officinalis | reverse complement strand
CTGCGCTCGAGGTCTTGAGGCGGCGCCGGCGTCCGGCGGAGAGAGAGAGAGAGATGGGCGCACGGGGAAGGGCGGCGCGGGGATGGGTGGCTAGCGGCGGTTAG
The DNA here is from genome assembly GCA_008326285.1 of Oryza officinalis. Lineage (NCBI taxonomy): Eukaryota > Viridiplantae > Streptophyta > Magnoliopsida > Poales > Poaceae > Oryza > Oryza officinalis. The sequence goes on along the minus strand of BDMV01000002.1, from coordinate 43,227,584 downwards.
CGGTCGGCGGTCGGCGTGAGATCGGAGGAAAAAAATTTGGGCAGCCTGGCGGCACGAGTTAGGGTTTCTCCTGGGACTTAGAAATTTCTGGAGCCCGCGCACCTATATATAGGCGGCGATTATCCCGTGCGGGCGGCGTAAGCGCCCGCACGGAAAGACCATTTTTCCGTGCGGGCCGTTTAAGCCGCCCGCACGGAAAGACTGTCTTTCCGTGCGGGCGGATTAAACGGCCCGCACGGAAAAATGGTCTTTCCGTGCGGGCGCTTACGCCGCCCGCACGGGATAATCGCCACCCTTATATTTATAAAAATATCAATGCACATATTAATTTTAGTAATATGTACATGTACATACAATTTTATTAACTAACATATTAATTGTTCCATTTATTAATAACTCCATGTAAAATTATAAAACTAAAAAAATATCAATGCACATATTAATTTTATTAATTAATGTAAATACTATTCCATTTATTAATTATTCCACGTGAAATTATAAACCTAAAAAAATATCAGTTCAAATATTAATATATCAATGTAAAAAAAACAAATAAATGTAAATAAATCAAACAATTATTAATATATCAATTGATCACATATTAATTAATTAACATATTGATCATCCACAGAAATACCATAAATTCGATATACTTATATACATTCAGTCGTAATACCATAATTAAGTTTGATACATTCGCTAGCAAAAACATATTGTACACGAAAAACAAACTAACGTTTCATAATTTTTGGATTAACATCCTTCCGCACGGATGCAAACTTTGATTCGTCGAGGACACTCTCAATGTGTTTCATCCGTGTAGGAAGATCTGTGAATAAGTCAATGGCATCGTATTGATTATAATCGCGTGCGTCTTGAATGTTGTATTGAGGCTAGCAATGAAATGAAGCGGCATTGATTTTATATGTTTTAGCAAGTAACAAAAAGAGAGGAGTAAAATATTACTCCATCAGATAGTTGTGGCAAACAGAACAATAGAGGGAGGGGCAGATGTTAAAGGTTAACTGCCGTTTGTCAATTCTTGCGGCGGCGAACAGAACCTATAGAGCATGCATGTGTGTGACAAAAAAACAGATATCTGAGGGTATCAACTATATTGTGCGAGCACAGATTTACATCCTACTGATGCTACTCAGGCTGAGGAGGCTGCCCAGGATTGCGCTCACGCCTCAGGCTGATGAGGAGGCCCAGGAAGAGGTGGGTTGTCAAGAGGAGCTTGCAGAAGATGGGGCTCTGGCTGAAGAGGATTGCTTGCCACTGGCAAGTCGGGAACAGCTTGCAGATGATGAAGCTCTGGCTGATGAGGCCCAGGAAGAACATCGCCGGCCTCTGGCAAATCTTGAGGAGCAGCTGCAGCTGCAGCTGGCGGCTGAGGAAGCCCAGAAGTAGCATCGCTTGGCAGCATAGGAGCGAGCGGTGGCATCGCAATGGCAACCTGGCGGTTCTCTGCAGGATTCATCGTTACCGATGTCACAAGGTAGTTACAGTCTACAGTATACAGTACATGCCAAGGAACTACTCCAACAAATTAAGCATGCAGTACTACTACAGTACCACTACAGTCAAATAGACTACTCACCATGAGTTTGCTGCGTCGCTGATCGATAGATGTTATTCAGAATCTGTGCCATTTCTTCCAAAGCACTTTTGCACGTCTCATTTTCACACGACCTGAATTTGTCCAGAACCTTGCGGCCAGCATCAATCTGTATCACAAGTATTAATGTTTCCACCACATAGACTTTCATATTAATATGGAAGAAGCATTTAGACAAACCTGTTTATCAATGTCTGAAGAATCAATATGATTGATTGCAAGCTGACCTAAATAATCAAATACAATTATCAATAGGTAGAAAGAGTTGATTCTATACTCCATCCAGCGATTAATATTTAACTTCTTGATCAAGATTCAATCAAACTTTAAAAACGGTGACCATCAATTTTATATAGGAAAAGCTTTATAATGATAACCCACAACATCATGACAGCACAGTTATGAGAAACTATTGGTGGTCATATATCCAAAGTTCAATCAAACTTGTGCCAAACATGCCATCAGAAATGGAATGGGTGATAACCTTTTTTGGAAGGACAGTTGAGCGTGTTGATTCTATATATATGTAGCTATTTTGATTGCATGGGAGTAGAACACAATTATTTTTTTTTTGTTGTTGAAAAAAAATGTAACAACCAACAACTAATTAAATTATCATCTGTGTTAAAAGGAGTACCTTGCTGGTTCGGAATTATGCCACCAATTTTTAGGCGTTTGTTGGGGTTTTCAGAATCATCTGATGGTTTCTTCTTTTTCCCCTCCTGCTTCTCAAGGGCAACATGGAAGCGTTCCAAAGAGTTTTGTGTGCCCATTGGACATTCGTTGGACAGATGGTCCTTCATGCATTGGGTAATGTCCGCAAATTCGAACTTCTTCTGACAAAGCAGGCATCTTATGTGCGGCTTCTGGCCCCTCTTATACGGCCTGTTGTTGTCACTTTTGATAGCAAATTCCCACATTGTACTTCTCAGGCCAGGTTCTTTTCTATACCTGTAGACATACATTGACACGTACAACAGAAATGAATACACGCATGCATATGTTCCAGCACGCCCACACAGTAATACAATAGTACTCCTATGTAGTATAAGCTAGGTAGACACGGTTGCATACACACAAACGTACCCAATTTCCCTTGGGAGATAAAACCTGAAGTAGTCATTCACTTTGTCCTTCAAGTCGCTCAGAGTATGCACGGTGTCCAGAAGTCTGAAAGGCAACAGACATATATAGATGCAAATATGTAAGGATACGTAAAGCTCTAGCTACCGCACGCGAGCAAGTTGGTGAAAATGAAAGGCAGATCGACGAGATGCGCGATGTGGAAAGGGAAACAACAGTATATGAGTATATACCGTCCATCTCTCAGCATGACAGCTCGATTCAATTCGTTGATTTGAGCCTCGACATAGTCGTTCCTGGCATAGGGGCTTGGAGTGGCTCTGAGCGGCCATATGCTGCTGGCGAATAATGTATCTGCTAGGTCGAATTGTCCAGCGTCCATGAACATCTTGAGGCAGCCAATGCAGGATCAGTTGAGGTAGAGGATCTCGGTGTAAACCTCATCAGATAATCATTCAGTTCAAACCATCTGCTGTGTTGGATCATGTTATCCACGGCAGCACTTGAGAACGCGCTATCAGCACCAAACAAAGCACCACCTGCAGGACCAAGACCAAGCGCTAGCGCTGAATCAAATCAGCAGCCTGAAGATGCTGAACACACCAACTACTTGAACACCACCAGAGCCAAGCCCTGAACAAGCAGCATTGTGAGGATGAGGCATATATACCTATTCCAACACCACCAGGAAGAAGCCCTGTATCGGCAGCGTGTTGCGGATGGGACGGAGCAGCTGCTTGAACACCAACAGGAACAAGAACTGGATGAACAGTAGGATGAAGATGGGACGGACCGCCTTGAACGCCACCAGGAGCACGAGCACCAAGCCCTAAATCAGCAGGAGGATGTTGAGGCGCATCGGCATAAAAAATCAACAGGAACCACTAACTCATCAGGATGCAGTTGAGGAGCACCAACAGGAACGAGACCCCCTAAATCAAAAACACAACGAGGATATGAGACACATGCACCTACTGTTGAACAATGAACACCACCAGGGCCAAGCCCTAAATTAATAAGCAGCATGCATGTTGAGGGATGAGACGGACCAGCTTGAACAGTAGCACCACCAGGAACAGAGCCCGGATCAGCAGCCACATGTTGAGAATTAGATGGATCGAGTATCATCTGCTTGAACGCCACCAGTACCAGGAGCACCAATCCCTAAATCAAAAAAAAAATGAGCCACACCACCAACTTGAATACACCAGAAATCAAAACAAAAGCATAACGACGATGAGCAGCCCGCGGCTTGAACACCACCAGCAGCATCGGTCAAAGTTATTTCTGCGCCCGGAAAGTTGAAGAGATTCATCACGTTTTCCTCTTCACCATCGGCATGATCTGCAGGGAATAGATCTTCCCGGCCACCGCCACCACCTCCGCGCCGAAATCCATCCTGTCCCGGGCTCCCAGCCGGAGAAGACGGCCGGCTAGATTAGGGATACTACTTCTGCCGCCCCGGCCAGGTGGGAGAGGTAGAGACCAAAGGTGTAGATTTGGTTGGGGTGCTACAGTACACGCCAGCCAGCAGAGACAAGCAGCAAAGTGGGGTGGGGGAGATGGGAAGGAAGGAAAAAGGAAGGGGAAAAAGAAAGTGAAACCTTTGCATTCGTCGGGATGGCCTTAGGTTTGTCCTTACTTGGCCCTAAGACTCGAGAGACTGTACGGCCGGGACGCTCCAAGTTTTTTTTCTTACAGAGCAGCAGCAGCAGCAACATATGCTTCAGTTTTTACTAGTAGTACATTTCACCACGTACTCCTATAGTACTCCTGTATACTAGCTTCATTTGTTGATGTTGCATATATTACGAGTTATTTTACGGTTATATATAGAGGAAGATCCGATTGAGTAATTAACTAGCACCTTAATTTCCTAGTAAGTCCTTTAAGTACGGTAAAATTTCTATTATATTACATCATGATCTTTCCTTTTTTTTCAAAAAAAAACTTTTATTTCGTTGCTAATGCTACATGCATGCTTGCTGAATTAATACTACAAGAGAGAAGAAACTAGGACCTGTTATTTTATGCGCCTGAATGCAGAGATGTACATATGTGTGTGTATATATATAATATCAATGCTTATTAATTAATCATATACTTCTAGTATTTACGACGTTAATAATTTACCCACATATATGCGGAATTAATAAATGACACGCAACATACATACATACATGCTAGCATGTATTAGTATCATTTCTAGTTCTGTGTCGAGAGGAATATACTATATATTAATTGGATTAATGTTCAAAATTAAATTGACTTTGGATGCGTGCATGTAACTGTTTTAACAACAAACTTTGACATACTAGAGTAAATTTACCCATAAGTACATGTTGTTTATATTCGGCGCGCGGTACATATATATACATGTCTGGGTGGTTGCTTGCATCTATAGTGCAGTCGCGTTATCTCGGTTCTACTAATTAATTAATTTATGCTGTGAAAAACCAACGACATTTGTAGTCTGCGTGTAGATCAGGGGCCGGTTGGACGACACACATTTATTTGGATTACGATCAAGGATGAGACTCGTATTCCTTCAACTTTGAATTATTATTGCATGCATGCCATGGCCAGCATTTGCAGCCTTTTGCCGTAGCAGAGACAGGTTGCAGTCTCCTTATTGTTTTCACCTGTTCAGCCAAGCCAAAGTAGATGAGCAGCCCGCGTGCATGCAGTCCTGCACAACCACCGTATTCGGAAACTCGTTGGGCTTCCCTTTTCTGCACTTGCTGACTGGCCAGCCTTAGCATTCTGTGAACTCTGCCCATGGCCACCAGGCACCAGCCCGCCCTATATATCTAGTAGTAGCAGCTGCTCACATACAGTTTATCACATGCATGTGAATGCTTGTATTCACTACAGCATATATAGTAGATGCATGCATGTACAAAGATATATGGAGTACTCCACGTACTACTCCCTCCATTTCATATTATAAAAGTCACTTTGTTTTTTTCATAGTTAAACTTAAAAAAGTTTGATTAAATTTATACAAACATTTAGTAACATTTTCAATGCAAAATAAACATATTACTCCCTCCATCTCAAAATTTGAACTACACAACTATATTAATTTTGGGATGAAGGAAGTATCAAACTATATTCAATGTTATATTTAATAAAACTAAGTTGGTATTGTAGATGTTGCTAATTTTTTTATAAATTTAGTTAAACCTAAAAAAATTGACTAAAAAAAGATCAAAATAACTTTTAACACAGGAAACGAAGGGAGTACTTACACTCGCGTATGTTTTGCCTGCACACCAGCATATGCACACACATAGTAGTAGTTGTGTAATACTGTAACAAACACTTGCAAATGTAGTCGCATTATTATAGTACGTACTCCTATTTACTACAATTTGGAAGCAGGAAACTGGCCAGAATACACGGATCGGAGTATACTCTATACGAGCAGTGACAGGTTACAGTTAGATTCAACTTTGCGGAGAGAGTTCTTTCACACAAGCGGCATCTGACTCTCTTTCACCATCCTTGGCTTGGCAAAACACGGAGTAGTAGCTATACTGCAGGTAACAGCGCAACACATGGGTGCAGTGCAGGAAATTAAAGATGCAACGGCTGGTGGCAATTGCAAAAGGCATCACAAAGCTTCTAGCCAGCGCCTGACCCTGACATGTTGTGCTGCTACTACAGGAGCACAGTATCTTTTAGAAATTGATATGGTATGTTTTGTGGCTAGCTTTTGGAAGCATGTACTGTCACACAAATGAAGCGGACCAGTACTGGTGTGGTGCCCACCAACTTCACGCAACGCATACCTAGCTAGTACTTGGCTACTACTAGCTACTTTAGACAGGTAAAGTTTCAACAAGTTAAGCAGGAGGCGTATACTGCATCCAGCAGGGGCGGATTTGCCATGGGGACAGGGGGTCTTGAGACCCCACTACCGTCCCCGGGACCATGGAGACCCCCCTAAGTCCCCACTAAAAATTTCTTTTATAGATTCATGGAATGTTGGAGCTAGGGTTCATCAGATCAGTTGGAGGGAGGGAAGGTTGGAGGTTGAAGACGAACTATTTGCGATTTGGGCCGACTATGAAGAGCAGCCCACGAATAGGAGCTCAATCTTAAAATTTTGGCCCAGCCCACTCCGAGCAAAGGTCCCACAGTGGCAACCCAAGCCGGCCCACTCGGCCACTCCTCAATTCCCCTCCCCAACTCCTCTCTCCCAAATCCCTAACTGGCTAACCCTAGCAGGCGGCCGGCGGCTTAGGCGCAGGCGCGGCGCGGGTTGGGCGACGCCGCGAGCCTGCGACGGCTGACGGGAGGGCAGGGCGAGGGCGAGCGGCGAGCGGCGAGCGACGTGCTAGCGTGTCGCGTGTGCCATGCAGCAAGCAGGCGGCGGGCAGCGGCGTCCGGCGAGAGCGAGCGGCGAGCGGCTTGCGGACGGGATCACGGGAGTCGGGAGGCGTTGAGGCGTGCCAAGGCGGCGGTCCCGCGCCGTCGCGCCGTCGGGCTGTCGGGGAGGTGGCGAGGCGCCGTCGCGCCGATTGGGCGATTGGTGACGTTTAAAACTGATGAAGATAAAAATTAAGCGATTGGGCGTGACACGTCATCTATTAGACATTGGTTTGGTATGGACAAAATTCCCTATATATCATTAATTTGATGTATGTGTACTTTGAACTAGACATGTAGCCAATTTATATGTGAGACATGTTTCGATTTATGCTAGCGTAGTTTGTTTAGCCTCCACTATAATTTTTTTCTGGATCTGCCCCTGGCATCCAGCATCCTGCGCATTCCTTAAGAACTTATCGTTGATCAAAACGTATTGATCGACTAGCTAACATGACTGTTCATAAGCTCATTCCTTGTGCGTCGACGTTGCACAAGATGGAATTGAAGCAGCAAATTAGAGAAACTACGACTATAAATCCTTAAGCACTTATCGCTAGGACGTTAATTGGGTACCATGTAGATTTATTTGATAAGGTGAAAGAGAGAAGTGAGGAGAGAGGTTGTTGGAATGAACAACCCCTCATACAAGAGGAACCATCTAGAACTTCAATAAGATTATGAGAATATTAAAGTTATTAGAATTTGTATGTTAGAGGTAACTTTTTATTTTTGTAAGTGTTGCCTCCTAATTTGTAAATATATGATATGAATAAAATTAATGGTGGTTGACACCTCTACTATAAAGGAAGGCAAGTGTTGATGATTTCGTTCTCGCATACTACTGTGGTGACGTTTAAAACTGATGAAGATAAAAATTAAGTTAGTACACGTAAAACGGAAAAGTCATTACCACATGATTAATTAAGTTTTAATTATTATAAACTGTAACGCCCGTTTTGTCGCGGCGTTAGCGGGAAAACTAATCTGCTAAAAACCCTAATTGCGAAAATTTTGCTCTTCGGTTGAGTCTTGTCGTGTGCCAAGGTCTCGTGTCTCCCCTCCCACTTCAATCCCGGAGAAAACCGCGAAATCGGATTTCAAATCCGAGCCCTAAACCTCCCAGAACCAAACCCTAAGAAAAAGTCTAAGTTTCCTCCCTTGGCCTGGGCCGAATTTTTTTTTTCCTTCGGCCTTCTGCCCCTTCCCTCCTCCTTCCCTGGGCCGCCCCCTGGCCCAGCCCCTCTCGGCCGCCCTCTCTCTCCCCTTCTTTTCCTGGGCCGTCCCCGGCCCAGCTCTCTCTCTCTTTCTTGGGCCGTCTCGGCCCAGCCGCCTGCCCGGCCGCCTCCTTCCCCCGCTGGACCGCGCCAGGCCGCTCGGCCCGGTCCGCGCCCGAGCCGCGTCGCCCCCAGCCGCGCCGCCCTCCTTTCTCTCTCTCTTTTCTCCCCAACGGATCCCGCCGGCGCCGTTCCGTCGCCGCGGACCGCCGCTGGTCCGCCAGGCCCCGCCGCCTCTGCGCGCGCGTACCGCCTCGGAGAGCCGCGTCCTCTCTCTTTCTCCGAGCCCTTTCCCTTCTCGGCAAGGGACCGGCTCCCCTTTCCCCCTCCTCTTTTCCTTTTTTTTCTCTTCTCTCTCGGCAGCCGACCGCCGCCGACGTCACCCGCGGCCGCGCTTGGCCGCTAGCGCGGGGAGCGCCCGCGCGGTCCCCTCGCCGCGCTCCACCGCCTTTCCCCCCCCGGCCAAACCGACCTAGCCGCCTTAAAATTCCCCCCGCTCGGCCGCAAATTTTTTCCCTCGCCCCGGCCGCCATTGCCGCTCCACTCCGCCTCGCTGCCGCCGCCGTCCCTGCCGTCCGCCGCCGCCGCAGCCGAGGGCGCCCGAAGGAGCTCCGGGCGCCACCTCCGCCGCCCTCTTCCCCGGCCCGGAGCCGCGCCGTGCCGCGCCCGCGCCGTCGGCCTCCTTCTCGGCTTGCCGCCGCCGCGGTAACCCTCTTTTTCCCCTCCGCCTTTTCTTTTTCTCTCGGCGTAGCGCGTAGGATAGCGCCGTAGTTCTCCCTCGGCCGCCGCCGTCGTGCCGCCAACCTTCCCCCTAGCTCGGTCGCTGTGCGGCCATGGCCGCCGTCGCGTGACGCCGTCGTCGGCCGTCACCGCACCCTCCCTCTTCAATCCTTGCCGGCGAGCCGACTCCGCTTCACTCCCCTCCCGCCGCCGGTGCCCGCCGCCGCCCGCTCCGGCTCGCCGCCCCACCGGAGCCCGCGCTCGCCGCCGACCGCCGCGAGCCGCCCTCTCCGGGGCGAGCTCCCCCTTCTCCCCCTCTCGGTCCGACGTGGAGTCCACGTGGACGCCACGTCCGCCCGTCCGGCCCCACGGGAGACCGGTCAAGGTCTCCCGGTCCACCGCGTCCCCTCGCCGCTTGGGCCGCGCCATGGTCCGGCCCCAAGGCCTCTCCCCTCGCGGCCGCGTCGCCCGATGGGCCGCGCCCCGCCGGCCAGCCCGTCCGGCCTTTTTCCCGCGCCACGTTGCCCGTGGGCTGTGCCCCGCTCGGCTCCAGGCCGCCTTCTCGCACGCCGGCCCGTTTCACTCGGGCCGCGCAGCCAGTCCCCCCCTCGGCCACTCGGCCTGTTCGGCCACTCGGCCTTTTGCTCGTGGGCCGCGCCCTCAAGCGTCGGCCTGCTCGGCCCACTCGGCCTGTTCGGCCATCGGCCTTCCTTGCTCGGCCCAGGACGATCCCTTCGGGCCGCCGGCCCGATTAATTCGGCCGCGTCCGTTCTATTCTTTTGGGCCGCCCTTAGCCGCCCAAAATAAAGTCCAATTTCAGCCCTCCCTTCTTTTCTTTTTCCAGGGAATTATTAATTGATTATTAATTCCTTTTCTTTATTCCAGAAAATCCTTTAATCTTCGGAAATTCATATCTTTTCAACCGTTCGTCCGATTGACTCCGTTCCACTTCCAAAATTCCTCAAAAATCGAGATCTATCCAATGGCACGCTTAGTGGTCTTTAATAGGGCTTCTTTTGTCGCTTTGTTAAGTCGTCTCGTTTCGCGTGTAGTCTCGGAGCCCGAAGACCCGCGGTGCGCGGATTTCGAGGAAGAAGCTCAAGATCTCGAGCAAGGCAAGTCACCTTTGATCAATTGAACCCATAATTTAAATTAAGTATTTTGATTCCGCAAACTATGCATGACTTAGGTTACACTTGACACTAGGCCTCGGTTTGCAATACAACCAGCAGGCCCTACCCAATTGCTGCATTCACCTTCCTTGATTATTGAATACCCTAACACCCTTGTCACCCCTCAGGCGATGCCTCGGTATCCGTACCTCGTGTACGAATACCGGGACTCCCCTCAACCCTTAAAACTTGATCACCTGGGTAAAACTTGAGTTTACAAAATGCTTGGAAAACCCGACACTTGGGTCGGTGTCTTGACAACTAAAGTGAGTTTCTAAAACTCGCGGTACGGGAGACGTACTGGAGGTACGGTCTGCCCGTTCTCGCCCTAAGGACCGTTTCCTTGGGAATTACATCCAAGCATATGTCAAGTACGACCACATGGGTGATATGGGACGCCCCTGGCTGAGTAATTAGCTAGGCCAGGGAAATCTTGATGCCAAGGGACAAGTGGATTCGCCGGGGTGGTGTCGGGGAGGACCCCTGGGCTTCCTGGCACAGTATGGTCTGGGACCTAACCTGGTGTTGGTCCGTGGGACCCCTCCCGTTGGCATAGGATGACCCTGAGTCGGCTTTCGAAATGCCTTGTCGTGAAAGCCTCAAGGTCGCCAGACGTGACCGAGGGTCGCGGGCTGGGTGATTCGGGGTTAGTAACGTCGTGTGGGTAAAGTGTACCCCCTCTGCAGAGGTTAACAACTGTTCGAACAGCCGTGCCCACGGTCATGGGCGGATGTGAGGTGATTCCTTAGCGTAGTTTTATTTGAACACCTTGTGAACTGCTGTTGGTGTGAGGTTTTCCGTTCTGTGCTTGGTTTAAGGCTGTTGAAGCAGCCGGAGTCGGTGACGATTGGCAGGGAGCCTCTCGTACCGATGTGTTGACTTGTGGCTGTTGAAGCAGCCGGAGTCGGTGACGATTGGCAGGGAGCCTCTCGTACCGGCGTGTGTGAGTGGTGGCTGTTGGAGCAGCCAGGGTCGGTGAACGATTGGCAGGGAGCCTCTCGTGCCGACAAGAATCAATCGATACAATTTCACTGCTCCGGCCGGATGAGACGCACTTTCTCATCCGTGCCGTCGAGAAGCACTCACTTAGATGTTCTAAAGCCTTAAACTAAAACCAATTGTGAAAAACAACTGGTTTTTCCCTTGAAGCTTGCATTAAACACTTAATTCCCCTGACTTGCTGAGTACTCCTGTACTCACCCTTGTTCTATATAATTAAACCCCCCCCCCGTTCTCGAAGATGAAGAGGTGGATCCTGCTGACGAAGAGTTCTTCCAGGAGCAAGCAGACTTCGAGCAGTAGTAGGGTTTCGGCCTTCCCCAAGGCTTTGCTTGTGGCTTAGGGCCAGTCGCCGCTTTCCGCTTCCGCCTTTTTGTAATGCTGTTGCGAACTCGGGTTCTGTCCGCAGTTCCAACCTTGGTTGTAATCCTACTCTTAAATAAAGAGACCGCTGCTGTTGTGGTATTCTGTCTTCCTGTTGTACCAGCGCTATTTCCTGGGACTGGTACAGGCATACAGGTCAATCTGGACCGCTCTATCCTGGTCTCCGCCCGGGGCCAGTTTGGGGCGTGACAT
>BDMV01000002.1:43182903-43215665 GCA_008326285.1 Oryza officinalis | reverse complement strand
GAATTACATATCGAATCAACACATACTAACCTTTACGCATGCAAACACATAGACCTCTCGATATTTTTTAAATTTTTGGGCAAAACCTCCTCCCCTCGTTTGGATGAGCTGAAGAGAAGCCTCAAAATCATGAGAATGCAGTGAACAAGGGGTATATATAGACTTGGGGGATATAGGTGTCGGTTAATGTTATGAACCGGCACCTATTTAGTTTCCTTCCGAAGGAAGCCACCACATAGGTGCCGGTTTTTAATAAGAACCGGCACCTATGTGATAGGTGCCGGTTTATTAAGTTAAAGCGGCACCTATGTTGCCGTAACATAGGTGCCGGTTCGTAAATAAAACCGGCACCTTTTTTGGGCTCATAGGTACCGGTTTTTATTGCAAACCGGCACCTATAGGCTTCTCCCATTCAACCGGCACCTATAAGATCTTATAGGTGCCGGTTCGTGGAAAAATTGGGTCTATTTGTCTTTTAGGTACCGGTTCTAGCAAATCCGGCACCTATGTGGCCGGTACCTATGGAGGTTTTTGTAGTAGTGTGTGATATTAGATCTATCTATTATCTATTATATTATTAAAACAGTTAGTGTTATGGATAAGACATATCGAATAATCTTGGATTGGACTCGACGGGACTCACTATATACCAAGTCTTATACGGAATCATGCCTCATATACGAAAGATATTCTGGATAAGAAAAAAAAAGCAGAGTTCTACATGCAAACTACAAAAAATACTCGGATCGTATCCATACTTGTCTCCCTAGTTCTACTTGGACAAGAGGACATCTATTGGTATAAATACAAGACTCTCTAGAAGGAGAGGGAAGATGCCCAGTCAGAATAGAGGCTAATACACGTCGCCAGACACCAACGTCAGGGACAAGTCTAGACATACCCAATCTGAAGCCACAGAGGCTGACAAGAGGGATCTAGCGTTATCTCCAATTTCGCTGAGTTCATATTCGAGGAGGAAGACTATCCCGTCGTCGACTACGTGTGGTGATCCATGCTGCCAAGTTAACGACTACTAGATAGGTTATTCCAAATATTATACTTGTGTGATTCTAATGAATAAGAGCAACACCGGCTTCGGTCAACAAGAGTATGGAGTATGGCTATTACCTTATAGATAAGGGGCCCGAACCTGTATAAAAATATTTATCTCCTGTCTCTTTTATCTCAACCTCGCGTATACACTGGTACCAACGATCCCCCTATTCTACAAATATCGTAGTCGCAATATAACCCGTCGACAGACCCCGAGTTCGCAACTGCATTACAAAAAGGCGAAAGCGGAGACTAGCCCAAGGCCACAAGCATGACTTGGGAACTAAGCCGAATCCCTACTACAGCTCGTAGTCCGCTTGCTCCTGGAAGAACTCCTCATCAGTAGGGTCCATCTCTTCTTGTTCGAGAGCTAGGGGGTTAATTATATAGAGCAAGGGTGAGTACGAAAGTACTCAGCAAGCCAAGGAAGATTAAGTGTTTAATGCAAGCTTCAAGAGAGAGCCAGTTATTTTCGCGTTCGATTTTAGTGTAAGCTTTCGAAAGCAGCTAAGTGAGTGCTTCTCAACGACACGAACGAGGAAGGTGCATCTCATCCGGCCGGAGTAGTGAAATGTATAGTTTGAATTCATCTGCACGATTGGCTCCCTACCAACTATTGAATGGACTCCCTGACTCCGGCTATTCCCGACAACCATAAGTCAAGCATTTTAAGGAAAATCCCTTCCCGCAACAGCAGTTCATAAAGCAGTGGTCGATTAAACTACGTTAAGGAATCACCTCACATCCACCCATGATCGTGGGCATGGCTGTTCGAACAGTTTGTTAACCTCTGCAGAGGGGGTACACTTTACCCACATGACGTTACTAACTCGGGTCACCCAACCCGTGCAGAACAGCCACGTCTGGCGACTTTGAGGTTTTCACGACAAGCCATTTTGAAAGCCGACTCAGGGTCACTTTATGCCAACGGGAGGGGTCCCACGGACCAACACCAAGTTAGGTCCCAAACCATGCTATGCCAGGAAGCCTAGGGGTCCTCCCCGACACCACCTCGGTGAATCCACTTGTCCCTTGGCATCAAGATTTCCCTGGCCTAGCTAGTTACTCAGCCAGGGGTGTCCCATTCACCCATGTGGTCGCACTTGTTATATGCTCGGATGTAATTCCCAAGGAATCAATCCTTAAGGCGAGAACGGGAAAACCGTACCTCCAGTACGTCTCCCGCACCGCGAGTTTTGGAAACTCATTTTATTTGCAAGGCACCGACCCAAGTGTCGGGTTTTTCCTAGGATTTTGTAAACCCAAGTTTTACCCAGTTGATCATTTTAATTTAGAAGGGAGCCTCGATATTCGTACACGGAGTATGAATACCGGGACTTAACCTAACTGGCGACAAGGATGTTTAGGTCATTCAATAATCAAGGAAGTCAAATGCAGCAAGTGGATAGGGCCTGCCGGCTGTATCATAAACCGCGGCCAAAGTGTCATGTGTAACCTAAAGGATGCATAGTTTGCAGAGTGAAAATACTTAAATTCAAATTATGAGTTCAATTGATCAAAGGTGACTTGCCTTGCTTGAGGTCTTGAGCTTCCTCCTCGAAATCCACACACTGCGAGTCTTCTGGCTCCGAAGCTATACGCGAAACGAGGTGACTCAACACAACGATCAAACGAAGCCCTATTACGGACCTCTAAGCGTGCCATTAGATAGATCTTGATTTTCGAGGGATGTTGGAAGTTGAATGGCATCAATCGGATGAACGGTTGAAAAGATATGAATTTTCTAAGATTAATTGATTTTCTGTCTAAAGGAAAAAGAATTAAAGAAATCCCTTGAAAGGGAAAAAGGAAAGGAGGGACGCGATTTGGACTTTTCGACCGGGCACAAGGAGCGGCCCAGTGCAAAGCTCGAGCGCGGCCGAGCGAAGCGGGCCGACGTGCGAGCAAGGACGGCCCACGGCCGAGCGAGGCGCATGCGGGATTGAATGGGCCGACCGCGAGGCGCGGCCCAGAGAGCTAGCGCAAGCGCGGCCGAGCGAAGCGGGCCGACGCGCGGGGAAGACGGCCCAAGGCTGAACGACGCGGGGAGAGGCCGACGGGCCGGCTGACGAGGCGCGGCCCACGCGGGTGACGCGGCCGCGTGGAGAGAGACCGAGTGGGCCGGATCGTGGCGCGGCCCACGCGGGCGACGCGAGCGAGACGGATCAGTGGACCATGGTCCACCGCGTGGGGTCCCGAGCAGGGCTTGCCTGTCGGCAACCCGGCTCACGAGGACTAGGTGCACAGGGAGAGTTGGCGCTAGGGTTGGTGAGCTCGGTCTAGATCCGGTGCACTGGGTGGACTCATGCACGGTAGACCCACGCGCAGCCTCACGGCTCTCCGTGGACCGTGCGCACGGGACGGAGGGAGGAGCGGCAGCGGGCGCTCGCGTGGCGCCGACGTGGCGCCACGTCAGATGGCGGGAGGTGGAAGAAGGGGCGCCGGTATCCGACGGCGGCGGAGCTTCGGGACGGCGCGGCGCGAGTCCGGTGAGGGGGAGGGCACCGGAGCGGAGAGTGGAGCAAGAGGAGGGGATTCAACGGCTCGGATCCGCCGGAGGATAGGCGACGACGATGAATTGTGGCGGCGGCCATTGCCGGCGAGGAGAAGGGGGAAACCTCGCCGGAGCGACGAGGGCCCGATTCCTTGGAGGGGGAAAGTCTACACGAGTCCACGAACTCGTCCCAAGCGTCGGGAGGGGCGGAACGGCACCGGGGAGCGTGGGCAACGACGCGTGGAGCTCGGCACCGTGCGACAGCATAGCGGCGAGCGAGGTCGGCCGTGATGGCGCTAACAGTGGCTCTACTGCGTCTACGAGCATGGGAGGACGGCGGCGAGCTAACTAACGGCCTAGAGAGGGACGACAATGGAGAGAGAGAGGTGGAGTTATCGCGAGGAGGCGGGTCGCCGTGAAGGGAGGCCGACGACGCGAGACGTGAACGTCTCGGCCTCGGGCCGAGGAAGGGGAGGGAGCGGGTGCCCGGAGTCCGTGTCTCGCGTCCATGAGCTCCGGCGGCAGACGACGAAAGCGGCGGCAACGGTGCGGCGGTGGAGCGGCGACTTTGGTGGTGCTCGGCGGCGGAGAGGAGAGCGACCGAGCGAGGGGACATGCGCAAGCTTTAAAGGGGTGGCAAGGCGGTGGAGACGTGAGGTAAAGAAGGCAGTGGAGAAGCGCGGAGAGATGGCGCTCTCCGGCGCTAGCGGCCAAAGCGACGGCAGTGGTGACGTCGGCGTCGGTCGGGAAAGAAAAAGAAAGGAGAGAAAAAGGGTGGTGGTCTCCTTGCCAAAACAGGAAGAGGAGCGCGGAGAGAAGGAACGAGAAGAGGGAGACGCTGCTCTCCCTTGGCGGCATGCGCGCAGAGCGGCGGGACCGAGAGACGATGGCGTCGACAGTGACGGCGGGGCGGTGCGGTGCGGCGTGGAGACAGGGTGGTCACCGAGGTAGGCGGCAACCAGAGGGGATGGTGTCGGCGTCCTCCCGGTCAGCCATGACGTGCGGGAGCGCGGGAGCCAACGGGCGGAGGCGGAAATCAGAGGGCGCCGGCGGGAAATCGATGAGAGAGAGAGAGAACGAGAGTGAAGACGCTCTCTCTCGCGCGAGCGCGTGCTGCGCACGTGCGCCGCGCTCGGTACACGCGGGCTAGGCTGGGGCAACACGGCCCAGCAGAGGGGGAAGGAGCCCGAGGGGAGAGAGGGGCAGGGGGGATGGGCCGAACGGGAGACGGCCCGGGAAGAGGGAGGTAAAATGGACTTTCGCAGAGAGTTGAGTTTGGAGGGATCAAGGTTTGGATTCGAGTTCCAATTTCGCGAATTCTCCGGGACAGAGTAGAGAGGGAACATGAGATCTGAGCACACAACAAGACGCAACTGAAGAGCACAAATTTCGCAATTAGGGTTTTTAAGAAGTAGGTTTTCCCGCTGACGCCATGACGGAACGGGCGCTACAGATCCCTAGTAAATTTATTGCAAATATAACCAACTATCTCGACACAAGTGACTTAGCGTCAAGGTCGGATGTCTCGGTGTCAAATACGCTTAGTTTTTGTTTTGGGTTAATTAGATACGTGCCTTAAAAATATGTCGGTTTTGAAATATGCCATCAATATTCGCGTACTTGAAACCGTGCCATTATAATTTTGCACATATTCAAGATATGCCACTACTTACCCCTTAGATGCATTTACAATAAATTTTGGACCAAATTGCCCTTCTTTCCATCTCCTTCCCCTTTCTTCCCTCTCCTCTCTTCCATTCTTCCGCGTCTCCCTCCACCTCATGTCGTCGACGGCCTTCTACATAGAGCTCCACACCAACGACGATGTTGTCGCAGGGCCCTCAGTCATCACCGCCGCCGACGTCGCCCACTAACTACCCCGACTTTGCAGCTCCTCCTTCCCCTAGTCCCTCTCCGTGGCTAGCAAGACGGAGGCAAGGAAGAGGGAGGCTGACGTGTGATGGAAAAGGCGAAGATGGTGTCCAAAATCTGGCCACCTCTCCTCTCCAGTCGCTTCTCCTCTTCGGCGAGCTCCTGTCCCTCGGCACCCGATGTGGCAAGAACGGCTTTCGTGAATAGCTCTGGGTGGATGTGCACGATGCTCCCCAGCTTCTCGAGCTCCCACGACGGCGGCGACAGATGCAGACGGGTCAACCCAGTCGGGTAGAAGTGGGGAGACATCACCGCCAGAGCCGATGGCGGTCTGACCGGCCGGCCTAATGCATTTAGACCGGCTAGGCCATTGCCCATGCATTAAATGCACTGCAACAGCTAGTTTTCTACCCGTTACATTTGAAGACGGTTTGGTCGTCCACCCCATGGCGGTCTGACCGACTAGCAACTAAGATTGGGGTTTTTGCCCCGAATGGCTAGTTTTGGTGGGTGGGGGTATAAATACTCCCCCACCAGCAGCAAGGGAACCTTCTTGGCAATTGCTTCAATTGCATACACCCCTTGCATCTACTCTCACACTGTTTGAGCTCTAATTCATCCATTGTTGATGTTGGAGAGTTGTTTGAACCACGACAAGTGTATTGCTTCATCGTAGAGTTAGTGTGACACTTGATCATCTCTGAGTCGGGTTGTTACTTGATGAAGGGGTTCGGTGGCTTCGTGGTTTGAGCGGTGAAGTTGAGCTTGCCTTAATAGGGATTAGGAAACCGGCGAGATTTCAAATCTTGAGTGAAAAATTCCTTGTCTCTTGTCTTATTGACTTATTGCATTACTTTTGTGCAATTTACATTCATAGAGACATACTTGAGCCCATATCACTCTAGGATTGCAAAACTTAATCTTGTTCTTATTCTTCACCAAGCCTAGCAACTTAGGTTAGTTTTGATTATGTGTAATTTATTTTTAATATCTCCTATTCACCCCCCCTCTAATCAACATCTCGATCCTACACGGGCCACGTCAGCAAATACCGCTGTGAATACTATCTTTGGAGTCAAATTACATCGGTTTTAATAGTTGGGGGGGTCAAGTTATCCGGTATTGCCATTGACAGATACGAATCAGATTAGACCTATATTGAAAGGAATCAAAATAGACTTATCCCAAGTTGAACAGTCTAGTCCGAATAGGAAATGGCCCAAGCCCAAGACGGAAATTTGGACTGATTCACACACCCACCAAGCTCATGCACATTTGCTGGCTAGCCTTTTCAAGCTTGGCATAAGTCCACTTGATGTCCCTCATCTTTTCATTGAGTTTAAATCGCATAATTGAACCGCCATATTAGAAATCTTAACTCCCAACTTGCAAAACTGGGTTAAATTAGGTCCTCCGGCAATATAGGAAGTTGTTTTCGCTGACGTGGCAAGTTGACTACGGTCAAACCGGCTAAGTTAGCGTTGGACCCATGTGGACCCCACATGTAAATCGCACAAAATACAAGAAAAACCCTTCTTTCTTACCTCTCCACAGTGCACGGCTACAACAGCACACCTCTCTCTCCATCCCGAGCTTCGGCAGCGGGGCACAGGGAGGTAGAGATCGAGGACAGCGTGGCTAGTGAAGTCGAGGCGGGCGCGAGGAGGCAGAGGTCGAGCACGGTTTTTCTTTCCCTTCTGTGTGCATCTCGGTTTCCTTCTCTCCTTTCCTCCCCTCCACCCATGACACCAACCACCAATATGTCGCATTCATGCCCTCCCCTTCCAGCTAGGGCTATGATTAAATCTGCCACCGCGCCCAATTACCCTAGCCTGCTGCTCCTAACCACTGATTCTGTCCCTGTCTGCCATGGATCACACTAGCAGTAACAGCAACAACAACACCAACCAACATCTCGACGTCAACAAATTCGGTTGCAACATCAGCAAAGCCACGCCGCCGCCTCCGTAGTTGCAGTTGCCCGCGCGGCCATCATAGCCGCAGGTCTGCAACATCAACAAAAACTAGTTCCGTGATATAGTCCAGCAGCTCACCGCGACACCCCTTCCTCGTTGCCGCTACACCAACAGCCCCTTCATCACCCGCTTTCGCCACAACACCAGCAGCCGAAGCCCCTTCCAAGCGCCTCCATAAGATTTGCCTACCTCCCATCTCCACTCCCGTCGCGCACCCCCACCTATCCACAACCATGGGATCCCCAACCTAATCAAAACCCCGCCTTCCACCGCCTGCCACCACCATAGCCCATGCCCTTGCCCATTCACATGCTTGGCCCGTCGGCCTGGGCTGACTCCCCCGTCTCCACCTACATGCGCATCCTCGAGAACTCCGTCTTTAGCGCTGCTATTGCCGTCGCAACAGTTGTGGGACAGTAGGCCCCTCCGCACCATCTTTACCCCCACCCCTGCCGTCCGCGAGTGGCTTTTTCAACTTGCTCTTGCCGACGCCTAGGTCATCGTATCCGCTACTTTCCTTGAGATTCCAGCACCCGGGGCCACTCATATTTTGTGTGACTTACTTGTGGGGCTCATATGGGGCCCACGCCCGGGGTGATAATAGTTAACTTGTTACATCAGTGACAACCAACCTTCTATACCATCGGAGGACCTAATTTAAAGGTTTTGTAAGTGTTGAGGGTCTAGTATTGTGGTTTGAGATGTGATTTAAACTCAATAAAAAGATGAGGACGTCAAGTCGACTTATTCCTTTGGAGCTTCGAATGTGGTCTTGTGACTGAGGGACGATAATGAGACTAGGTTTGTAGTCGAGGGACGCAAGTTGAACTTTTATTTGCTTTCCATGGCTAGAAATGAACCTTTTAAACGGCCCAATCTACCTAAACCGATTGGAGAGGAAAAGTAAAGAAAAGGAAAGCTGGAAAGGGGAGCGGGGAGGAGCCGGGGAGGCCGGGGAGGCCGAGGAGGGCGGGGAGGGCGGAGCGTGGGTCCCTCTGCCGAATCCTGGCGCTACATATGCGAGTTACGCGATTCCCCAACTCTCCCCCGCAGTGGAATAGGCGAGGTCTCGAAATCCAAGTTGGGAGATCGCTCGAATATCTGCAAGTATCCTCGGCGACGCGTCGGAGATGGAGCCGAACATCGTCCCCGCCTACGGCTGCGGCAAGCTCCACGCCGCCCCGGCGGATTACCCCTGCGTCACGCGGCTCCGCCACCGCCGCCTCCTCACCTTCCTCTGGCTCCAGGGCTTCCGGTCCACCTTCGAAGCGTACGTACTACTCCTACTCACCATGAATATCGCCGGCTGCGAGATTAGTTTCGTTTCTGATCGATTTCATCTTCCCGGCTGCGAGATTGCAGGATGGCTCAGCAGACGAAGGTGCTAGTGTCGTTGCCGCACCTGGAGCGGCTCATCACTAACAACATGTGGAACGACGCCATCGTCTACATCAGCCGCTTCCTGCCGCCGCGGCCGCCGTCGCTACCCACCCAGCGGTCGCACCTCACCGAGGAGGCCCAGATCCTCCTCCTCTTCCTCCACATGCACAAGTCCTTCGCCAACGTCGTCGCCGGCAACGAGGCCGGCGCGGCCTGGTCCGAGAATCACCGCCGCTACTGCCTCGCCCGTGATACCGGCATCTCCTCCCACGCCGTCACCATCCGCCACACCATCAACACCTTCGTCCTGTCGGACCAGATCAGGTACTAGCTACGTCTCCTCATTTGAATCTGAGATCGAAAATTAGCTCAATTATATCAAAAAGTTAGCTTAATTATTTTGTTCCATGTCAGGGAGTCCATTGATTGGGGACGCGTGAGAGAGAAAGTGGTGCGGGTCGTCCGACGCTTGGTTCACGACACCCCAGAGCTCGCCGGATTTGTGGACTTGCCGGGCGGCATGGTGAAGCCGCATAACGTGCTCCCCATTGGCTTCGGGTACGAACGCTACTACTACTACCGATTACTCAACTCACCAAACTTGTTCTTCTCCATTTGTGACTGATTTAATCCGATATATTGTTTGCTGGAATTGATCCTTTTTTCTAGTTTCCGATCCAAGCGTCACGTGAAACAACAAAGACAGCCGCGAGCATCTACCATTGCCAAGCTCTATCTTGAGATGAAGAGATGGTATGCAATACAATGATGTACTATCTTGAGAGTAATCTCGCTTCAATAATGTTAAATCTTATTGTCCATTGTTCTGCCCTTCTTGAAAAAACCCCTTTTGTGACACAAACACTTGCATATGTTGCCTTTTGCAGTGTGCCTTCTTCAGGCCAGCCTGATCAGGGGTTAAGTCTGGGTATAATTTCCAACTGTTTAAGTAGCGTGTTATCGTAAAACAATGCACCTCTTTTATTAGTTTCACTGTTAATTCTGCACCTGTTATCACTGATAACCACTCATATTTCTACAACAGAAGGACTGTCAGATAAGGCGAAGAGCTGGATGGCGAATATCCTTGGTAAAACTAACCTCTACTCTGCATATGCCATCACTTTGGTTAATTTCCACTTTATATGCCTTGTTCGGTTAATCCCCATGAGAAAGGATTGAATCCCCTTCAATTCCCCTTTAATCATATCCACTTGGGGGATGGATTAATCGAACAAGGCTTTGTAGGATTTGATCGCTCGTTCATGAATTTTATGTTATGATGCCATTTGATTGCCATGAACTGCCATTAATTAGAATGTATGTGATCTGGTCCTACTGCATTGCGTTTGAGAAACCACATGTGTACAGTATTTATATGGATGTCAACTTGTGTGACCATCAGATTCAAGCTTACGTGCTGGCTGTAAGTCTTCAGAACACCATCAATGGTGGTATCCACTCCAATCAAGTGAGAAGAAAGGTAAGTTAAAACTCTCTGTCTACCGAAACACTACTATACTCAAACCCACACAAACTCTTCTGTACCCTTTGTCTGTTTTGTTTAAAAATTTATGAGAGAATCAGCTTCTCATTAAGTTTACCATGGTACTATTCAAGTATTCATATCATACAATATTCCTGTGCAGCAGCCTCGTCAGGATTGATGTTTTCTTTGCATTTTATCAGCATCAGGCTACCCACTTCCATCTCTAATTTCTGAACTCATTTTCAGGTGCTCCGGTTGCTGCAATCACTCAGACTATGTTTAGCACCATAAAAACTGATAGTGAAAATTCTGGGACTGCTTCAGCGACAAAAAAGGGTAACCTTCAATTTCAATCGTGACATATCTCTATGTGCACAACACAATTATTCCCTTAAATTGTTGCACTTGCTGAAGCCATTTCTAACTTCTGAGCTCACTGTAGGCGGTCTTGACAGTATAGTCTTGCAGACTAAGTTTGGCAACATGATAAGTCCTGGAAAAAATTCTGGGATCTCATCAGTGACAAATGCAGGTAAAACTAGTTGAACATACTTAATATTTGTTTTCTAACAACGACAATCCACTATATGTTCACAATAAATCCTTATAAATGTTGTTAAATGACAAAAAATTTTATAGTAATATATATGGGCCTATATGCATCGGTGATGATGATATATCTGATCCATGATGGCATGAAATGCAACATTGATAGTACTATTTTATCTTTGCATGACAATAGCAGCTGTTTCCAAATTCAGTATTTGAATCACGGCTGTTTACCACTCTATTGGTCATCTGCTCATATCTTAATTTTGTGTCCTGCTAAAAACTATTGGATATCATGAAAAAGTAATGAAAACAAATTAAGTTCATGCTCTTTTTTCCCCCAAATGTTCAAATTTACCTTTATTCACCTTTAATTTTGGATGTTTCGCTGTTAAGAGAACTGAGAACATTATACATAAAATTTCATCCAATGTGATGATATTACTTAATCCAGTGATCCTTATGAGTGTTAATTCTTCGGCAGGCACATATATGTATTCGAGTCAAGAAGATTGCCACACTGAGAATTATTGCCAGGGTTTCACTCCAAAGAAACATCCAAGGGAAGAACTAGCACCTGAGGATGATATTGGCCCTAAAAGGCAACACACAACTGTGACTTTTGGTGAAGCAAGTCTGGTAAGATGCTGGATTTTTATTTCTTCCTTTACTATGGTGGAGTAATAGCAGGAACAAACAAATTAAGGGTGTTACAGTAAAAAGATTCATATTTATTAGCGTACTAGAATGAATTTAGTATCAAATGCATGATTGCCTCTGTATAGATCTTTAGATTAAGCATGGTTATTCTTAGGCAAGTCAACATCCAACAACAGCACAAAAATAAGTATCTATAGCAGCAAAATAATTTGGTAATTAATGCACGTTGGAAATGGTTGATTTGGAGTGGCATACATCAATTTGGTATTGACTTGTACCAGTTTATTAAATCTGGTGGAGACAAATTACCTCAACATTTTTTAGTAAGGGACAGCAGCCGAAAGGTTAAAACTGTTCTTCAGCCATGAATATCAAAGTTAATTAAGTTGCATTATCGCCATTTCTTTTGCTGACGATTGCCCTTGATTTGTGGTAGAACTGATTATGCCATGAATATCAAAATAATTAATTTACATTATCGCCGTTTATTTTGCTGACCGTCATATATACCGGTGTTCTTGATCTGTTGTACAGAGTAGCACAACCAGTACACTGTTGACTAGTTTCAATCATCAAATGGAGATATATTTTTTTAAAGCATGATTTCTGTTGGCTAAATTAATCAATGCATTTTACAAAACATGAGGCGTGTACAGGAGAGAATTAAAATGGGCTATTTTTTTTATCATGCACTATATGACTAATTGAGGTGCAGAATGTAATTAATACTTGTTGGAGTTACAGCCATTGATCGCTGTTGCTGAAGCTCAGGGTAGAGCTCGCGCAGTGGAACTCCATATGAATTGCTTCCTGGGTGAATTAGAAGACAAGACAGCCGATGAACTACTGCCAATGCTGTTGGAACATTAAGCGGTTTTATTTTGCTGCTCCTGCTACTGTGCTACCTAGTTAGCTGAGGCTTAATTTCAAGTCTCCTAAAGATAATTATATATGTTATTCCGCAACTCTAGCAGTTTCTGAGTGCTTAATTACTAGCTAAGAACTACTACTATCACTACTACAGAGAACATTTTTCTGTACGGGGGGGCTTTATCTTCACATGCGGGCGACCTGTGGGCGCGCCTGCAAAAATCGCCTCCTGAGGGCAGGTTAATCAGCCGCATGCGAAGATTCATTATCGCATGTGCGGGCGACCTGTGGGCGCGCCTGCAAAAATCGCCTCCTGAGGGCAGGTTAATCAGCCGCATGCGAAGATTCATTATCGCATGCGGCTGCTTAAGACGACCGCATGCGATAATAGGCCGAAGACGACCGCATGCGATAATAGGCCTATTATCGCATGCGGCCGTCTTAAGCAGCCGTATGCGATAATGCATGCGGCTGCTTAAGACGGCCGCATGCGATAATAGGCCTATTATCGCATGCGGTCGTCTTAAGCAGCCGCATGCGATAATGAATCTTCGCATGCGGCTGTCTTAACGGACCGCATGCGATGATGGGCCCATATATCTTGCAGCTAGCCCGAACTTCACCATTTCAAACCGAGCTCTTCTCTCTCCTATGCATGCAACAAATAGGGGGGAGGTTTTCAACTCGAAATCTTTGCTTAAAGTTTATATGAAAGGTGAAGAACTCTCTCTCCTCCTTCATTTGGCTCCATTTTTATTAAATTTCGTTGGTGGAAATTATAGTTTTTTTAAAATTTTGATAAGGTTTGTTTTAGCTAGTTTTTGCAAAATCTAGCTTCAAAATATATGTTTTGATGTGTAAATTTTGGATGTAAACACTTATACATACTAGTTACTTGTATTGTTGTATTTTTCTGATGGATATATATATGTATTTACACGTCTTTATAAAATACCTGCGGTCTATTATTTGTGTCTGTAATTTTATTGTCTTTATATATAGATGGATCGGTCGTCATGGATGTATGAGATGCGGAGAACTCAGCCAATATTTATGAAGGAAGCATCTAAATTTATTGATCAGGCTAAGGCGCATGCTTTGAGGGAGAATATGGCAAAAATTTTTTGTCCGTGTCGTCATTGCAAGAATCAGAAATTGCTGGTAGATCATGGTGAAATTTTGGGACACATAATGCAACATGGATTCACCGCCAATTATAAGGTTTGGACCTATCACGGGGAAATCGCCGATCCCCAAGATGACGATGAAGAGTTAAGTCCGGAGATGAATGAGGCAGAGAATTTTGTAATCGAAGACATGTCCCGTGAAAGGTTAAATGTAGACGTGTCCACAGATAGTGATGATTTTGAGGGCGGTTTTGATATAGAAGATATGCTACGCCATGTCGAACCTGAGGTTCTAGCGGGTAGATCACGACGGTTAGAGAATTGGCAGGCACTGGAGAAGGCATCGAAGGATCTTCTTTACGATGAAACGAACGGATGTGATAAGGATTTCACGGTACTGCGTTCAGTGCTTGAACTTCTGAGATTGAAGGCTAAACATGGATGGTCGGACACAAGTTTTAATGATCTGATGAGCTTGTTGAGTGTGTTGCTTCCTAAGCCTAACTTCATACCTTCGAATACATATCAAGCGAAGAAACTCATATGTCCTTTATCTCTTGGTGTTGAAAAGATTCATGCTTGTGAGAATCATTGTATATTATACCGCAAAGAATATGCAGACTTGGAAAGTTGCCCAACGTGTGGCACAAGTCGGTATAAAACGGGAAATGGGCCCGTTCACACAGAGTCTACTGACCTAGATTCATCGGAGCGTAAGCGAAAAAAAATTCCGTCAATGGTGATGTGGTACCTACCAATTAAGGACCGCATGAAGCGTCTGTACTCAAACCCGACTGATGCTGAGTTGATGAGATGGCATCAAGAGGGCCGAAAGACAGACGGTATGATTCGACATCCTGCCGATGCTCGCCAGTGGAAGACATTTGATGCAAAGCACCCAGAATTTGGTAAGGATCCAAGGAATGTAAGGTTCGCGTTGAGCACTGATGGAATGAACCCGTTTGGTGATTTAAGCAGCTCACACAGCACATGGCCAGTTCTTCTCACAATGTATAATCTTCCAACATGGATATGTCAGAAACGAAAGTATATTCTTCTCACTATCCTCATACAAGGTCCGAAGCAACCTGGAATCGATATAGATGTTTTTCTTGAGCCTTTGATGGAGGACATGGAGGAGCTATGGAAAGAGGGGTTACGGCTGTGGGATGAGTTCAAGCGGGAGCACTTCAATCTACGTGCGATCATATTCGTTACCATCAATGATCTACCTGCAAACTTTTCATTATCCGGTCAGATTAAAGGGAAGACTGGGTGTCTGATATGTCTGGATATGACTTCGTACAAATACCTGACGTCGTCTAAGAAGACAGTGTACATGCGACATCGACGGTTTCTACCACGAAAACACAAGTATCGTAAGATGGCCAGATTGTTCGACAAGACAGTGGAGAACGAGACTGGCCCTGAAACACGAAGTGGTACTTACGTGTATGATATAACAAAGAACATTAAGGTTGTATTTGGCAAGGGAAAGAAGAAGACAGCAAAGAGGAAGAAAGTTGATGACGTGGAGAATACTACATTGCCATTCAAGAAGCACTCAATTTTCTTCAGATACTTAGATTACTGGAAGGACCTAGAGATCCGTCATGCAATTGATGTTATGCACCTCGAGAAGAACGTGTTTGATAGCACCATCGGCACCTTGCTGGACATCCCGAGTAAGACGAAGGATGGACTGAAGTCACGTAATGATCTTGTAAATTTGGACATAAGGCATGACCTTCACCCAGTAGAGCTGGCAAATGGAAAGAGCAAGATACCTCCTGCTTGTTACTCGTTGACACTTGAAGAGAAAAAAGCCTTCTGTAAATGCTTACAAGGGGTGAGAGTGCCTAGTGGTTTCTCATCGAACATCAGGAAGCTAGTCTCAACGAAAGATTTGACCATTTCCGGATACAATGCGCACGACTGCCATAGGATGCTAACGGTATTCCTACCAATTGCTATAAGGGCAGTCAAACCTGTCCATACCAAGGTGGTTATAACAAAGTTGTGCTACTTTTTCAATCGAATCTCACAAAAGGTATTTGATCCTCTCGAATTAGGTCCCCTTCAGACATTTGCTGTGGAGACCGTATGTCAGCTGGAGATGTATTTCCCACCATCATATTTAGATATGATGGAGCATTTGATCGTTCACATCGTCCCTCAGATTATTGAACTTGGTCCCTTATACTTACACCAGATGTGGGCGTATGAGCGTTACATGTCAATCCTCAAAGGCTATGTACGCAATCGCGCTCACCCCGAAGGATCAATGATAGAGGGATACACAACTGAAGAGGCGGTCGAGTGTTGTATGGATTACATAAAGGATGGTAATGCCATTGGGATTCCTGTGCATCGACACGAAGGGAGATTATCTGGAAGGGGTACTGTTGGTAGGAAGCAGTTTTTCGATAATGATTACAAAACAGTGGCCGTGGCACACAGCAGCGTTCTACAACAGCTC
This sequence comes from Oryza officinalis, assembly GCA_008326285.1. Taxonomy (NCBI): domain Eukaryota; kingdom Viridiplantae; phylum Streptophyta; class Magnoliopsida; order Poales; family Poaceae; genus Oryza; species Oryza officinalis. The sequence continues at coordinate 43,199,716 of BDMV01000002.1, read as the reverse complement.
GCTATCGTCGAGCCATTCATTGAGCGACACCTTGAAGAAATCAAAGCCTGCTTCCCAGGACGATCCGCCGATTGGGTTTCAAGAGAGCACAGGCGTCGATTTCCTCAATGGTTCAAAGATCTAAACCTGCCAGTCGGTGATTGTACGGAGCAACTTACTTTACAAAGATTGGCAAGTGGGCCTTCAAGTATTGTCAACTCATGGCAAGGGTACGACATCAATGGCTTTACCTTGTACACGAGTACGAAGGACAAGAAAAGCGTCTCACAAAACAGTGGGATTCGTGTCGAAGCGATCGACCCAACTGGTGAAAAGAAGTTGTATTACGGGACCATAAAGGAAATATGGGAACTCGACTACGGCCTGAACATCCAGATCCCTGTGCTCCGTTGTCAATGGGTGAAAGACACAACAGGGGTTTCCGTGGACGACTATGGGCTAACGATAGTCGATCACAGTAAGATAGGCCACAAGGATGATCCTTGGGTTTTAGCAGAGCGTGTGGCTCAAGTGTTTTATGTGAAGGACCCTTTGGATGAACGGATGGATATTGTCGTGGACGGAAAACAACAGATCGTCGGCATCGACAACATCGAAGACCCCGCTGATTACAACCAGTTCGACGATGTACCATTGTTTACCGATCTTCCTATGCGAATTAAGAAGGTCGAGCGAACCATCGACGAAGCTAATATGTCGTACGTTCGATCAGATGGTATCGCAAAGATAGTTAAGCTCTAGTTCTTTTGTAACCTTTAGTTGTCGTGGTGTTCTAAATTTATCGGGATGAATGAAAGTGGCCCACATTTCGAACTGCTAAACGTTGTTTTTTTTCTACATGTTTTTATACGAAAGTTTCTTTACATAATCTTATTAATCCATTGTTATAAATAATTTACTACATATTTAGGATGTATTTTGAAAATATTGTGTGTAATAAAAAAAATTAGTTGTACCAATGAAGTTTACTAATATGGGAAAAAAAAGTTTAACCAAAAGGCAAAATTATTTTCGCATGCGGGCTCTTAAGATGGCCGCATGGAAAGAACATTTTCCCATGCGGCCGGTAAAGCCGCCCGCATGCGATGATCTGGGCCTATATATGGGGGAGCGCGGGATGGGGAAATTTTCTAAGTCCTAGCGCGCCGAACACTGCCGCCAGGCTGCCAAATCTCGTCGCCGCCGTCGAACCCTAGCGGGCGCCTGTCGCATCCACGCCACCGACGCCGTCGCCCTCGTCGCCGGCCTCCTCTCCTCCCCCCTAGCCGCCGTCTCCTCCTTCCCCCTCGCCGCCGCCGGCTCCGGCCTCCTCCTCCTCCTCCACGCGCACCGCGGCCGCCGCCGAACCCTAGCCGCCGCCGGTGGCATCCACGCCGCCGACGCCGTCGCCCTCGTCGCCGGCCTCCTCCTCCACGCGCACCGCCATATTGATTGTTTCATTTGATTTATCTATTGGTAATTATATCTGCATCTTTCCATTACTAGGAGTAAATCATAGCAATAAAGGGAAGCACTAATGCACATAATTATCCATTCTAAATTTATTCTCACATGCAAGGAATTTGCATCAGAAATTTGTACTTTGCAGACCACGTATGTTTTATTTATTGAAATTCCATACCGTCTAAATTTTCAAATTCTAGTTATGGAAAATAAAACTAAAATATGTTATAAATATGAATATTTGAATTGTGGGCAAGAATTTAATTAAATGCATATATTCTAAATATTCATAATAATTTGGAACAATATTTTAGTTTTGCATGCAGATTAAAACATAGATTGTAGATTTTTATATGTATATGTGAAATGTGATAACTGTGAATTTTTTGCAATGTGATATGTATATGTGAAATGTGATATTTTTTTTTTCAATGTGAATTTTTTGCAATGTGATATATATATGTATATGTATATGTATATGTGAAATGTGATATTTTTTTTTCAATGTGAATTTTTTGCAATGTGATATATATATGTATATGTATATGTGAAATGTGATATTTTTTTTTGCAACATTGTCACAATGGTACAAAAAGTGTTCTTATCTGTATTCAATATATATTCCAATTAAGTACACCAAATTAATTTGCAAGTAATGGTACACCAACTAATTAACCAACTTGAAGAGATTGTTTCACCCGGCCGTATGTACAAAACTCAACATGTCAAATATATAAACACAAACTGCACTAGATATCGTGCCCCAGTACGTCCATTAAAAACATAAAAGTTCTTTATAGCAAACACCACAGAAATGCTGGGCTTCCTTTACGACGTTAAAAGCTCGCTTGCGACTGGAATATATAGTACGTGCCAGGGCTGATAGGACGGCTTAACTATTTTCCAAGTTGTTCTGTTCCGTTCATTTGTATATATATAGTAAGACAGATTAATCACTTCACAAGCATATCATGTTTGATGAGAAATCATATTCGGGTTTGTGTACTCATTTGTTTTTACGTCAATGTGAAAGATGTCGAACGACAAGGTTCCATCGAACGCCCCAGTAGCGCCTGAAGAAGGCAAAGCTCCTCAGATTTCCGGTAGCAACAAGGAGGCTGACGCTTCTAGTGAAGAAACGTGACGAACACCAAGTGACCCGATGGAAGTAATACAAGTCGCTCCTCGCGATGATGATCCGGACTACATACCTATGGAACAGGCCGTAAGTGTTGAACATCGTTGGCCATATATTAATTCGTACGTAAATACCAAATCTGCCTAATGATATAGAGAGCGACTTATGTTCTGCAGATGGAAGTCCGACGCCGCTCGAAACGTAAGGCCGGGAGGACTCGCAGATCGGAAGAAGTTGAAATGGACACTGCTACGTCTGCCCCGGATCGTACGGATACATCTGCGAGTGCAGGCGGGAGTGGGAAAAGAAGACGTGGTGAGAGAAGCAAGAACAAATTACCAAAGGAAACATACAACGTGATTGCTGTCGATCAGGATGGGAAGCCCGTCGAGCCATCGATTGTGAGGTCCAGGTTCAGCAACACCTGTGGCACTCTAGTCAGGACACGTTGTCCAATCAATGTTAAGTTATGGGAAAAGGTGGACGAGAACATCAAGACACTGCTCTGGAATGATTTGCAGAGGTATTTCGTGTACCCTCCTGGATCGGAGGTCATAGGCAGAGAGTACGCACTTAAAAAGATGGGAGATCGATGGCGACAGTGGAAGTCCGATCTAAATCGGGATTACGTCCAGAAGAATCGCCCCCCGTTCAATGACTATGGACATATATCGCAGGCTGACTGGGATACGTTCGTTGCGGATCGTACCACAGCTGAAGCGTTGGCGTTGAGGAAAAAAATGTCAGTTCTGGCGAAGAAGAACAAATATCCCCATCGATTGGGTTCGAGTGGATACGCTGGGCACGTCGATCGATGGCGAGAAACCGAGCAAAAGTTTGCAGCCGCTGGCAAGCCTTTGCTCGTAGACCCCATGGTGGAACGAAGCAAGAATTGGGTGTGGGCGCGCAGCACAGGTCAGGTCTCGGAGGAGGGAGATATACTATTCGAGACTCCTGACATAGAACAGATCACTGAAAATTTGCAGAAGATCGCCGAGAAAGAAAGATCAGGACAGTTCGTCCCACGGAGGGAGAATGACCAACTTACTGCAGCCTTGGGGACCGCCGAACACTCTGGACGTGTAAGGGGTTTGTCGTCAAAGACGAGTTGGAGGTTAGAGTTCCCACAGGACGCATCAAGCTATAAGAAGAGAGACAAATACAAAGAACAACTATCGGACAAAATCTATGCGCAAGTGAAGGAACACTTCTATTCGTTGGCAGCTGAAAACCCCACGGCCTTTCCAAGGCTATTCCCTGACAGCCAGCAAACCATCCAATCTCCACAGCAAACAACTCAAGTACGTAGCAGTGCAGGCTCAGTGGACACAACTCCTTGCGCTGTGGATGGTATAACCGAACCAACTCCGTGCTCACTCGTAGTACCTATCGGCCGCGCTGGAAAGACTAAAGAGGTTGCAACGGGTTTAGCGATACCCGGCCGGCAATTCCACAACACGGCAATCCCTGAGGATTATGCAAGGGTACAAGTCGCTAAGGTACATAGCGAGCACATTTCTATGGAACTAGACATCCCTGCACCGGAGGGGATTGAACTTCTCGGCGATGCAGTAAATCAGTTTATATTGTGGCATCGTCGAGACATAATCCTGACAGCTGCCACTCCAGCACCAACATCTTCAACTCCAACCTCAAAACAAGCAAAGACAGCTGCCGCTCCAGCACCACCGTCGCCTCCTGGACCACCTTCCCCTCCAGATCCAGCGTCGCCACCACCGATTAGGTCCTCGCCTCGCCTACCTACTCCACCGCCCTCCCCAGCTCAAGAGGCAGCTCCTCCAGCTCCCCCCTCTATGCGAACAATTCAACCCTCTCCGCCCACACCCCAATCTGCTCCGGTGGAACAACTGCCCATACCTGAAGGAACTAAATCCGGACCGAGGTCTAATCCCTTGGAACCTCATCGTCTAATTCCAAAGTTGATATCAACATACGACCCAAAGGAGATTGACAAGGATAAGGAGAAGTTCATGTTTTCAGCTTTCAGGAATTCTGATAAGTCAAAAGAACTAGCGCATGTCATGTCAGACAGTCAGAAGTCAGTACTACGAGCCCAAGATGAAGTGCAATCTTGGGTATCTACAGATGTGCCTGAAAATTACGAATATGGCAAGCCATTTTTACCAACTTATCTTCTTAACAAACTACCCTGGGAAATGAGGGTAATGCATGAATGGTACATTAAGGCTGCTAGGAAGGGTCTCGGTTTCATAAGCGTCGCCGTCCCGGAAGGCGCTTTCATGAGTGGTCCTAATGGGATATTCTTTATCTCTTTCCGGGACCTATACGCCATCTACAAGCTAGACAAAATGGATGTGAATCTCCTTGCCGCGTTCTGCCTGTAAGTCTGAACTCTTATATGTTACACGTATTGTTCCAAACAAAAAAACCATCTCTCATTACTTCATTTACATTGTATAGGATGCAATTTCACGAAGCTGACAGAACTGGATCATCGGTTGGCTACGTCGATCCAACAAGGATATGCAAAACGCAACACACCATACAGATGAGAGCCGACTGCCCGGAATTGGTTGACAAGACCCCTCCAGAAAAGGAAGAATATATCAAGCAATTACACAAGACCAAGAAGCTGGAGGTAGCAACATACTTGGCAATAGCAATGTTGGCACACGCCGACAAAAATGTCGTGATGGTCCCCTACGCGTTCAGGTAAGCGTTCTCTTCTGTGTTAAATTAATTTATCATTTTTTAAATTCTCTATCTCTAATTTGTCTTTCTTAATTGCAGCGACTACTACATACTATTCCTCGTATATCCAAAAGACCAATTGATTGTATCGTTGGACCCCGCACACTATGACAAGGAGACGTTTATGGAATTCCTAACTATTTTGAATTTGTAAGTGATACACATTTCAATAGATATTTTTTTTGACTTCTAGTTTTCTTAGTACTGGAGAAACAATTGTTTTGTTCTAACAGAGAACACAAGTACTACCGCAAAAGAGGTGGACCAGTACATGATCCGGCCAAGAAGAAGTTATCCGTCAAGACTGGCTGGCCGGTACGAACATATATATGCCAATACAACAAACTATCGTACATTAGTTCCTGAATTATGTCTAATGATTGGTCCCTTGTAATTATATCGCAGTGTTACAAACAACCAGCGGAAACCAACTTGTGCGGATATTACGTGTGCGAGATGCTCAGAGTCAACGGGAGGTACCGAACAACCAGTGACCGAGTACGTCAGCATATCCTTCTTTACAAAGAAACCCAACTACAACACATATTTCACTTAGTAACCTTTTGTTGACTTTGCTGTGCACAGATCCCGGAAATCCCTTATGTTGCACAACGATTCGACGACAGGACTATCTGGAACGTGTGCGCTGACCTCTGCCGATTCATCCGTCGTGATGTCTGCAACGCAAGAGGTCTCTTCTACGACAACCAGAGTGAACTCGCATTGGAAGACAAATTTCAACCTCTCAGAGAGTGGGAGAAAGAACAAATGCAATGAGATGTACACTAATTATATATGTGATGAAACAGTTGTGATATTTGTAATATATGCTTCGTATGTAAACAACGTTTCAATTTATGGTTATGTATTTGATATTTCTTACAGTAATATCATCAATCCGACTATCTCATATGCGTCTATTCGAAAATACGATAATAAATCATACGAAATATAATATCAAATACGATAGAATATTAATTTTGCTGTTGGAAAATTTGTTTTCCCAAACGGTCCACTTAATTGGACCGCATGCGAAAATCTATCTTTGCATGCGGCTGCTTATATCGGCCGCATGCGAAGATCGGTTTTCGCATGCGGCCGTCATAACTGACCGCATGCGAAGATCGATCTTCGCATGCGGCTGGCTCCGGCCGCATACGCAAATGGTGATCTTCACAGACCTTTTTGCGCATGCGGCCCGGCCAACCGCATGAGAAGATCGAATCCGTCCGTCTGCAAAAATCATTTCTGTAGTAGTGTATTCTAGTATTATGTAAATGTTGGTCAGACTAAATCACTAAGATTTTTTTTTTAACCGACCGGCACTTAAAGAGTGTGCAACCAAACCCAGACCCATCCGTTTGTTTCACACACCAAAAAGCCCCATCCCTCTGCCGCTCCGAGCCTCCGACTCCAAAGCTATTGCTCCACGAAAGTGCTAATTCGTGCATACGCGCGACTTAACGGTGTTGCGCGCATTTTCGGCATGTGTACGTAGCGCTTGTCGGACAGAAGAAAGATCCTACCAAATTAATGTGATTAGCTTATCTAACATGATTAAGTAATTGTATTCCTTTAATATAATCATGGACACAGATAAGGTAACCCCATCTGCAAAAAGGTTAATTAATTTTTACTGGATATTCTAAAAGATATACTTCAAATTTAAAACTTTAGAATAAAATTTGAAAGTTTTAATTCAAATTTTAAAAACTTTCAACCCAAATTATGAAAAATTTCAACCTAACTTTGAAACTTTCAATTCAATTTTCAAAAACTTTCAACCCAAAATTCAGAACTTTCAACGCAAATTATAAAAACTTTCGGCTTAAATTTTGAAACCAAATCATGAATACTTTCAACTCATGTTTGAAATTTTGAACTCCACAATTTGAACTTTCGACTGGTAATTTAAATTTTTCAACTTGATTTTTTATTTTTTATTTTATTTTGTAAAAAATACGTTCAGTGCTAAGCGCGTTACAGAGGCAGGCATATGAAGCGCAGGGGAGCACTGTGTGCGCCACGCCGCCGTCACCTCCCCGTGCCGGCGCAGGTGCGCCTAGGTGCTACCTCAATCCGACGCTTCAACTCGAAGTGCGTGCGATTGGGTTGCGGTACATTACAACATGGCGGAAGCAATCGGTGGCCGCGCTTGTAATCCATTCACTGCTCAATCGATCGATCGATCAGACGCTGCCTGATCCGACGCAAGATGCTATCGCTGACGAGCTCCTTGGACTACTGCGTCATACGCCTTCGTCATCGCCGACTCCTCGCCTTCCTCTTCAACAACCACTACTAGTGGGCCAATTCCTTGTAGTGGTACGTACTACATCTACATATCAATCCCCCTAGCGAAACTATCATCAAAATCCTATATGCAGGTACTTTTCAGGGCAATGTACTGGCTCTGGTTCTGAGCTCAGCTACAAAGGTGTGATGAGAAAATCAAGCTAATAATTGTTGCATGCCGCAAACTTGAGACGACGGTTATGCAGCTTTTCGCCAACTTCGGATGAAGGTTCACAAATAGGATCCAATAATTGTGAGATCTTTTATCTAGTATTTGTGTGTGTTAGTTTGAACTTGCTTTATGTTATTTGGGTGTGTTTTTATGGACTTGTTGGTGTATGCTTGTTTTTGAGCGAATTGTCTAATAATTGACTATAGCTCATTGAGTAAAGGCCAAAATTCTGTTCCATTATCTAAAAAAGGGCATCAATCCCCCTTAGTTTTGCTTGTCACAACTCGATCGATGAGTAATTTGTTGTTTTTTTCTTTCAGGATGAACAAGAGCACAGGTTTGGTGTTCCTCGTGAGCGATCTCGTGGATCTTGTGGAGACAGGCCAGTGGCTGGAGGCGGTCTACTACGTCTGGAGCTTCGCCCCGCCGGGCGAGTCGAGCGCCGAGGCAGCCAAGAACATGTTGGACTGGCAGCTGGTCAGGTCCAAGGCGGCCAAGTTGGCCGGGGAGATGGCGCACCGGGCGCCGGAGATCAGGTGCACGCTGCGTTTGCCGCGTGGCCGGGCCAAGTCCAAAAACATGTTCCCTTAATTGCTTCTAGATGCTGCGTTTACTTGCAGTTTCAGCAACTTCTAATTGAGCCCTGATATTGTCAGTTTCATATTACTTGGTCACTTCTCTTTCCATCTCATTAATATATGAAGAGTAGTTGCTATTCTCAGTATTTCGTTCCTAGTTACTGGCATTTTTTTTAAGACTAACTGCTGTATGTCTGACTTTAATTTTGCTAGTGTCACGGCCGGGCAACGGCCGAAGGCGATATGGGTGGAAGGACGGAGGCCGCGGCCTCCGCTGTCGTTGCGGGCGAGGTATGGTGGCAAATCGGTATAGAAGAAAGAAAGAACGTGCAACAGAGAAAAGGGCACGCAGGGAGGAAGAAGAGAATCGAGGAAGACAGATTTAGGGAGATTAGAGATTTAGTTTAATCCTTCGTTTACTCCTCATGCACGATTACATCTGTTTAAATAAACTCTAACTCTAACTGTTATCCAAACAAACTGCTAACAAACTAAAGGACTTATCTCTAACAAACTAAAACTGAATAGATTCAGGAAGTCTCTCCTTCCATGCCGTGCGCTTGCTGCCGAGTCCTTCGACGATACGGAATATCCCCCAACATGACGTCTCTCCCCTCCTCATGAAGCAGCTCGTCCTCGAGCTGAAATGATGGATACAAACGTCGGAATTCGTCCATAGAAACCCAAGATGCTTCCTCTGCTGGCAAATCAGCCCATTGAACCAAAAATTCACGAATGCCACGGCACACCCGAACTCGCACAATCGCCGCCGGCTGAGGCACCACACGCCCACGATCCAGGGGTGGAAGCGGCGGTGTCGAAGAGGGCGGATCACCACGGAACGGTTTCAGCAAACTGACGTGAAAAAAATCATGCAAACGAGCACCAGCAGGCAGCCGCAGCTTGTAGGCAACATCGCCGATCCGTGCAAGCACTTGATAAGGCCCGTAAAACTTAGGATTAAGCTTGGAACGGGAAGGCACACCCAAGGACACCGCTGAACGCCGAAGCAGTCTCAACCACACCCAGTCTCCTGTATGAAACACCAAGTCACGATGTTTGGCGTCATAGTATTTCTTATAAACCTGTTGAGCCTGTTCCAGGCGATCACGAATATCAGCTAAAAATTCATCCCGATTACGCATAAGTTGATCTACGGCTGCCACCTTGGCCGTACCCGGCTCATAAGATTGAAGTGTTGGGGGCTCCCTGCCAAAGACCACTTTGAATGGTGTCTCCTTCAGCGACGACTGAAAAGAAGTATTATAGCAAAATTCTGCCCAAGGCAGCCACTGAAGCCACTTGCGAGGACGATCATCAACTAAACAGCGAAGATACATAGCAATTGTTTTGTTCACCGCCTCCGTCTGACCATCCGACTGCGGATGAAAAGCTGAACTCATGTGCAGCTGTACATTAGCCAAACGAAAGAGTTCTTGCCAAAAGTGGCCTGTAAAAACTGGGTCACGGTCACTGACGATGGAAGCCGGGATGCCATGCAGACGAACTATGTCATCAAAGAAAGCGGCAGCCACCGATCAAGCAGAATAAGGATGCCCAAGCGCGATGAAGTGCGCGTACTTGGAGAAGCGATCAACAACCGACAAAATCACTGACTTGCCGTGAACCTTCGGAAATCCTTCCACGAAATCCAGAGAGATGTCCGCCCAGACTTTGGACGGAACCGGTAAGAGTTGCAGCAAGCCGGCGGGGTGCAAATGTTCCACCTTGTTCTTCTGGCACACCGTGAAGGCTTGGACAAACTCCTGGACCACCACTCGCAAGCGAGGTGTATGAAAATCTGCCTTCACACGATGCAGCGTCTTCTGTAAACCTTCATGGCCGGCATTGTGGGCTGCAGCGACGACTGTTTGGAGGTGCGCCGAATCTGGCGACAAGTATATCTTTCCACCAAATGTCAGGAGACCATCGACCTCCCCCCAAGGCCCCTCTACTGTACCCGCCTGTAATTGATCCCTGAGTGCCTGGAGTGCCGGATGTGTTGCATTCTCTGCTCGGAGCTGGTCGAACAGCTCAAAGGAGGGAGCGGAGAGCGCCATGGCCTGTGGCACAGTATCGGCGTCGCGGTGGAACAGGGCATCGGCGACGGTATTTTGACGGCCTGGCTTGTACTCCACCCGGAAATCAAACCCCAGAAGCTTGCTCACCCATGCGTGTTGCGGAATTGTCGACAAGCGCTGGTCCAACAGAAATTTCAAGCTATAATGGTCAGTACGTACCACAAATGGGCGGCCCCAGACGTATGGCCTCCAATGCCGGACTGCTTGAACCAAACCGATAAGCTCCCTTTCATAAGCAGCGAGGCGAGCATGGCGTGGCGCTATGGGCCGGCTGAAGAACGCCACTGGTCCAGCGCCCTGATGCAGGACAGCGCCGAACCCTTCACCGGACGCGTCACACTCGATGATGAAGGGCAGCGCAAAGTCTGGAAGTTGCAGGGTTGGGGCAGACGTGAGGGCGTGTTGGAGCGCCCGGAACGCGCGTTCAGCGTCATCAGACCAGGCAAACGCCGCCTTCTTGAGGAGACGTGTTAGGGGCGCCGCGATGACACCAAACCCTTGAATGAAACGGCGATAGTAGCCGGCGAGGCCGAGGAAGCCGCGCAATGCTCGCACCGAACGGGGGGTCTGCCAGTCCAATACCGCCTGGACTTTCTGCTTGTCCATGGCGACGCCCTCGCCGGAGATGGTGTGGCCCAAGTAGGCCACCGACGTGACGCCAAAAAAACACTTGGAGCGCTTGAGGAAGAGACGGTGCTGCTGCAACAGGAAGAACACAGCCCGGACGTGGCGAAGGTGTTCCGCCCAGGACGAACTATAGATGAGAATATCATCGAAAAATACAAATACGAACCGGCGAAGGAACGGGTGCAGGACTTCGTTCATCAATTCTTGGAACGAGGCTGGCGCGTTGGTGAGGCCGAACAGCATGACGAGGAACTCGAACAGGCCTTGATGCGTGCGGAACGCCGTCTTCTCAATATCTGCCGGCCACATGCGGACCTGGTGGTAGCCGGAATGCAAATCCAGCTTAGTGAAGTAGTGGGCACCTTGCAGCTCGTCGAGGAGCTCCTCCACCACCGGGATCGGGAATTTATCCTTGACGGTCCGATCGTTGAGCGCACGATAGTCGACGCAGAAGCGCCAGCTGCCATCCTGCTTCTTGACGAGGAGCACGGGAGCGGAGAACGCCGAGGAGCTAGGCCGGATGATTCCCTGGGAGAGCATGTCGGCGCACTGGCGTTCCAACTCGTCTTTCTGATGTGCGTATCGATACGGCCGGACCGCTACCGGGCCAGAGTCCGGTAGAAGATGGATGTGATGGTCGTGGTTGCGTTGCGGTGGCAGCCCCCGAGGCTCGACGAAGATGGGGGGCGAACTCCTCCAGCAGACCAGCCAGCACGTCGGGGCCGGAGCATGTGAACGCACGTTCACTCGGCGTGTCGACTGGTGCGCCAAGGCCAAGAGAAGTAACATGGCGTCCGGCGCGCGTGAAGGTGAGCCGCAGCTTGGTGAAGTCCCACAGAATCTGGCCCAGGGATTTGAGCCACTGAATCCCGAGGACCGCGTCGAATGTGTCCAGCGGAAGTCGGAGGAGAATGCTTCGTTGCCGACGAGGAACTTGACATTGCGCGCGACGCCTGCACACTCGAGGCGGTCTCCGTTGGCGACACGGACTCGAAGGCCTTGGCATGGATGAAGGAGCATGCTGGAGTCGTTGGTAGCGTCGGCGTTGAGGAAGTTGTGCGTGGAACCGGAGTCGAGGAGCACCACCGGCTGCTTCCCGTTGAAGGTGATGTGGAGCTGCATTGTCTCGCTCCCGGGATGACGGACACCTGCCATGGCATACAGGGAGATGCCAGGGTCCCCATCCTCAGCATCTGGCTGGTCTGTTTCGTCGTCGTCCGCCGACGGAGCGCAGAGCCATAACAGGCGCTTGCAGCGATGCCCCGGCGTAAATTTTTCGTCGCAGTTGAAACAGAGGCCTGCCTCGCGCCGGGATTGCATCTCTTCCGGCGTCAGGGTGCGCCGGAGTACGCGTGCGGCCCGGACGGGCACGGCGGCGCGCGCAGCTGTTGCCTGAGCCGATGCCGCTGCTGCTGCTGGGGCCGCGTGTGGCGCTGCTGGTGGCGCGGCTGGGCGAGTCGCTGGTGCGCGTGCAGGTGGCTTAGCCGGTTCGATTGGAACCGGGTCTTCTATCTGCGCCCTCAACTCGTATGCCCGCGCCAAACTCATCGCTGTTAGAACTATTCTTGTTGCATAGGATTTTTTTATGTTGAATTAGCTAATTGGCTTGAGTCAGTGTGTTGCTGTTAGCTTGTGCATGCAGTAGTTACTGGCGGCCGAATTGAGTGGATCGCGCGTGCTACGTGCGCGTACGACGCGGCCAAAATCTGTATGCTAGTGATGTGTCCGCTCGGCTATAAAGCCATGTAATCATCAGTTGATCAATGGCTAAGTGAATAAGAGAAATAGAAAAGGTTTGTCGTCACAAGTGTACGTGTGTCTACATTTGTTCGCTTCAGCTAGTTTGCCAAGGAGAGAGTGCATGCGTGTGTCGTTGCAATCCTTTAGCCAATTCCAACAATCGCTGTGTCCAGCGATGCCGGCGCCTCCAGCTCGACGTCGTATGCCCTGCAGCCCTGTGGTGAATAATTCTATTTTTTGTACCTCCGTGAGTGGGCTGGCGCGGCTGAGAAGCGACATGAATTGCTCCTGGTAGTCAGCGACGGAGCCGGTGCGGCGGAGTTCGGCGAGGGTTGCCAACTTGTTGTGGCGAAGCGGGGGTCCGAAGCGCAGCTCCACCATCTCCTTGAAGCGTCTCCACGGCGGCGTGCCGTAGGCTTCTTCGGCATGCGTGTACCACTCCTGCGCCTCGTCCGTGAGATGGAACGCTACAACCCAAACCTTCTCCTCCTCGACGGTGCGCTGTCCGCGGAAGAATAGCTCACAGCGGCTTAGCCAGGTCATCGGGTCCCTTTGCCGTTGAAGATCGGGAAATCCCACTTGTGGTAGCGTGGAACCCGGCCGTCTGTTGCGCCATCACGCTGTTGCTGTTGCTGGTTTGAGACCGAGGGTTTTGAACCCACGATCCCCTTCGCGTCGATGTCGACGATGTTGTTGTCCAGGCGGCCGATGGCGATGGTGGATCTGCCATCGTCGCCTCCATCCGCTTCAGTTGGTCCATGATGGCAGTCAGCTGCGACCCCGTCACCTCTGTGTTCGACGGTTGTCCTGACATGGCCACAGGCGGACGAACGTGCTCTGATACCAAGTTGTCACGGCCGGGCAACGGCCGAAGGCGATATGGGTGGAAGGACGGAGGCCGCGGCCTCGTCGTTGCGGGCGAGGTATGGTGGCAAATCGGTATAGAAGAAAGAAAGAACGTGCAATAGAGAAAAGGGCACGCAGGGAGGAAGAAGAGAATCGAGGAAGACAGATATATTAGAGATTTAGTTTAATCCTTCGTTTACTCCTCATGCACGATTACATCTGTTTAAATAAACTCTAACTGTTATCCAAACAAACTGCTAACAAACTAAAGGACTTATCTCTAACAAACCAAAACTGAATAGATTCAGGAAGTCTCTCCTTCCATGCCGTGCGCTTGCTGCCGAGTCCTTCGACGATACGGAATATCCCCCCACATGACAGCTAGTTTTCGTCGGAGGCGTTATGTGAAGGCAGCAGGACGGGCACCACCATCTCATCTTGCTCGGCTCTACCTGGAGAAGAAGAAGGGGTCCGATAGTACAGAATACGAATTAAAATGCTCTTCAATTACTCTTTCTTCTGTTAGTCTTTAGTTACAAGTAACGTAATGTTCTTTCTTTAATTCATGCAGGCTGCCTTCTCCAAGTGAGGTGACAGGTGTATTGTTAATTACCGGACTGTTAAATAGATCCCTCTTTTCTTGCTTGCTGAATTTACATGTGAGCAAATATGTTTAGCTCATCTTAATTAATACATGTAGCAGGACCATCACATGTCAGTAGGACACGGCTGTTTGCATTTCTTGGTATGTACAAGTACTGTATTTTCTCAATTCAAGTTTGTATATCGATCATAACTGTTCTTTTGTTGCTGATGTGTCCACATTTTTGTCTGCTGACCACTTGGATTACAATGTATATGCATAATGACTGACTAACTTATTTGTTCTTCAGAGGAAGCTTTGCAGGCGGTAAGCGTCCGGGCCTTAACCAATTAAGGTCATCCTACTGATCAATATTTTTTGAAACAAGGAAACTTGCGTTGTTTGAAGTTCACATAAGCTGCATTTTTTAACCGCACAATACCTGTAAAATGAGAAGACTTCATGTTTTTTCCCAGCTAGGACGTCTACTGGAGCAGTTGGCAACCTCACTCTGCTGACAGTACACAACGCGGTAAGGGAATATGGTTCACCAAATAATTGTTGAATGTTTTTCCTTGTCATGAGTTTCCTTTTTTTTTTTCTTGGCAGGTCTACAAGCAGTTTCACTTACTTCCATTTTTTGTGTTTAACATAATATATTCATAAATGCAGTTGTGTTCCATGAACGATATCATAGATGATGTATTCACAACCTTGGAGGACTCCGGCCAGGTTGATCAAGCAATCCTACTTAATGGTAGAATGATTGAAATCAGAAGAAACATAAACCAAATCTACTCAAAGGCAGAGTGTGGGCTTGGTGCAAGTCACTGCACTGGATCTGCTCTATCAGTGCAACTAGTGTTACGTGACTCATATGACAGCGAGCAGTGGGCTAGTTGCAATCAGCCCAATCCGCAGGAGAGATTTTTACACCGTTGGTGTGTCCGTGTTGGTGGCAAAAAACGCTCGGTCTCAAGGTGCATCCAGTCCAGGGCGAATCTACCAATCTGACGAGCTCTGGCGGCCGCTAGACCTCACCGCCGGCGAACCCCCCCCCCCCCCCAGGCCCCAACCCCATGGCCGGCGGCGGACAAGAGCTCCGTGCCTCCGTCTGTTTGTTTCTGGTCGCGAGAGACGAAGCTAGACGAAGGCAAACGAATCGTTATTTTCCAGTGGGCTGCAAGCCTGCAACCTGCCACTTGGGCCACCTAATTGGTGGGCTGTAAACACGTAAGAGCCCATTTAGACATATAGTGTAGATTATGGCATGGTTTATGGATATATCGGCATTTTTAATGATAATATCTCTTATATTTTATACAATCGCTTCGCGAAAAAAAACTAGCAGTAGAAAGTTTCGCCATAGGTCATTTTTTGTCCTGGATTCGCCACTGATCCAGTCGCGTACTCGCGTAGCAATGGCACACATGCAGAGCATGTCAAACTCAAACATGCAGCTGTCGACAGCCGACATGGCACGGGCAGCTCGCTCCACAGCCGCAGGCGATCGAGAAAATAATTATGCAATTCATATGTTACATGCGTAGTCCAAAAAAATTACATAATTCTATAAAAGTGGAAGACACAAGATATGAGATGGGACTCTCTTCTCACTACTACAGAGAACATTTTTTTGTACGGGGGGGGCTTTATCTTCGCATGCGGGCGACCTGTGGGCGCGCCTGCAAAAATCGCCCCCCTGAGGGCAGGTTAATCAGCCGCATGCGAAGATTCATTATCGCATGCGGCTTCTTAAGACGACCGCATGCGATAATAGGCCTATTATCGCATGCGGCCGTCTTAAGCAGCCGTATGCGATAATGCATGCGGCTGTTAAGACGGCCGCATGCGATAATAGGCCTATTATCGCATGCGGTCGTCTTAAGCAGCCGCATGCGATAATGAATCTTCGCATGCGGCTGTCTTAACGGACCGCATGCGATGATGGGCCCATATATCTTGCAGCTAGCCCGAACTTCACCATTTCAAACCGAGCTCTTCTCTCTCCTATGCATGCAACAAATAGGGGGGGGAGTTTTCAACTCGAAATCTTTGCTTAAAGTTTATATGAAAGGTGAAGAACTCTCTCTCCTCCTTCATTTGGCTCATTTTTATTAAATTTCGTTGGTGGAAATTATAGTTTTTTTAAAATTTTGATAAGGTTTGTTTTAGCTAGTTTTTGCAAAATCTAGCTTCAAAATATATGTTTTGATGTGTAAATTTTGGATGTAAACACTTATACATACTAGTTACTTGTATTGTTGTATTTTTCTGATGGATATATATATGTATTTACACGTCTTTATAAAATACCTGCGGTCTATTATTTGTGTCTGTAATTTTATTGTCTTTATATATAGATGGATCGGTCGTCATGGATGTATGAGATGCGGAGAACTCAGCCAATATTTATGAAGGAAGCATCTAAATTTATTGATCAGGCTAAGGCGCATGCTTTGAGGGAGAATATGGCAAAAATTTTTTGTCCGTGTCGTCATTGCAAGAATCAGAAATTGCTGGTAGATCATGGTGAAATTTTGGGACACATAATGCAAACAGGATTCACCGCCAATT